>JAYGXS010000001.1:114008166-114028732 GCA_036362985.1 Ligula intestinalis | reverse complement strand
CAACGTCTCCTGCATAAGTTGAGACTGATGGGTATCGGAGGCAGACTACTTACGTGGATTGAGAATTTCCTATCTGGTCGTTCCCAAACGGTGTGTGTAGGACGACAACAATCAAGGCCGACAGTCATCGAGAGTGGAGTCCCTCAAGGTTCAGTACTCGAACCCACCCTCTTTCTCTTGTTTGTTAATGATTGTGTACAGGAATTGGATTGCGAGTGCGCCATGTTTGCAGATGATGTAAAAATATGGAGGGTCATCAGGTGTGCTGCCGATGAAGATAACTTCCAGGAAAATCTTTGTCGATTAAACGAGTGGTCGCATAGATGGCTGCTGTCCTTCAGTTCTAACAAATGCACTCTGCTGCGCCTGGGAAATCGAAATGCGGTGCCTTATGCGCGACCCTACCATCTGAACGGAATCCCTCTGCAAGAAACAGAAATACAGAAGGATCTCGGAATCTTGATGACAGACAATCTCAAACCTTCTACACAATGTTGTAAGGCGGCTAAAACTGCAACTTCAATGTTGTACGCCATCAAGCGGGCATTCACGGTTTTTGATGAAGACTGTTTCTCGAAAATCTTCGGTACCTTCATAAGGCCACATCTTGAATACGCGATTCAAGCCTGGAGACCGTGGATGCGGCAGGATTATAACGTACTTGAGAGGGTGCAGCGGCGAGCAACAAAATTAGTAAGAGGTCAAGGTTCACTACCATATGAGATCCGCCTAAATAACCTTAATCTCTATCCTTTGAGTTATAGGCAGTTACGCGGAGATTTGATACAAACCTTCCGTATCGTGCGTGGCTTTGATTGCGCTCTCATGTGTGACGACTTCTTCCAACTCGCCACTACAACTAATCTCCGGGGGCATCCCTTCAAACTCTATGTGCCCCAAGGACGATTGGATGTACGGAAGAATTTTTTCTCTAATCGTGTCGTGGACCCGTGGAATAACCTTCCCGAGGCCATTGTTATGTCCCAATCTGTGGAGATATTCAAACACCGACTTGATATACACATGCTACAACACAACGTGAACTATGTGACAAATTAACCTTGAAACACCACTGCGCCATGTGACTGTCTATATTTTCCTGACTGAAAACTTGTTAACATTGTTTATAATTCTTGAGATTTTGATGTGACAAATAGGGAGTTCAAAGGCGCAAGCCTATTTTTCCCTCCAATATACTGACTGACTGACTGACTGACTACTGGGTGAGATAGGGAGTTTGTTTCAAGTGAAAAAAACTTGCCTTCAAAGGTATGATACAAACGGAATAAATGTACAGTTGTAAGCTGAGTTGACTCATCAGCAGGAAAAATGTTCCATATCGTTTAAAAATATTAGTTCCAGACGGAGAGGGTTGGCACAAGAACACAGTGTTCTCAGTCTTCCTTCAATGGTTGTCGGCAAAAGTTGCGCGCTCTCGGCTGAAGGGTTAGCAGACTGCGGGCTGCTGCTTCAGCAGCATTATCTTCAGCATGAAGCCTGGCGGGGTTCAAAGTCCACGAACGGCATCAGAGTGAAAGAGAGATTCCACCGAGTCAGCACCCAAAATTCGTGAAAGTTGTCCTGAATGTAGAAAACTAGTTATAGCTCTCTTAAACATAGGTTAGTTTTGCTGGGTTTTAATACTTTTGACGTCTCGCTATTTTGACGTCTCGCACTTGCATTCTACACAGCTATTATGCTGCCACTCTACCCTAGTACCTTCGCGCAATTTTCCATCTGCTGTTTTTGGAAATGAAGGTTCGCTGAACACTCTCCGTACTTTTTAACTGCCCAGCTAAATTTTTTATAAGAGTTTGTTGTATGTTTGCAATATTTTTTTATTTTTATTTTTACGATAGCACTAAGTTTGTAATAAATGAATGAATGAATTTTATATTTGGGACATGAAGGGCCTCGTCATTGCAAACTTAGTGCTGTGGAAAAATGAATACAAAGTTGATAAATGCTGCTCTCCGTGAAACTACCACATAGACAGCGGCAGCGTTTAGTAGTGTTGGTAGATCAATTCAGTTTTACCAACATATCGTCGTTTTAAAATAGTAGTCAACATTCTCTGAAACGCACGGTGAACTTAGGAGGAAAGCGTGAAAAAACTCCTACCATTAAAGCTGGGGCGGAGTTCAGCGAAACCCCGCTTAAAAAACAAAACGTAGGAGAAAAAACTGCTTCAACAAAATTAGGGGAGTTGTTTGAGAGGATTGATTGTAGTGCAAATGAGACAAGACTGTTGATTAGAACGTATGAGGGTTGGAAATGCTTCTTGCAATTGGAGAAATCATGTAACAGCAGAGGCTGTTGTTCACCACTGTAACACCGCCGACAGGCTGCATGATCAACCATCAGGGAGGTGAGACCGGAGGAGGCCGTCGCGGACAACAGTTCGACAAGAAAGTGAATGGCAAAGGTCACCTGATCATCAACGAAACGCCGGAAATGTGACCTTGTAGACTGCGGAGTCCAGCGATGAGCTGGCAAAAAAAGCAGAACCGCCATGAGCATGATTAAGTCCATTAAGCCTATCGTCAGGGTTTTATAACGGAGAATAGAGAAAACGTCAATGATGACTGGACAGTGAAGTGGACAAAACATCGTTGCCAATATCACTTAAAAGAGGAAGAAATAGACGTGTATTGAAAAAAATGTTACAAAAACATAACCACCTCAGATACCAGGGGTTACCATTTTCAAAGTCCAAAAGTAGTGTGTTTGGGAAGGAGACAGATAACAAGGACTTTATGTCTTCCGACGTTAAGTGTTTACGTAATTTGACTTTAAAAACTGCTAAGTTAGACAACAGCCTAATTTTGAGGGGAATATTATTCCAGAGGAAGGCATATTTGGAGGCAAAGTAGTGAGAATGGTTCGAAGTGGAGCTAAAGTGGGTGCAATAATCCTGGAGGAATTACGAGTGGCATAAGGTCTATCTGCGGGAATGAGAGCGTTGATTCATAGAAGGTTAGGGGTAGAGTTAACGCGAAAGAGGAAACAGAGGCCCGCTTCGAGTCTTTTGACACAAAGAAATTTCATGTTCGCTGTCTGACATCTCTCCGTATAAGAAGTAGTGGATCGAGGAAGGGCAAATATTTGGCGAGCAAATACCCTCTGTACATTTTCAATCTACCCGTGGTCAGAGGCATTCATTAGACCAAAGAGGGGACAGAGGTATTCTAGGATGGGTAGAACATACATGCGATAAGGTTTTATCTTTATTTACAGCAGGAAGAAATTGTGTGATATAAAACCACATATCTGTGAAGCCTTCGTTGATATTCGACCCGCATGAGGCGACAATGCTAGTTTTTTTGTGTAGCTTAGACCTTAGTCTTTTATAGTGGATCGTTCTAAAAGTGGAGTATTTTGAAAGACTAGGGGATGGGCAAGCTTGGCGGGACCAAAACACATGAAACTACACTTGGATGGAGAGAATTCCATCCGCCAGGTAGCACTCCAACGTGAGAGTGTAAGTAGGTCCGCATCTCTTTTATTCAACGCACATACTTGCCGCGTCCTTAGAAAATGAGTATATGCATTTGAGATCGTCTGCATAAATGAGATTGTGTGAATTTTTTTGAACGGTCGAAATTTCGTCTATAAAAGAAGAAGAAGAATGCTATATTGAGGATTTTACAAACCTAAATTTTCAGCAAAAATGGCTCCATTCACGGAGAGCAGATGGTAAGCTAAATAAAGGATCATTTTTAAGAGGACAAAGGTAAAAGGTCATGTAATATTCACAAGTCAAGTTTTTCAGGACATATACATCAACTATGGAGACAAATCGGCTTTCAACTTCTCAATTTCCGCTTCTTCCATACTTTTTTCTTCGTGTTGTCATCCTACAGATTATTGTCGATGTTGGTGTTGTTGCTGAATTGCATATGCGACAGATTGGTGGCATTAGACAAATATTGGAATGGTTATATGTTGTAGATCAAATAACTTGTTTTCGTGCATTTGAAAAGGTAGCCGTGTACTGTAGATATGACCTCATGATCACAAATGCAGACAAACAGAGCAGAGGATTAGAGTGGATGGTATAGGATAATAAATTCCCCCGTGAATGGAGAGCAAAAAATGGGTGGCTCAAATTCGAAAGCCGCGCCACATGAAGAGTAAAGGACCCAAGACAGTGCCTTGAAATCGCCACTCGTGATCAGCTGAGCAGTGGAGTAACTATCACCTACTAGGACCTTCTGGCTGCGGTTAGACAAGTAGGAACCGATGAAGTCAAGGAGAGGGGCATGGATGCCAATGGCTTCCAATTTTACCAGAAGCCATCTGTGCGGTACCTTGTCGAAGGCTTTGCTCAGGTCAAAGTAAATAACAGCCACGGATAACCACTCGTTACGGAGGGAAGTGACGTGGTTAAGAAAAGATAACTTACACGTCTTGCATGATCTTCCGGGTAGAAAACCATGCTGGGAGTCGCTTAAAAGCTTATTTATTAGGCAAAAATCGAGAACCTGGTTAAAAATTATCTTCTCCAGAAGTTTGGCTAGGGCCGGGGTTTTATGAACACCGTGGTAGTTATTTATGTCAGAACAAGATCCTGATTTAAAGACTGGAAGAATAATGGATGTCTTCCAAGTGTAAGGAAAGTAACCACTTAAGCCAAACGGTTCACGGGTTTGCATTCAGCTTACCCAATAGCCAGTTCATCAGAACCGCGTGTACCGGATACAATTGCTCCCTCGGCTGAAACACGTGAGCTTGCAACATATGCCCCATTGAGTCACAAGCAGAAAATAGTTGTAAAGGGGGCCCAGAGTCAGAGTCGTCAATTGCACAAGAACGAATTGACCATGACGTGGGTCTTATGCGGGTGTACGCCAAACCGTTGCTAAAACCAGGCGAGTCTTTCCGCATTCTTAAGGCATTTCGAATAGGGAAGGCTCCAACAGCTGCCGAATCAACTTCTCGGCCACGACCTCTATAAGTTATCTTAGAAACTGAAGCACAGGCGAAACTCTTGCTAGAGCGCAAACCATCCTTACGGAGTCTGCATTCGCATGTTTTTTTTCAGCCGGATTACGAGTTGAAAGAGCGGAGAAAGATGAGACAGCTAATAATAGAGCTGGAAAAACGGAGAACCAATGGCGAGACAAATCTCAAAATAAGAGAGGGAAAAAAAAAGTTCAGGTCAAAAGGACATCGCTCTGGTCGAAGCCGGTAACAGTGAAGGCCTAGCTGTCTCGCCACCGAAACCTCAGACATGCCCTTTTAAATTGGTCGTTTTAAATGCCAGATCACTGATTAATAAAATGCCTCTGCTCCAGACTATGGTTTTCGTCAACCGCCCAGACATTGTTATGGTAACTGAGACATGGGCATCGGCCTCTGTAGCTGACTCAGAACTCTCTGTTCTTGGCTATGAATGCGTTCGGAACGATCGAAACAATGGCCGTGGTGGAGGAAACTGCATCTATATTAAGCAGCCACTTGCATTTCTCCCGTTGGACTATGCACAATTCACAGCGGTGGAGGAGAGCTGCTGGCTACGAGTTGTTCGAAAAAACAAATACTCCTTACTTGTTGGCTGTGTTTATCGCCCACCTAATGCCAATGCAGACTACGATCTTTGTCTCTCGCAGGCATTTCATGCCGCAGCTGACTTGAATCTTAAGTATTGCTTGATTGCAGGCGATTTTAACCTTCCTGACGTGCAATGGATTCCTCCATCCGGTCCTTCAAAGTTCGAGAACTTACTTGAGGCAATAGATATCGGCATGTGGGATCAGGTAGTCGATTTTCCCACTCGAGGAGCAAACATACTCGACCTAATTTTTTGTAGGGGATGCGAACCACTTTCAGTGACATCCTTAGACGCACTTGGGAGTTCAGACCATCTTAGAGTTGTTAGTGAACTAGAACTGGAGGCGGATGAAACATTTTCCCAAAAATATAGTTTTTATCGTCATCTATACGTCATCTATACGGACTTCAAGAAGGCATTCGACAGCGTCCCACATAAGCGTCTAATGTATAAATTGTCAGAAATTGGCATAAGAGGGAACCTGCTGGCATGGATCACAGATTTTCTCACAGGGCGATCGCAAACTGTGTGCATCGGTGACTCAAAGTCAAGCCCTACATATGTTCTGAGCGGCGTCCCCCAAGGCTCTATCTTAGGGCCACTGCTCTTCCTTATCTATATCAACGACTGTGTCATCGACCTGGGTTGCAGTGCTATCATGTTTGCCGACGACGTCAAACTCTGGAGAGCCATCAGGTCTGACGCCGATAGGAAAGCGCTTCAAGAGAGTCTCAATCGACTTAGCTGCTGGTCTGCTCGTTGGCTTTTAAACTTCAACATTAGTAAGTGTGTGGTTTTAAGACTCCGTACTAGAAGGACTGATGAGGAGAACGATTCCTTCCAATACCTCCTCGATGGGCACCCGCTTTCAAATGTGAACGAACAAAAGGATCTCGGTGTTCTGATAAATTCCTCACTCAAACCATCTACTCAGCGTGTAAAGGCAGCTAAACGCGCTACACAGGTGCTGTTTGCGATAAGGCGGGGATTCGTAAACATTGACAAGGAGCTCTTCAGGAAAACCAACGGAGCGTTTGTTCGGTCCCACTTGGAGTATGCTGCCCAGGCCTGGCGTCCGTGGTTCAAGAAGGATTATCTGCACCTGGAACGAGTGCAGGCGAGGGTTAAGAAGATGGTCAAGAATCTTGGTCATCTGCCTTATGAAGACAGACTGACCGAACTTGATCTTTTCCCTCTCAATTATAGGCAACTCCGCGGGGACCTCATACAAACCTACCGAATTGTTAGAGGCCAAGACTGCGCCCTAGAATTTGATGATTTCTTCGAATTGGCTCGGACTGACCATCTGCGAGGTCATCCTTTTAAACTACAGAGGAAACCGGCCCGTATCGACGTTCGACGAAACGCCTTCTCTCAGAGGGTCATTGGAGCGTGGAACGGACTCCCGGAAGATGTAGTCCTCTCAGATACTGTTGACATTTTTAAACACAAACTTGATTCTCATTTGCTGAGAAACTGTGGCAGATATAATAAACAAAGTGTCAGTAGCAGCACCTTGCAACTGGCTCACACTTATCGCTGATGTTAAGCCTACATTTGTACATTTGTATTATGTACTATTGTTACGGTGGACCTATTATGCGATTTTGGTTATGAATAGGGAGCTCAAGGGCGAAAGCCTTCTTCCCTTAATAAAGTGACTTAAAGTGACTTATCATGACTTCCGATCAGCAAACACGGCTGACCTACTGGCACATCTAAACGCTCTCGACTGGTCTGAATATTTCCAATGTTTGGATGTAAATGCTTGTACCGATGCACTGTACAAAGTGCTGGATCCACTCATCCTCCACTTTGTCCCCCGTAAGAAAGTAATACATGTCAAGGATGAAGTGTACCTTCCTCTGTCTTTCCATCGTACGCTGCGTAAACTCTCTCGTCATTTGCATCGGCAGAACGACACTTCCGTTCTGCCCTTGATCACACTGATCTTTGAGCAGGCCAAGAAGCTCTCCGAAGAAAAGCAGATAGCCGATGAGGCTCACTTCGCTGAAAATCCTTCCCTTAATGTTGCGAAACTCATTTCGCGTACAGTAAAAGTGCAGAGGAAAACGCAACACCCCATACTTCAAGATGCTTTAGGAAACCCCATAGCTGGCGCTAAATTGACCGCCGATAGCTTCAATGCGTTCCTATCCAAAACGTTTAGTGAAAGCTCGTTCGCTGCACCTCTGGTTATTCGGGCTTGGACGGGTGCCATACTCGAAACCATAAGTTTTACCGTCTGGGATGTGACTGTAGCCATTCGTCGTTATCGTCAATCCTATAGTCCAGGACCAGATGGCGTCCCAGTTAGCCTTCTAAAAGCTGAAGCGAATGATATCTTTCCGTCTATTGTTTGCAAGGTATTTAATCTTGCTCTTGAGAGCGAAACCTTTCCTTCGTTGTGGAAGGAATCGCACATAATGCCTATTCGCAAGCATGGCCGATCGACATCATTCGACAACTTTAGGCCAATAAATACACTTCCCGCAGCATCGAAGATCTTGGAGACCTTAATCAAAGAAAAGATGATGCGTCACTTGACAGAGAACAACCTGCTCAGTACAGCTCAACATGGCTTTCTCGAGAAACGATCTTGTGACACCTGCCAGCTCTCTTTCTTTGATTATGTGCTGCAATCTAGAGACAGCGGTTTTGCCACTTATAGCGTCTATTTTGATTTTACTAAGGCCTTTGATCGGGTCGATCATAACCTCCTCCTTCTGAAACTGGCCTCCTTCGGCATAGGTAGCAAGCCTCTGAACTTCATATCTTCCTATTTGGGTGCTCGCACACAACGAGTCAAAATTTCCAATGTTATCTCCAACACCACGCATGTGAGGAGTGGAGTTATACAGGGTAGTGTACTGGGTCCGCTCCTATTTTGCCTGTTTGTCAACGACCTTTCAGATTGTTTTCAGTATGGCAGACCCTTCATGTACGCTGATGATTTAAAAGTTGCTTATCGATATAAACCGGCAGATCGCAACATCGTACTCGAGCTGATAAAAAGGATCTTCAGGCCTTCGCCCAGTGGTGTTGCACATGGCGCCTCACCCTTTCATGGCACAAATGTTCCCTTATGGTTGTTGGCGACGATCATCAACCGGAATTAAGCATTGACGGCCACGAACTAAATGTCCCAGGAGTTATCAAGGATTTGGGCATATCCTACTCTAATAGTCTCAATTTTTCAGAGCACTTTGCCCTGATAGTCTCGAAAGCACGCCGAACCACCGGATTTATCCTTAGAAATTTTAAGACTATCAAGGTTAGAACTAGCCTTTATAATATGTACGTGAGACCTAGTCTTGAATACTGCTCGCCTCTATTCAGTCTTCTGCGCACTAGTGAACGGAAGAAAATAGAATCGGTGCAGCACTTCTTCACTAGAAGAGTTTTCACTACAGAACACCGTTACTTAACCTACCACCAAAGGTGCGAACTTATAAAGCTGGATACCCTATGGCTTTGTCGATTGCAGAAGGGTCTTTTTTTACTGTTTAAACTTTTGAATGGTCAAACCTTTAATCCCCTTAGTACAATAAGGCAGCTTGAGCACTCTCGACGCGCCAGTCATCGAGACGTATTTTTTTATTTCTTCATATGGCACGTACAGTTAAGTACCGGCAATTCTTTTCAGTAAATGCCATATCAATCTGGAATAAGCTGCCCAAAAGTATTAAAATCCAGCAAAACTACCTTATATTTGAGGGAGCTATAACTAGTTTTCTACATTCAGGGCAACTTTCACGAATTTTGGGTGCTGACTCGGTGGAATCTCTCTTTCACTCTGATGGCGTTCGTGGACTTTGAACCCCGCCAGGCTTCATACTGAAGATAATGCTGCTGAAGCAGCAGCGCGCAGTCTGCTAACCCTTCAGCCGATAGCGCGCAACTTTTGCCGACAACCATTGAAGGAAGACTGTGAACACTGTGTTCTTGTGCCAACCCTCTCCGTCTGGAACTAATGTTTTTAAACGATATGAAACAGTTCTCCTGTTGATGAGTCAACTCAGCTTACAACTGTACATTTATTCCGTTTGTATCATACCTTTGAAGGCAGGTTTTTTCACTTGAAACAAACTCCCTATCTGGCCCAGTATTGACAAAACAAAAAACCTGAACAAAACCAATACTGGTCGCAACATAGGGAGTTTGTTTGAGGTTTTTTCCGGTCTTCGAGGTGTTGGAAGGCGCCCAAGAGGTGCATTACCAACTCTTTACAATTGCCTGTAAACTGGCATAATAAACATATTATTATTTAAGAGATAGACTGAAAATATATGGCTAAGTAATTTGGGAAAGGTTGAAACTCTTTTGATAATTGAATCGGGGATACCATCAGTTCCCGAAGAGTGCGAGTTTTTGAGACAAATTTTATGCCGACGAAATAATTCTATGGAGAAATCAATGTTCCCGAGAGTATTTTATGAGTATGGTTAAAACGACGGGACCGGTTCCGATTCTATCGTAAAATGCTTCGCAAAGAAAGCATTGAATAATTCAGCCTTATCAGACTCATCTAGTACAAACGTTTTATTTTCATTGAGCAATGGGGGTATTTCAATTCCTCGTTTTGCGGGACCCTACGACAAAACAGTTGTGCAACCAATTTTTCAGAGTTTATCTCATTCAGGGTGTCAGATTCCCTGTGCTGGTCAAGTGCAAGACAAATCTTTGACGCTAATTCGAAGATCTCTGCGATCCTTAGATGCACAGACAGTAAACTAGTAGATTGATCTTTCAGCTGCCTCCTCAATTTCTTTAGTCTGGGCAAAAGAAAATGAGGGACGGTCGATTCTCTTGTGTAGGGTTTCGCAATTTTAGTGGGCACAAATTCCAGCATTTTAGTAGAAACGACCGACATGAGTTCAGAAAGATATGCAGCGGCGTTAATGGAGGAGAGGCTCTGCCAATCTAATGAGTCAAGAAAATTGCTGATTGAGCTAATATCTGCGAGGTCATACGCATGATAGGTTTGATTAGCAGTTGCTTTTTGCGTAGAAGGAAGCGGAAGGCAACAGTGAATTAATGCGTGATCACTTTGGAAGATGTCCTGCTTAAAATCAACGAAGAGAGGGGCAATATCATTTGTGAAAAATCAGATCTAGGATATGATTCTGTCTTGTTGGGGAACTATCCAGTTGAGACCAGTTAGAAAAATGTATGGTATCTAGGAAAGGCTGAAATCTAGGTGGACAACAGTTTAAAAGCCAGTCGATTTCAGGAAAATTAAAATCTCCAGCAATAATTTTAACTTCAAAAGAGGATTCTGAAGTAAACTTAAATATTTCACACAAATTTGCATCTTCTTCAGATGAAGAGTTAGGAGGATTATATACACATCCAATAGTCACCTTTTGCCTTGGCGACAGGATAATAGAAGCGAAACAGTAATTTCCACAGAAGTAAGTGCTATTAAGATAAAACGGAAAGTGCCCAAAATGACGTTCTAATAAAGATAAGACAACCACCACCACGAAAGGACCCCTTGCTAAAAATTTTGATACTATCTCAATAGATAGTTCTCTATTTACCTATCTATCTATCAAATATACAATTTAATTATTGTTATAGAATCAATTCTTTTCAGTAAATGCCATATCAATCTGGAATAAGCTGCCCAAAAGTATTAAAACCCAGCAAAGCTGCACTATGTTTAAGAGAAATATAACTGTTTTTCTACATTCAGGAAAACGTTCACGGATTTTGGGTGCTGACTCAGTGGAATCTCTCTTTCACTCTGATGGCGTTCGTGGACTTTGAACCCCGCCAGGTTTCATGCTGAAGATAATGCTGCTGAAGCAGCAGCCCGCAGTCCGCTAACGCTTCAGCCGATAGCGCGAACCTTTTGCCGACAACCATTGAAGGAAGACTGAGAACACTGTGTTCTTGTGCCAACCTTCTCCGTCTCGAACTTATGTCCTTAAACGATATGCAACATTTTTCACGCTGATGCGTCAACTCAGCTTACAACTGTACATTTATTCTGTTTGTATCATACCTTTAAAGGCAGGTTTTTTCACTTGAAACAGACTGCCTATCTCGTCCAGCATTGACAAAACACAAAACCTGTAACAAAACCAATGCTGCCTGCAACATAGGGAGTTTGGTTTTGGTTTTTTCCGGTCTTCGAGGTGATGGAAGGCGCCCAAGAGGTGCATTACCAACTCTTTACAATTGCCTGTAAACTGGCATAATAAACATATTACATAAGAAGTTTTTCACTGCCCCTTTCTTAGTTCCCCATTAGTTTCTTAAAGTTCTAAATTATTAGTAATAGGGAATCCTACGCATGTCTTTTTCAGGACGTAGCCATCCTGGTTGATGCCATCGAAAGCTTGGATACATCCAAGCTTTTTTCGCAAGGCAACTAATTGTAATGTTTTTCATTATGTTTTAGTAACATATTTTAAATATTTTTTAAAGGAAGAATCAGCCACGGATTCAAAATTCTCTGCCCACTATACTACTTATTTCTGCTATATATATGGCTGGCCTCACTGAACACCAATGTACATATTGTCATTATTTTACCTCAGTAGTAACTTTGCCTTGATCATTTCCTCAGTAAGCCTTAAATATGGCACTTTATTTATTTATATACTTGAGCTTGGCATCATCCTTTCATCTTGCTCCCAAGAAGGTGGCTGGCGACTGACGACTGTGAAGTCGTTATCAGGTATTGATATCAGTTATCATCCCTGGTTAATATTCCGTCTTATGTATCTAAGATTCTACCTTCTACTACACGGTAAGCACGTATTCCACATAACTGATTTTGTGCATGCTTGCCACCAAGTTCCAGTGGAAGTCATTATGTATCAAAAACGTAGTCACCACTTCTCCTGCGTCAATGGAATTCACTAGAATGCCCTTTAGTCTGAGGAATTTCACCTAAATTTTCAGTGGTTCACGATCAGATGCCAACATTATTTACGCTTACATTGATGACGTACTGAGAGATAATTCGAACGTTTCTGTGAGCCACTAAATATGAGTTAAGAGTTCCCGCAATAGCCGTTTTCGGTAACGTAGTGGACTCCGAGGGAAAAAAACCAATCCATGAAACGACTTCTTCGATTGTAACCTTTCCAGCCTCTATCATAATTAGTCCGTTACGCCACTTCAACTTCTATCACCGTTTATCTCCCACGGTACAATTATCCTACCGCCACCCAGTAGTCTTTAAACACACGCGAAGAAGATGCTGGTGATGACCGAGAACGCTGCCGGTTTAAGGCCATCCTTGAAAAGTCAACCCTCGTTAATTCAGCTGCTCAAACAACCCTCATAACAAAGATTACGGTACTACCGTTGTCGATGTTCTACGGCCTCTGCATTTTTTATCCAAAAAAACCTAGTCCAACGGAGACTTGCTACAGTGCATACAGCCACTCGATAGGAGTGACTATACAACGCTACTGTAAGATTGCTTAGTTAATTCCCAACGTCCTTAGGGAAAGGACGACCAGCGAAATATACAGAAGACATAGTTTAATTCGATAGGAAGTTTACTTATCTCTATTAATTGGGACTGTTTGCTCAGGGGGATTCGGAGGATAACTGTAGATCAATTAAGAAAATTTCATTACATTTGATTGAGTGCCGTTTTCCGTGCAGATAAAAAAATATGACTAGTCATCCTGCATGGTTGGTCAGAGGCCTGAACATAGAGTTGAAAAAATAAATTGGTATAAAAGTTATTCAAGGAAACAGAGTCACCGGTAAACCTCGATGAATTCCATCACCAATTAAGTGCGGTCAAAAATTGATACTTCAGAAGAGGAAAATGATGCATCAAGAATTATACGACAGGCTGAAGATACGCCCGTAACTGTTTTCCATTATATTAATAATTAACTAAAACAAAAGGACCAAGTCTCAATAGATAAGTATAATAATGTCATAGAGGTCATTGAAAATGATGAGGAAACTGAGTATTGTGGCCGCTTCTTTGCCTCGTTATTCACTAGGGAAGCCAAACTTCAGTTTCAAAATATAAACCATACTGTTTTAAACGTTCGTACAGCGCTTGAATCCCTATTATTTATGACATCTAAAGGAGAAGGAGAGCTGCAAATCCGCAAAGAAGCAAATTCATCCGGTCCAGACAATAAACCCTCCATATTATTGGAAGTATTGGCGAGAAAGCTCTCCGAACCACTAGAACAGATCTTATGGTTGATATATGAATTAGGGAGACTGCCATCTGAATGGTAGGTGGCAAAATATACCCGATATATAAGGATGGGGCTCAAACGAAAGTCCACAAATATCGGCCAGTTGGTCTAACCAAACTAAGCATCTAATGTATAAATTAGTTGAATTTGGAATAGGGAGAAGCTGCTGACATGGATCACAGATTTTCTCACAGGGCGATTGCAGATTGTGTGCCTACATGGAGGGCTACCGTACTGAAAACTGTCAGGACAAAAATTCCAAATAAGAGCGTGTCAAGCACGCTGCCCTGAATATCTCCCCTCCTCACATGTTCTGAGTTGAATATAACACTGACGATTTTAAGTGGTTGTGTTTAAGTACCCAAGTAGGAAGATAGAAAATTCAGAATTGTTGCCTTTGTCGACAGTTTAAAGAGCAGTCCAGTCCAGTTTAGTTTAGTTTTGTTGAGGACAAGATAGGTAAACACATCTGAGGGACCCTTTCTTTAGAAATTGTATAGCTACATGCGCAAGTACTACTTCGGAACTAGTGCCTCGGCGTATCAGCGATGCCAAATGACGCTAGCCGGTGCGTGGAACTAAAACAGAAACATCAGACAGACAAAATACAAAGAGTATTTGGCGAGCATACGTATACTTTCAATAAATTCTCATCAGGCCATTACATTTATATGGGAGGGGGGTAAAGCGTAAAAGGTGAAATTGTCGGCAATTACGTTCAAGGTTACAGGCTAGATACGTGCACAACTACACCTCCATGACGCTTGATAAGACGTTACTTGAAGCACTATCTGTGGGTCCGAAGTTCTGCATACCTTCTCGAAAGGTCGATCAATTAGAACTAGAAAGCCTGTAACGTTGAACGTAATTGCCGACAATTTCAACTTTTACGCTTTACCCCCCTCCCATATAAATGTAATGGCCTGATGAGAATTTATTGAAAGTACACGTATGCTCGCCAAATACTCTTCGGATTTATGTGATGGGAATTTTCGCAACCTTAAGACAAAATACACTTGGGAAATTTTTCGGAGGCAACAGAATGTTGGAATTCATCGTAGGGCCACCCAATGGCAAAAGTTTTCCATACCAAGAGGTTTACGGAATTCGTACACAGTTGATGAGTGTTTGCTGCGTGATAAGTACACAGTTGGAAGTAAATTAAAGCCGCTTATACTTGTTTTACTCAGTTAAAAATATGTGAAAAGGTTCTGACAAGAAAACAAAGGACCAGGCAAACTGATAGCAAAGGGGGCCTACGGGTTAAGAAAGCTATAAGGGTAATTTATTTTGGCCAACAAAGGAAGCCTATAGATCAAGGACACTATTCTAGTAACCTTGGCGCGCAACTCGATTTTTCGCAGCTAAGTGAATTTTCAAATTTTAATAGGATTTCATCGTATCCTGTCGACTTTATTGGCATACTTGTTGTTCATAATTCAAATTTCTAACCCCTAAGCTACTCCACAAACCGGTGGTCGTTTTCTTTGACTATAGGTGACAATATACATTTTTCTACTGTTTCGGTGAAACATAGCCTCCTAAGAATTCTTTAAGATTCAGCTGAAAAACACGTAATTAAGTACGTGAATAGTGAATCAGGTTTTATATTTTGAAAGAATACTCTTTTTTTCAACAATAAGTAGTGTACACTGGTCGAAATATCAATCCAGATATTTTTCACCCTACATATGTAGGGGCATTTCGCTAGCGTCATGCGCTTCAGCAGTAGCCGTAAAAGGTGAACATATCTGTGCTTCACATGATTGGCTGATCATTAATGCTTCTCCCTCCATGCGTACGCGTGTTACTGGTACGCGCGCACCATTTCATGTCGCTGTCTGCCTTGCCGTTAACTGTAGTGTGCGCTGATTGGTTTAATATGAATGTCCGCGCCTGTGGATGTACGCATAGGCGTGCCTAGTGGTTACATGGACGCACCATCTACTTGAGCGCTGATTGTAGGCTTTTGCTTGTACGGTGTTTCCCAGCCAACGCATGTGCAGTGGTTCCCTTTGTGCTCGCGTACACCTCCCCCCACCAAGTTTTGGGCATATGCATACGTCTATGGTCCTTCCCCCTCACCCACTGGCGCTGCCCTCCCCCAGGTAACTGCGTGTTTAGCGTAGCTGGCCGGCCGCCACGACGAGTTATGCTGCCCCGCCCTCTTCACCTGCACAGCCATTCCCCGCGTGAACGTCCCTCCCCTCCCACAAGCACATGACATAGAAATAAGTGATTCGTAGTCCATAAACAAGGGGGATTTATTTACAAAGATACGGGAATTATGTACAAGGGAGGGAGGCTTCAACTATTCCATGGAACTGTCCTGATCAGCACTCCCGTCATGCCGTTTTTGTAAGCGAGTAAGCTTCGTAACAGCCGACTTTAGCACGGAGCGGACGGCCTCCTCGAAATCCGTCGGCAGTGTTGGGCGGCCCTCCGCCCACCTTCCATACACATCTAGGGGTTGACGAATATTAAGGAGGATTCAAACGCTTACCAGCAAGCAGGGCGTATGCTCTGGTGAGCCGGAAATTATGTCGTTGGTAGCCGCCCGTAAGATTAAATTTAGCGAGCAGGCGGCTGTCGAAGAGGGGTCGCGTGAGGTCTTTGACGAGATCGTGCGCCCTCCACGCTTCCCGCGTACGCAGGAAGGCAACCTAAAGAAAGAATAACTTAAAAAAGCAAAAATTCCTACCGCCTGCTGCCAATAATTTGCATCTAACAGACGCTCCTCAAACGTATACAACAGAAACATTCGCAGTTCCGTTGCTTTCCATTGTGCGAAGAGCTCTATGTTACGCGGTGTCTGCGTAAAATCCGAAGGTAGATTACTCCTCATCCTTATTAACCTCTCACTTATACTCCTTACCACCTCCCTTGGAAGCCGGTATCCGGACGTAGTGGGGCTTAGAAGCCACAACTTAATCAACTTCCTCATAACACCTAAGTAAACTAGGTGCATGGGATCTAACGGAAAACCTGTAACTAACCCAACTGGCGTCGGTAGGAAGGGTGACCGTCCGACTATGTGCCTGTTGGGGTCATAGACCATAAACTCTGCATCGTCGCGCAGGCTATGGTCCGTTCCTAAGTAAACTACCTTACTCCTTTCACGACCGTTTCTCACATACCGGTACTGATGACCGGGATTCTTACACTTCTCACATCCTTCATACGCGCCTACATTTCTAATTTTTTTTAAAAACGCCCTCGCAGGGGCGTCACCTATTACCGCTTTTGCCTGAAATCCTATCCTACGACCGACGTCGGGGAGTACTAACTCCTCTGATGTCAGGGTATTGACCTCTTCAATGAGAGGACTACAATAATGGTTTACATCTGCGGGTTTTGAAAAACCGCAGTATGCACCCACTACGAATACCGTACTCCGGAAGGGTTCTATTATTCTACCAAAAAAGGCCAAAAACTAACGGGATTTTTCTTAAACTTAGTAAAGCCATCACAATGCAGTTGCACTACTACTGCATCGGACGGCCCAACCGCTGTTAAATTATCCCTAACTAACTTTATGACCTGGGTCCTCAAACCCACGTGCATATACTTGCCATCATCCATTCTCACTACCATATAAATATTTCGAGTTCTTAGAAGTGTTCTCGTATCCACCGGAATAACCGGGAAGATTTGAGACCACATTCTCAGAATAGGGTTTGAAGTCCTATGCGGCACCTTACGGTCTATACACCACTTGATTAGAGCCAACTTATACTTCTTTCCTACGGTAGAAAAAAAACCTCTTATTACTACCGCAAAATAAACAAACACCACGATACAAACCGCTCTGTTCAGATGACTTCTTACGCTGCTTGCCACCAGTACCGCCTTCCAAATGCCGTCGATAGGGACTTGCAAATGCCTCACCGCAACTGGGACAGTATAGTTTCATTCCTGCAAAGAGGAAAAAACGTTAGCAGAAGCTGGTAATAATAAAACAATTGGGAGAAGTTTATCGCGGAAGAGCAGATGTTCCTCCTGTGACACTTTCTGACGAAATGACATTTTTCCAAACGACTACGACTTAGAGATTGTAGAAATCAATGCAGCCGGTCACACGATCAAAAGCTGTTTCGTCTGTTCTCACCGCCGGGCCTCCTAAAAAAATCACTATCACGAAATCTGAACCGCATTCGGACCATATGATGGATGGTTGCACTCGCCAAGCCTTATCGATCTCTTCGCGCGGGCCTGGGTGTGCGCGCCAGCGAGCGCGAAAAAAGGGGGGAGGGGTGAGTGAAGTTAGTGGTAGGGGGAGGGTGGCGTTCGCGCGGCCGGGTCCCGGTTTAGTTGACTGAGAGGCGTGACCAGGTGTTCGTCGTGGCCCAAGCAGCGCGTCTCATGAGAACGGATCGTTACTTTCTGCTGCAAACGGGTGCCTCATAATTTCACCCGACATAGCCTCATCTGAATTATTGAAGATTCACGTATAAACCGCGTAAATAAGCACGTGAATGTTTATTTAGGATTGCAAATTTTTGAAAGAACACGTAATTTTCAACAAGATTCAGTTTACATTTGTTGAAATATCAATCGAGTTAGTTTTCACCCAGCGTAGACTCCTAGTCAATTTTATTCTCTGTATGAGAGAAACTTTCTTGCATTGCATTGCTTAAAAATATATCAACTGCATATCTTTCTGATATTTTAAACTTCAATATGAAATCACAGTCAGCTTTTTAGACGAAAATTCCGCCTTAACGAACCTCTTGGTGTTAAATTTTTCCAAGATCAACCCGTCTTAAATATGAAAAAACTGCATCTTGATGCTTTGGACACTTTTAATAATATCATGTCTCAATATGGATGTTTGCTTAAGGTTCTCAGTACCATCTATGATGGAAATGTCTCTTCGCTCGCTTCTCAGCAATGTGAGAAATTAGAGCCCTTCATCAATTTGGTGTCTACTGAGACCTGCGGCCGGCAAAAAAGAAGTTATAATTTTCTTTTAAAGCATTTCACAAAAAGTAAAATTCCGCTAGGCGTCGCCTGTCAATTCCTTTACTCGTGTGGCTTTGACTTTAAGGTCGCAGAAGCTAAAAGATTGTCCTCTCGAAGCAAAAATCTGCTGATTTTGGTCAGACTTTTTTTGGCGATAGAAGTTGACAACCTCTTCTCTCAGCATGAGCGTTCAGCTCAATACCTGAAAACGTCAGTAATTTTCCTAAGTATGGGAACCATACTAACATTTCAGCATCTACACCAGATGTAAACACTCACGTTTCGGTCATCCACTAAGCTTCAGGAAGTCATTCCGCTTTTACTCGATAGTAGTAATCATTTTGTTACAGAGGATTTGGCCAAAGCAGAAATGTCAAATTCCTTCTTCGCCAAGTTCTTTACAAGTGAGACTAGTCCAACACCCGAAATACCTCTAATGTGTGATGCAAATCTCACTTCAATTGATTTCTCACCTACAAGTATTAATAAAGAAATAGCTCGTCTCAACAATTCACATTCAGTCGGGACGGATAACATTCCAAACTCATTTATTAAGCAACTAAGAGATTTTCCTCCTATACTGAGCAAATTATTTACAATATTTCTCGGAAACGGTTTTTTTCCTGATTCTTGGAAAACTTCTATTGTAATTCCAGTTTTTAAATCTGGTTCCAGATCTTAAATTAAAAATTGTTGCGGTGTTCATCAAACACCTTCTCTAGCTTAACTGTTTGAAAAATTGATCGCCAATAAAATAACAGATTTTCGCATAAGCAATCAAATATTAAATATATCTCAGCATGGTTTTTTTTACCGAACCGATCTTGTGAAACATGTCATATGTCTTTTCTTAATCTCCTCACTTCTCTTCGTAACGATCATTTATCTGTGGTGGTCATCTATTTTGATCTTAGTAAAGCATTTGATAAAGTACCTCATAGGAGACTACTAGCCAAACTAGAGGCTATGGGATTTTGTAGTCCTCTTATTGACTTTATTAGATCATATGTTTCTAATCGAAAACAACAGGTCTTAGTGGGGTCCTCATACTCTACCCCTACCGCTATTTTAAGCGGTGTCCTTCAAGGTACCGTTCTGGGCCACCTGTTGTTCTTGCTTTATATAAATGATATTTCAACAATATTTAAACACTCTCAATCGTATATATACGCAGACGACTTGAAATGAGTATACTCCTTCTCCAATTCTACGGCTGAGCGATGCTTAGAACGCATTCATTGGGATTTGGACGCTCTATCTGCGTGGAGCTCCACATGGCAGATGGAGTTCTCGCCTTCTAAGTGCCAGTTCATGTGTTTTGGACCTGAAAGGCTGCCACAGCCTATCATTTTTCAAGGTTGCCCCATGACTGAATGTTCTAACATTAAGGACTTAGGTTTCAGTTACACCAATACATTAGATCTTTCACCTCACGCTGATAGAATTACAGCAAAAGCTGCTCAGATATGCGGCTTCATTTCTTATAATTTCTACCTTCCCGAAATGAAGCTAAGACTTTATCGTATGTATGTGCTTCCTATTCTCGAATACTGTTGATCATTCTTCGGTCTAATGAGCGAATCTAGCCATTCAAAAATTGAAAGTGTCCAAAGAAGATTAACTAAAAGGGTCCTCTATCCGGCGTTTGCAGATACTTCCTACTCAGATAGATGTGAGGTAACGAAACTGAAATTTCTTTGGGTTAGGAGACTGGAAGCAGGGTTTTGTCTCCTGTTTCTCCTTAATAAAATTTTAAATATCCCCAAGATTTCTGCCCTTTCTATCGTTACTCGCCCTCACAACCTAAGAAATTCAACGTTGATTATGCCTCCTCCTGCTTCTTCCACTTCTAAACGATCTC
>JAYGXS010000001.1:113991916-114004873 GCA_036362985.1 Ligula intestinalis | reverse complement strand
TATGCGCGCTCCTCGGTCTTACAATTCCCTGATTGTAGAAGAGAGGACGGGCACGGCAAGTCAGGGAACAAATAAGATCGCAAAATTCCTGTAAAATAAATAGGAAAGAGGGTAAATTGGGGCGCGTACTCAGACCTAGGAAGGGAAAACTGACGTACGCTTAAATATCATCGCCAACCCCCACCGACCCAAAGGCGAGAGCGAGTACGTCGGAGAGTGTGCCCTGAACTCAGGCGAGGTCACTGAGGTACATTGTCTAGTCGTACCACTAACCGCAACTTGGGTAAAGGCGAGGGAGTGAAGGAATTTGAAGATTGTGGAAGTTAATCTTTGGTAAAATTTGTAGGTAGGCTATTATACCGCTGTTAATTTCAACACCATTTTTGCTTAGTTTACGGACTTAAGCCGTTATTGTGTGCGGTTATCTTCCTAGGAAAATTCTGCAGGTAAATGTCATCATGCAATCCCTACTGGATCAAGGGGTGGTGTGCAGAAAACTGGGTAAATTAACCTACTTATAATTTGTAAGTCGGTGGTTATAATACACAAAGAACCTTCTGCGACCTCAATAGGTCAAATCAATTCAAGTCAAGTTTATTCAAGAAAATATAGACAAACGCCTTTGAACTCCCTCTTGGGACATAGGATTTAAGAAATTCATCAGCACAGCCGAACATTCCAAAGAAGTCGTTGACACAATTGTAGACGACCACTCGCTTGTTTCAAGTAATACACTCACACTCAGCTTAAACGAGCCAGCAATGTAACTGAAGAAGAACAGACAGTGAAAAACTTCCTAAGGCTGGCTCATAATTCAAAATGGAATGTCATTTGTGGTTTTTAGGAGAAAAACTGTCGCTCGTGGGGATAGTATGTGAATGATAGGAGCATGATGCTTCAGTGAACGTTGGCGGCAGCCATGGCGTCCATGGCGAGTAATATATATATCCGAAGGACCATACGAGGAGGAGACCTCGGAGTCACGAGAACGTCTCGAAGAACCGGAGATGCGACCATGATACGCCTTTACTGTGTCAAGAGCAGAGGAGCCTGCCACGTCGTCAGCAGTCGGTTGATACGAGAAAGGGTGTGACAGGGCCGCGTAGCCTAGGACCATAGGTGCGGTCGATGCGACCTCAGACGCGATCAGCGCAGTTCGCATAGTTAGCAGAGACGTCCGTTATCTAGGAAGACTTCACGTATTTGATTAAATATTAATGAGAATACTACCTAAAAATTACTATTAGAATATATTTATAGCATTTCAGTGTTTGGATTTAGAGCAGTTCAGTTTTTGGAATCGGAGCAGTTCGATGTTTGGATTCCGAACACTTCAATGTTAGATTCGGAGCGATCAATCGCGACGATACTCATTAATTTGGTCAAGTTTTGCTTTAAAAAAATCCACAAAAGGGGACATAACAATATCCGCAGGAAGGGCATTCCATGCGTGGGTTACCCTCTTAGAGAAAAAGAATTTTCTTGGGTCAATTCTTGCCCCAAATTGCTCTTTCCATAATCTTAACTTAAATCCAAGGTGTCATCTGCTGCAATGAATGCAGGCTTCTGGGTTCCTATCCTAAATTTTACGATCTATGAGTCCTTCCAATGCCCATCAATTTTTCCTATCCATGGACGTTGAACTATTCCCACAAAAAATAGTTAAATGTACTGGGTAATGTGTACCTAGGATGTGCCCATCTTGGTTGACTACTTGTTTGCGAGTTAACTGTAACCCCAATCATCTATGGTCAGGTCAGGTTTTACTGAGGGAAATATAGGTAAATACCTTTGAACTCCCTATTGCAGCAGGACAGTTTTTCAATGCATTTGATCTGCAGAACAGTGGCTTTGCCAGTGATTTTAATTGGTTAAGGGGGGGCCGACAGTGAAAAAAGTCCTTAGGCATTGTTCAGAAAGTATAGGTGTTTGAATGTCATTTGAGAGATTTAAGGAGAAAAACTGTCGCCCGTGGGGGTGGGGGGTGCAGATTATATTAGAATCGGACCGTCTGCGCTAAGAGTATTTGCAGCATATCAGGAGGAGCCCATCGTGGATTTTTGTTATAATCCTAAGGGTCCCATGAAGAAAAGATTTCGGAGGTCACGCGAACCTCATCAAGTGTCGGCGATGCGCCCATCGTGCATCCTTGCTGGAGACCGAATCTGCGGACTAATTACCGACAAAGAGGTCGTCGGTAGTTTTATAAACAAACCTGTTTTTGAAAAGTATCGAGAAGTATGTTTTTGTAATATGAATTGGGAATAGCTTTACAGAGCTGCGTAGCCTAGGACCACGAGGTTCGATGGACACGACTTTAGTCATTCTTCGTTATCATTTAATTCTCACCAATGCTAATTTCAGAGAACGTTTTGGCTATGAACGTCTAGCTTTCTCTTGAAGGCATTCACAGATGGGGACAAAAAAATATCTTCGGGGAGAGCATTCCAAGCTTGAACTACTCTATTACCAAAGTCTGGCCCCTGTTACGCGTAATTTGAAGCGATGCCCGCTTGAGCTTTTCGTTGTTGCTCACTCGAAGAAGTCGCCAGATAGAAGACAACAGTCCTGCCTGCGCATTATACAAAATGTTTTTATCAGATCACCACGTAGCTATCTGTAACTTAACGGAAATAGACCGACATTAGCTAAACGACGTTCGTAGGGTAAAAAGCCCTGACCGGTAACCAGTTTGTTCGCTTGCCTTTGGACATTCTTGAGGGAATTTAGGTCTATCGCGATCCAGAGTTTCCATGCTTGGATAGCAAACTGCAATTTCGGCCGCACAAATGTTCCAAAGACCTTAAAAAAACAGTTTTTATCGAAGGCAAAGACAGCCCTATCTTGACAAGATATATGTTCAATGTGAAATGGTTATGTTACCCGCTAGCTTTTCGTTACCATGGTTTTTGCACCGACAAGCACGGAGCACACCACGAAAGCCTTTTTTGCGTCATTACGCGTTATCAGGTGGTTGTAGCCCAAATCCAGTGCAACGGCAAAAATTGCCGCCACACCTAAGTTTCGAACTCGCGTTTCCTTGGCCAGATGCGAACGCTCTAACCCTTGATCCACGTGTTACCCGTTTTGGCAGCTTGTGCTCAGGAATATTTGGTAGTGAGTAGCTGTACACCGATCACATTAAACCGCAAAATGACACCAAACAGGATGGCTACATCTTGAAACAGTTGGGTGTACAATTACTTACTACTCTATAGTTCCGATTACAAACCGACAACATGTAGGGCACGTGGCTCGAGGATTCGAGAATTCGGCTCTGTTCGGAGAGACTAGGCTTTAATATGTGTTACTATTTTAGGTGAGGTTGTCTCCAGGGTACGGAATTTTTCCTTACCTAGAATAACCATATACTTTCAAAATTTAAGCAGGCTTACTTTTCCAGACTTTCCTAATTTTTCGCGCGAAAATTGGAAGGGCTGGAAAAAATTTGGAAAGCCTGGAAAAGTAACACTACTTAAATTTTGAAAGTTGATGGTTATTCTAGGTTAGGAAACATTCCGACCCCTAGAGACAACCTCACCGTTGAATTTTCAAGATGCTCGTACTTTTTCCACAGTTATTGTTTCTTCTTAGTAAGCCGTTTTATCGGCTGGTTGACATATGGAAGTCTGGCGCATGGTCTTATTACTTTCATTGGGCAATGGACTTTAATTAAGCGCTCTACAGTCCCTTGGATATGCTGCCATAATTAATTTGAAACGTTCGTATTGCGTAACCATTTTTCTGCTGAAGAGGTACGTCTCATTTCTTCAAAATCGGCTTTCCAATTATTTCTGCGTCTCTTTATTTGCGATTTTGGAGACAGTAAGTAACACACGCAGGTAAAAACAACGTGGTCGCTTAAACCAAGAGGCGATTGTTAGTTCACTTCCCTTATGATCCCCTCTACTTTACTAAAAACGAGATCTAGACAATTGTATCACTGGCCTTCTCGCAGTCGGGTTGTGAAGTCTATGTGTTGAATGAGATATTTTTCCAAAGAAAACTGAAGTAGTTGATAATTGAAAGGTGCTGCTGCGGCCTTTATTCCAGGCCTCATCCAATCGATGCCAGGAGCATTGAAATCACCCAGGAGTAGTAGGTTTTCCTGTTTACAGATAACTGTCCTTGAACTTAGCAGTTGTACGTCGTCACTTTCGCTGGAGCCGAGATGACGATTAACAACGCACAAATTGAGTGCCGGATGTTGCCTCATCTAAATTTTGCACAAAGTTATTTCACATCGTCTTAGGGCTATGTCTGCCATTTCCCTCTGACAACAGGAAATTTCATTGGCTACATAAAGTGCCACTCCTCCGCCCCTACGTTAAGATCTGTCGCAGCGGAACATTTGATAGCCTTCAATGCTGACTTCGCTGATCCCTATTGCTTCGGCCAGCCAAGTCTCTTTTAATGCAATTATATTCGGTTTCTGCTCAGATACTATTGTTTTGAGTTCGTCAAGTTTATTGAAGAGACTCTGAAAATTGGTTTAATAGAGCTCGTGGCAGCGGCCACTATTGCTTGTGGTATCTTCTCGAACCGGCCGGTTGACCTTGGTAAAGTTTTCCGCCTGACTACTTTCGGCCAAAGAAAATTTCGTTCGATGTGGACTATTTCTCCTCGTCTTATTTGTAGGCCAGTTTCGCCTTTGTTCTTTCGGTCGTTTAGATCGTTTTTCAAAAGTCGCATTTTCCTGCGTTGCTTTGGTTCATAATCCTGCTGAAAGAAAACTCCACAATGCATGGTCCGCATAGAAGACTTTCTTTCCAGCAGAAGTTGTGCCTGTGCTTCGGTGTCCCAAATGACTTTTAATGGTCTTGGCCGAGAGCTTGAACCATTCGGCGACTGAACCTTGCCTATTCTAAATGTTTTGAGAATTTTTACAGACTCAGTGCCCCTTAGCAGTGATTTAGCGTACTGCCGAACGAGACCTCGATCACGCTCCACCTTATCCCCAGTATCGGTAGCTACTGATTCTGGTGCACCTTGTATCACTATATGTTGCTTACAGTTGGCTCAAGCTTGGGCCATAGTCACATTGCACTGAAGCAGAGAAGCAGCAGGAGTTTCGAAATCCAGATCTGTGAAAGATTCTATGGAAATTTTGCTGGTAGCATTTTCTTCTAAGTTACCGTTTACCCTTTGGTCCAATTTAACTTCTTTTTCTTCAGAAGTCTCCTCTTGAAGTGGTTGTCTTGCTTTTCGTTCACATGGCGTGTTCCAAGTTCTGTCTTGCGATAAAACCGAGGGCTTTGGTTGGTCTTTGGTAGGCCGCTCTTCATCCGCCTTCTGCTGGCGTATGCACATGCATTTGGCCTTGCTGGACTCGTGGTTTCCTGGTTTAACAACCACTGATGCATGCGCCGCATCCGGTGATGTTATCTTATTGTGCTTTATGAACACCACTAGTATCTCCGCGTAAAATTCAAGGCTTCCCTCTAAACGCATTACGCCCGTGGCTAGGTTAAGACATCCATCGCAATCTGCACGCGCAGGCTTTTTTGGCTGAATGGTGTTCGGTTCTAAGACGGTTGGTAAAAGAAGATGCGTTTTTGCATATTGGGTGGTCTGGGATTTGGTACGCGTTATTGAAAGCGCTTCGGATATTTCTGGAAGTACCTTGTCAAAGGTTGTAAGAGACGGCTTACATAGGTTAACCTGATTTCCACCGTTAGAGCATATCTTAGCGAATTTGCCCTCAGGGTGTGAGTTGGTGGTGAAGTCGGTAGAGCGTCCGACATTAGGAAAAGAGGTCTGGGGTTCGAATCCAGCCGTCGACGAATATTGTTTTCCTCTAGCAGAGATGGATCGTGCACGTTAGCGTTACCCATGCTATTTGAAACTATATTAGAGTGCGTTAATTCAAAGTGTGCAATCAACCGGCCGTGCTAATATAGATAGCGAAAATATTTACTTGTGCGATTAATTTCAACAGTCAGAATTTGAATGTGAACGACTCAGCTATTGTTGTGAGGAGTTTGTAGTGGCTTTATCGCTACAAATATATAAAACGTCTTAGCAAATACGCGATGAAAACTTTCAAGGGTACACTAACTGCTAATAAGGGATTTACCAGTCTATTCTAGTGGAAAAGTTGTAAAGTCCAGTAAAGAGATTGACGATGAAGATTAGAAATGATACAACTCACTTAGATCCTTCACGATCCTAGTCGGCAGTAGTCAAGTAGTCGACTTGCCAAAGGATAACTCTGTGAGGACTGGATCCAAGTTCGTTGGGCTGTGAGTTGCAAAATGGGGAGAAAACTCGTTTGCGAATTGTCGCTGGATTCTCCTGGAGCCCTAGAGTGATCACTAGAGAGGTGTCGTTGAAGGGCAAAATAAACAGCGGCAGGTGAGGAGGGAATTGAGCTGTGGAGAGTGATTAGCAAGATAGTTGCTAGCACGCGTCAAAACCGAAAGTGTCAAAAAGTGTTGTATTGAGTTTTAACAAACTTGGTTATTGATAAATTTAAACAACACGTAAGTAGGGCCAAGAGCCCACAAGTTCTTTGCACTGTAGCAATCAGAGTAAGAAGCAGCGATGTTGTTTTTAGGAGGGAATGAACTTCCAGACTTGTGCTGAACGTAGGGATAACTTCCAGAGCGTGGTATAATCCGCGGTCCAGTTAGATTGCTCAAGCGAAGGATTCATCTAACTCAGAAAAGATATTTTCAAAGGGCAGATATTACGCAGTCCAGTTAGATTGTGAAAGCGAAGGATTCATCTCACTCAGAAGGAATATTTGCAAAGGGCAGATAATACGCAGTTCATTTGTCAGTTTTTTTCAGCCAGTTGTGTCTTCTACACTAAGGTAGGGACTAAAAACCTCGTAAGCGCAAAGAGCTTAAATTCAAAACCAATTTCAAAATTCCTGCCATGTTGCTCTTTTCGGACTTCCCATATGAATAATATTTTAAATCATACCCGCATTACATAGCAGACCGGCTGGAACAGAGTTCTCACGATGGCATCTTGAAATAGGGAGTTCGACAGCACAGTGCATTCTAATTAACGCAAAAAAATGTACGCGGGTGAACCTCTAACCTCTGCTACAAAGACTGCGAACTAGACTAATGCGGCTAGCCTAATATGCGTTTTTCTTATAAAATGGCTGCCTGCACCAGTTGATCTATATGCGCACAGTGTACAAGTAAACACCTGTTTGTCATTTTACCTTAATGACTCATTCGTATAGGGTAATTGAGTCGATTACACAAGGCTGGTTGCAAGAAGAAGGCTTGGAAGAGCCCGGGTAGGAAAGGGTAGGAGGTGAGGGACACAGTGAGGGCGCAGACGCCTAAATGTATCTTAGCGATTTTGGGCCATTGAAGGTTGGCTGGTATTATTGACGTCTGTCATTGAGAACAGGCATCGGTTAAACTGTTGGCAATCCATCACACAGTTACATTTTAACAGTAGCCGGAGGTAGAAACACAATCACTGTATCGGTAGTGTTTGCAGGCAACCTAACATAGAAATACAAGAAAGACGTTAAGAGACATGTACCCAGCTCCTCGCACGAAGCGTTTTTACCAACATACTTATACTGTTTTACTTTATAGTAATTAATTCTGCTAGAAACGCACATAGCTGCGAACAAACAACGATCTTCTGTTTGGTAGGCTTTGCCGCTGCTTTTATTTTCGTCCATCGGGAATACCTATGGTCCACAAAGGCATTCAATGGTGTATCAGCAACATTAATTGTCATGATCAACACATACTTCACCTCCATCACGACGCAGGTTCCGTCCAATAACATCCTTTCAGAATCGTTTGCTATCTGGTCTGGCATCCGAGTAGAATCTGTTCTGTCGCCCAGCCTATTCAACTGGACCATTGGCTGGATTGACGGGTATGCTGAATGTTTCTATTGACCTTGAATCCACAGGCCGATTTTCGGACATAAACTATGTAGACTACATAGTTTTTATAGGTTCAAACTCTGCTAATTTACAGTCTTTGGTGTCACGGTTGAAAAATTTCGCTTAATCGGTAGGTCTGCCAATCAACGCTTGGAAAAACAAAATTTCATCATGCCCCACATATGCAGATTTGAGGCTGCTAAAGCGTGACAAGCAGTACAGTTTTAAATACCTGAGAGCGACGCTGATGCCGAGCACAGTGACTTTTTCACGAAAATCAACAGAACTGTGAACAGTCTTATCGAGACTTTCAAGGTGTCTATGGACTCGGTGTGACATTGATGTTGCCACGAAATTCTTCCTATAGCATGCATCTGTGCGTCCCTTCTTGTATGTGAATTTGAATGCAAGCAGTCCGTGTGGAAGATGAAAATAGGCTAGTGGTATTTCACTACTCCTGCTGGCGAATCATCCGTGGAAGGAAGTATATCGACTTCGTCTGAAATGAGGCAGCGTCGTCAATCTCACCAGCTCAACGTTACCGTCATCGACCCGAAACCTCTACCACAACAAACAAAACACAAGTAGGTATATCTTCACTGCACTGGAGTGCATTCTTTCTTAAAGGAAAAACATTTACCATGTAACTGCGTTTCACTCACCCCACTGGTAAGATATCTGTACATGCAAATAATCTCAAAGAAGTTACATTTTGTAGGCAAGAGAAAGTCCGGAGACGTATTATCTCTGAAGAGGTATGCTCTGTTTAGTTCGCGCAAATAAATTCTTGCACAACAATACAAAAATGCCATCAACGTGAAACTGTGTGCTGAAAGGACACTGCTTCATTGCAAAACATTACAGTCGAAAAAGTACGAAGGCCGACACCACGTAAATACCGCGCATTTCAAATTCAACCTCCGTATTTCGTCGAGATAAAGAGCTACAAATCGCATCTGCAGACTGCAAAGAAGAAGAATTTACTAAGTGTGTTCACCGTTACCCTCCCCAACAGTTTCCAACCGTAACTAGCTATTTCCTGCATAATTTTGGTTTTAACGGATTGCGTCATTCTCCGTTTCTACTGCTTCCTACCCCAAGCAGACTATTTCAATACCGAACGATACAGCGACAACTTAAACAAAGGCTGAGTCGTTTTTGTTAACATAATTATTCGTTACACTGTCGTCTGAAAGTTATCATAGAAATTAATGTTTTGCGGAGTATCTCACTATGCATGCATAGAAACCCTAGACCGCGAAAGACCTGAATTCCCTCGACAAGATCCAAAGGCGTGGGAATAAACTGGTTACCGGTCAGAGCATTTTACTGTACGAAAGACATTTAGACAATCTCGCCCTGTTTCCATTAAAGTACAGACAGCTACGTGGCCACCTGATGCAAACATTTCGTATAATGCACGGGCAGGACTGTTGTCTTCTACCCGGCGACTTCTTCGAATAAGCAATAACGACGAACATAAGAGAGCACCTCTTCAAACTATGCGTAACAGGAGTCAAACTGGATGCACGCAAGTTCTTCTTTGGTAGTAGAGTAGTTGAAGCTTGGAATGCTCTCTCGAGGATAATTTTATGTCCTCATCTGTGGACGCATTCAATAGAAAGCTAAAAATGCATAGCCAAAACCTCATCTGAAAAAAGCTTGGGGAGAATTAAATAATAACGAAGAATGACTAACGTCGTATTCATCGAACCTCATGGTCCTAGGCTACGCAGCTCTGTAAATCTCTTCCCAATTCATATTAAAAAACATACTACTCGCTAATTTTCAATAACATTTTTGTTTAGATAACTAACGACTACCTCTTTTTTGTTAGTTAGTCGGCAGACTCGGTAACCAGCAAAGATTCACGATAGACGCCTTTCCGTTACTCGGTGCCGACACTCGGTGACCTCCGCGTGACCTCCACAATGTTTTCCTCGTGGGACCTTAGGGATTATGACAAAAACCACGACGGACTTCTTCTGATATGCTTCAAATACTCTTACCACAAGCGGTCCGATTCGAATATATTTTTCACTCCCCTATCCCACCCCACCCCCACAGACGACTGTTGTTCTCCTTAAATCTCTCAAATGGCATTCAAACCCCTAGACTTCCGAAAAATGCCTAACGAGTTTTTTTCACTTTCGGCCCTCACTTAGCCACTTCAAATTACTGGCAACGCCACGGTTCTGAAATGTTCTGCTGATCAAATGCATTAAAAAAACTATCCTGTACCAATAGGAAGTCCAAAGATATTTACCTTTATTTCCCTGAATAAAACCTGACCTGCCCTGAATATGAACCGCAAATTGCGTCCACACCGGATGCTTTGTTCTGACCTCGGGCTGACTCAAATTACAGTAGCCAATTAGCCATTACACTATTGCGACTGCTAATCATGTCCACTACAATGTGACACAAATTTCAAATCCCAAGTTACGGCCACACCAAATGGCGAAATTCTTGTATCAGCACTTTGAAATGCTAACTGTTTTTGCCCATTGCTCTCAAGTCTGACGGCGACCTAGGAATTAAATGCCAAAAATGTACTGAATACATTTATTTATTTTCCCAAAAGACGCCTTTCCTCGAAACTAAATTTCCTGGGAGGCTTTCCTTTCAGTTTATACGAAATGAATATCAACTAATGGAAATATATGCAAATATGTTTGACTTAAGAAAGGTTCTTTTTATAGAAAGCAATTGGTCAAATTCCATTTTAAACCTACAAGAATATTTACATTTATTGTTCTTACTTATAATCTTTACGTCTGCGCTAATTGCTTATTATCGCGACAATTTTGTTTTCTTTTATAAGTGCTTAGTAACCCTTATATTTTGTAAGTTTTAAATTGACTTAATGCTGTTCATGCGTATTCCTAAAAACTTCGGAAGTGTATTCACGTCTTTTTGCGAGTAATTATCAAAAATTTAAAATGTAGGTATTTTTGCATTCAGCAATCGCAGCATTCTCTTCTTAAACATACCCCATAAAACATATAGAACTCCTGCATGCGATGGTGCTCCATGACGCAGATAGCAGGGCAGATGGTGATAAGGAACAGAAGTAGGCAGTATTTCAACCTGTTGAAGAAAACACGGTTGGTAATTTTGGCCTGGCAAATGGTGATGTATAAAATCTTATTGCTCCAGGAAAAATCTATATTTGCTGGTCAAATTGCATTCTCACGCACATAAATGTGTACTTTTATCTGGTTCTGCACTGCAAGTGGTAAGGATAAAGGTTGAAAGGTGCACCTGATGGTTGCTGCACAGCATCCGTAGCTGTATACTTCTTCCGCAGAACAGAAATGTATCGTATATGGCAATTATTCATAGAAAAATATAAGTCGGTATGCCATCTAAACCACTCGGGTGTAATGCGTATCGCAATTCTAAAATGCATTTTTACGTAACAATATTTACTTATTTCGAAAGAGCAGGTGGTAAATATGTACAATCGACGATTAGATTATCATCAGTAAGTAGATATATACGTGGACGGGTTCAAAGTTACAGCCAGTGGTCAATTATATTTGTCACTGTATTGTTAGGAAGCGTGAGAAGGGAGATAGGGAGTTGCGGTAGATAACCGCTGAGTCAACCTTCACATGCATCTCAATACTTACTTTCTACTATGGAGCAGGTTATAGTTATTGCATGCTTAGGCGTTAAGTACATCAAGACATAAATAACACACCCCATTATGGCTGCTAAAAGGTAATTCAGGAGCAGACACAATGCCATTTTCACGCCCGTTGTTGATTCCGAGCATAATGTGGGCCAAAACTATTCATTCCGAATAAGTTCTAGGGATCCCCCAATTTAACCCTACCAGCAGAGACAACACATGTTCTGAACAAAAAAGCACCCAGTCTTGTGTTCACAAGAGATATTTCCGGAAGCTCCCACGTTGCACTGTCAAAGGTCACTAATTTTCATATATTTATCCGCTCTTGCCCTCTCTATCTCTCTGACTTTATCCCAATTCCCCTCCTTTCACCTCCGCAGCGCAACTTCCCTTCATTTATCCCCCATTAACTCCCTTCACTATTCCGATGGCTTTCTTGGACGTTATGACGAATATAATTGATTGTGTGTTTAACCCTTGACCACGCTCCCACGTAACATTACCGAACCGATGAGAATTTAGCGATAGCTTACCAATGCTCGTAAAATCACTTGCTTAATACGGCTAAAAAATACTGATTAGGCCGGCCTAGATTATATTCCGAATGGTATTGTTACATGCATTACCATGCATGACGGCAGAATTCGACAATGCAAGCCATTCCTTTTTCTATTCTTGTTTCCAACGGTGGAGGTCGAATCCAACACAATGCCCTGATAGATTGAGCCGTGTTCGTTATTGACCTGATAGTTACCTTGACGCCACCAATTTGATAACCTTGTCGGAGTGTCACCAGTGTAGGAGGCCTGATTTGCTAAGTACTTTTTCCTCTTAATCCTAGTCCTTTTTTCATGTTTCTGACTTGGTGGAAAGAATCTTTACTATGGTAACTGGTTTGAGCTCTCTAAGCATACAACTACAATCTTTCGCTGCTGATGGAATCACTGCAGTGTCGGTTAGTATATTTGAACATGTTACCAACTGCCACATGGACTGATGTTTTCATTGATGACTATTGGACTCTGTCGACAGCGTCGCCTATGACTATTAATACCTCACAACCTTGTATACTGAAGGATTCGCGCGTCCATTTGCTTCAATAAATAACGTTGTATTTGACTGCGGGATTGTTAGTTGCGAAGATCTGATTCTGGAATTCAAAATTGGGCGGGCAACAGATACCAACGTTGTACTGAAAAAGAGGTTGCGGACCATTTACTTTGAGTATTAGGGTCCGGGAAAATTCGCACATTGCAGCATCCAACAACAACCGTCTAATTCCGATTAATTAGTCCAGCCCGCATATTATTCGATTCCACAACTACACCAGGATTGTAGAGGGCGTCGACAAAATGTGTTGTAGCGTTACGCAGCATAGCTTTCATGACATTACTTGAAAATTGATTACAGGCGATTCCTTAACAGCCGCTCGATTTTCTTTCCATTTATCGCG
>JAYGXS010000001.1:113949125-113990035 GCA_036362985.1 Ligula intestinalis | reverse complement strand
AGGCCTATGGACCCCAAGGCAGTTGTAGGTTAGCCACATGTTCTAATTGCTTACGTAGGTCGGGTTTCTCCCGCCGTATGTAGGCTGCTTCCATGTAGCGTAATGTCCGGTTTGTTCCTGCTCGAACAAGAACTCGAGACGATTTTTTCGGATCGACAGAGTGACCACTGTCCGATAGATGTTTTGTAATAGAGGACCGAGGTACTTTGTTGTCCTGTTTAAAAAGCCAAGAGGGTAAATGTACAGCTGCCTTGGTCGCCAATTGCCTTTGCGTTCGCCCGATGTACTTGCATCCGCAAGCGCATGTAAATTTATAGACGCAGTTTGGAGTGGCGTGCAAAGGCAAGATATATTTTGTCCCGCTAACGAGAAGGCCTTTAATAGGGCTGAGGACCACCAATGGCATCACTAGTACCGTCCTTACCAAAAATGACCACAGATAGCCTAGCCATCAACGGTCTAAACAGTTTGACAGCTGTCACTGTTGGCGTAATCACGTACGCACCAGTAAGAGTTGGCGATTTACAGACGTCGGTGCGTTTGAGTGCAAACCAATGCACAATCCCCTAGAGCGTTTCAATTTGCCTCTTGGATAACTCGTCGGTGTCTATCACAAGAACGCTCACACCGATGCCTCTAAGCGAGCCTTTGCCTCACGCTCTGCTGGCCGCGAATTTGGCTTGCTGATCCAGCCCTAGATACACTCCCATCTGCAATATTTCGTTGGCATATTCTGCGCTCTACGGAACAAGGCCCGGGTGTGAATGCTTGCAGCTGTAAACCATAAACCTTACCCAGCCAAATATTTACGTTAATTTCAGTGCCACTGGTGGTGTATGTGTGTTGTTTGACCATCGATCTGACGAGATTCACCATGTGCCCAAGAGCAGGGACGGTGATTTGAGAAAAAGACGAGATTATAGTGCGCAACCGTCTACCTCCTCCGCTCTACTTGGTGACAAGACTGAAGTCAAAATGAACGAGGAGTTGGGCGGTAGCCGCTTTGTCCCATGCAGCCTGAAAAACCACCTAACTTTGAGCGAGTGCTACTGCACTGTCTACCCTCAATCACCGATAGTAGGTGTCCAGCCAGACTCTACGAATCCAGAGCTGGTATTTCTACTTCTGCTAATGCTATTTTTCATACTACTAACAATATTAGTAGCTCAGTAATAATGAATGAGCAAGGTCAAATTTGCGCGTAAGTGAAAATTCATACTGTCAACATAACTCGGGAAAGGGCGGAAATTTGGGGGGGGGGGGGGGAAAAAAAAAAAAAAAAAAAAAAAGGGGAAAAAAATGGGGCTATGGACCCCCAGGCAGTTGTAGGTTAGCCACATGTTCTAATTGCTTACATAGGTCGGGTTTCTCCCGCCGTATGTAGGCTGCTTCCGTGTAGCGTAATGTCCGGTTTGTTCGTGCTCGAACAAGAACTCGGAAAGATTTTTTTTCGGATCGACAGAGTGACCACTGTCCGATAGATGTTTTGTAATAGAGGACCGAGGTACTTTGTTTCCCTGTTTAAAAAGCCAAGAGGGTAAATGTTCAGCTGCCCTGGTCTCCGAAAAAATCTTTCCGAGTTCTTGTTCGAGCATGAACAAACCGGATATTACGATACATGGAAGCAGCCTACATACGGCGGGAGAAACTCGACCTATGTAAGCAATTAGAACATGTGGCTAACCTACAGCTGCCTCGGGGTCCATTGGCCTACATTTAGTCACCTTTTGTTTGTTTTTGTGTTGTATTCCTGTGATAGTCACTGGTGTTATTTAAATGTTTTGTGCAAATCTCATCCACCTGATGACGAACTGCACAACTAACATAACAAGTACTATTTTTTCCAAAGGAACTCATTGCTTATAGAATATATCGCTTGGAACGCCAGCTTTTCAAATACTTATATCAGAAAATCTAAGGTATTTTGAAAGAGACGTTTTTTGCAATTCAATTTCCGCTGATGTACAAGTAGAAAGTAAAATAGAGAAGGAAAACAATCTTCGCAAAGTGTTAGTTCATTGTCGGCAGCTCTTTTTGAATTCGCAATCTAATAACAGAGACAAAATTAATCAACTATGGTAAAAGTATTCCAATATTAACAAAAAAAGGTAGTTAGTTCATTTCCAGCCAAAATATAATCATATCATACCATAAGCTAAAAAATGGCCAAAGGCGTCCATTTAAATACTGTCATTACCATAGAGGAATGCAGCAGGTAGATAGATCTGTCAACTAAATATATAATTAAGGTGTTTTTAAACGGTAAATTAGTATATTGAACATATTCTACATTTATGGAAGGAGCGATAATATCTTCGAATTTAAAGAGCTATGTTAAATAAATGTTGGGTCATATCTGAAATATATGACGAAAGCAGATCTTTTTAACCTAAATAAAATGATATGGAGATAATTTTGTCCGATAATTATACTAGCAGTTTATGTTCACACGTAGAGTCATTTCTCACTTTTCGAAACTCGAGATATCAACAAAATAATTGCTTTTTTTAAAAACTTATATTACTAATTTTTTTAATTTTTATATTTGATTTAGATTGGTCATTCCCTCGTCCACCTTGTCATAAATGCGCTTATGTCGGTTTACGATTGCTCATCAATGTTTCACAAATTTCGTCATTGTGCATGAAGTTCAGCCGCACTGTAACCAGTGTTGAATGCACCGTAAAAGAAGTATCGTTTGAAATCTTTTTTTGTAACAAACATGCACATATAATCCTAATTGACACTTGTCGAGAAATTGCGAGAGAGTGGGAAGAATAAAGTTCACATCAACATAATCTTTTATAATGAAAAATTATGAGTGAGAATGCTAAAATCGGAATTCACAGTTAAGATACAGAAGTCGCCAAAGACCATGCAATTTTCATAACTTCGTATAAGTTTGATTATTTCTCGGAAGATTTAGAAATAATAATAAATTGCTTCATTAAGTATTAAGTACTTAAAATAACTATAGGAATTACTAAGTGTTTTTGAAAAAAAAAAATTTCTCAATAATCCCCTGATTTTGGAGACGTTTTGCTTTGTAATATACCAGCACTGGCTTAGTTACTTCTTAAGTATTCCATATCCCCTGCCCAAACCTCGCTAAACAACAAGCTCTTCGCTCAACGTTAAGGACGTCTGACTCTGGCTGGGAGTTTTAGGCTCCAGTAAAGGCACCACTCAGGTCTGGGTGCGTATAGCTGACGACTTCTAATAGGCTAGAAATAACCCTCTTGACCTCCCTTGCTTTTTTGCCAGTAATATCTACCTTTACTACCAGCAGTCACGGCTCTCAGGGCCTCTGGCGAGGCTCAAGACAGGACGCGACCGATTAGTCCCGTTACCGGTCAGGTGAATGTAACCCAGCGCATCTCCGAAGTGCCTTTGAAAACATGATGGCGTTGGGATATATCGTATCGAGCTAACTAGAAAACGTGGTATACTTTGCACTGCACTGTAAGTATGGGCTCCCTCGTTTGTTTTTCGGCGGCATCCTTCGCTTTCATCGCTTTGTGCATCGGACCATAGTTGTGTCGGTGCAAAAAACTGTTTCTTTTTCTTCTCCCAGCTCTTCTCCAATCCCCTTTCGTGCGATTTTTCTAGTTTTGACCTGTGAAGAGGGTGAGACTGGTTGGTCAGGTTAACGCTTCTCCCTTCTCCTGGCCGTTTTGATGATGTTAGAACCTGAACGTTCTTCAGACGGTAGATTAGGGCCTGTTTGTGTTTGCTTTTCCTCAGTTTTAGTCGCGCTTGGACCGATTGGCTGGTGCCTGGTAGCGACTTCCGTCAAGGCGGATTCTAGCTGCTGATTTCGACTGGTTTCATCTAGCGGCTTTAATGTGCCATGCTTGAGAAACCATGTGATACCATCCCCTAATAAATCTATGCGTGACTCCAAATTTCATATTTTCGGGCAATGTTTGCAATGTTCGCGTGCCGTCGGGCAATGCGTGTCATCCCTGTCACTGTTCTTACCTTTATGTGACTTCTGCGATTTGGACATGATGGCCGTAGGGTTTGTAACCTTGTCGATTGTGTCGCACTGTTTGTCACACGGGACAGTTTGGTCGTGGAGTTCGTTAGCAGAATTTATCTTGTCAACTCTGTCATTGCACTTATCCTTCTGTGACCCGCGTAGCCGGGTTGAAGTAGCCGAGCGGTCAGGAAGTTCGCCTCATAAATCGTAGGTCGGGGGATTGACGCCGACTCCGGAAAGGACTTTTTCTTCACCCAGGACAGTTGAGTCGTTGTCGGAACTTAACCTGTCAACCATGTCGATGCACTCAACTTTCTGTGACTCGCATTGGTGGGTTGCAGTGGCCGAGCGGCTAAGATGCTCGCCTCCTAAATCACAGGTTGGAGGATCGACGCCGGCTCCTGAAAGGACTTTTTTTCTACCAACAGTTGGGTCGTGAACTTCTACGTTCTGCATGTTATAACTTTACGTTAAAAGGTTATACTTATTAACGATTGCGGCGTTGGTCATACTAGACGTATCAGCAACCGAGAAAATGTAGTCTAATAGTTACTACCAGGAAGTATATTTGCGCAAGAAAAATAACACACGATAGGGTGGCCTTTAATTATATAAATAAAGTCTTCTAGCATTTATACACCGAGATATTGTAGTCTAATAGTTGCCAACTGGTTCTAATTTGGTTTGAAAAAAGCAAGATACTAAACGATAGGGTGGCTTTTACTGAGATAATTATAGTCTTCTTGTAATTATACACACCAGTTTATAAATATAACGACTCCGCCTGTCCGTGGATACTCCTCAGAGCCCTGACGAGACTGGTTGGGACAAGTAGACTATGTTGGCCGAGCCAATATGTCACGCGAGATGCCCGATTTGGAGAAACGTTCCTCGTCGAGCAGTGGGGCTATCGATGGAAATTGGACGGAAGATAGTTTAGAATAATAGGTTTTTTGATTCAATTTTTGTCCAAAGACGGTATCTTTCTGTATAGAACTTGAAGTATAATCGCCTTGGTTTTGCTCAAAAATTCAAACCGCGTGGGTTCAATTCAATTCAGATGTGAATGTGTCCGCGGTTTACCCTACTTGGCTATCTGCTTACCGTGAAAACCCTGCCAGACCTGACAGGGGTGTGGTGTTTCAAGGGGCCGGGACTACCTGGACAAACGTATGTAAGTATGGAGGTGGGTGAAGTGATTTACGGTCAGCGAGTCTGAAATTACTGCCTGCCACAAATGATAACGAGAACAAACACAGACACATTGACACCGACACCGTCCCATGTGTGATCGACGTACAGACAGGCGCGCGACGGAGGTACGGCGCCTCCCGTGTGATTGACATGCGGAAAATCGCACGCGCCTGCGTGCGCGCGTGTGTGTGTACGCCCACCTCGTGATTGACGTACAAACAGCTGCTTGCTCCTAATGCTAGCGTAGACACACGCAGACAAATAGCCACTTCACTTTTATCATGTATACAGATGTGAAGTCGTATTATGAATTGCAAGGTCTGTGCCGTTTGGTATGTTGAATTTCTTGACACGATGTTATAGATACGCATTATCGCCTCGGAATCCATAATTTTTATATTAGCGAACCTGTTAGACTGGATATTTTGGGATCTGAACTACGGAAGGAGGACAAATCATAGTATCTTCTGCCTTGAAATGCCAGCTGAGTATAAGTGGACAGGAGTCCTTTGATATATTTCAATCTTTAGAGATTCGACGAAAGATTAGGCGAACATCTATCGGATAGCACAATCAGCCATCGTTTACCCCTGGCTCGTACATGAGTCTCTGACTTCTGTCTTTGCGGGCCCGTGTACGGTTCACGTTGTGAGAGTGGCCAGTTTTCCAACCATAATCCATGTATTGATTTATTTATTAGGCGTTCTTCCATGAGTGTTGTCCGCCCAACTTAAACGGTTCGTCAATACAGGCCACAAAAAGCCTACCTGGCATTTACCTTACCACTAGACTTATAGTTTATGCGTGGGTGATGAGCCAACCAACATGAGTCAATCCCCCCACAGATAGCACAGTTTGTTCTAAAGAAGCCTTCGTCACGGAGTACAGGTGCAAATGGTTCATAGAGGTTGCCTTAGTAACAAATAATATAAATGAAATATCAACATTTGTATGTGGCAATAATACGTGCACTGTCAAGCATCCGTCGGCGACTCCACACACACACATGCACGCACGCACTCCGGGTACACTGTGAACTCCGAGCTCACTTGTCGGTAAGCAAGCCACAATTGGCTAACATAACTCCTCCACTTTTGAAATAAAGGTTTCCCCTACGCTCAATAAATACACAAGTTCGGTTATGCAAAAGGTAAGATGAGTATGATAACCGTCGCTCTGTGCTTATAACAAGAAGTAATGTTGGGACATTTTGCGAAAGGTTGTGAGACAATTTTAAGGGGACTGCATTTTGCTAACCAAAGGAGCAATTTTCCGTCCTGAAAGCAGATCAGATCGATTCAATTTGCTTAAACGTAGTTCTCACTGACTGCAATTGCAGTCGATGAGGCAGACGCCATAATGAAGTAAGATTGCACAAAAGCGTTATCTGACCACAAATCTAACAACAAGGAGTTAGAGGTCTGAACAGTCTCTAACTAAAAGAAGTATTCCATTTGTTTCTGTAACCGATAAGGCAGGCAAATATTAATACATTAAAGGGATGCAAGACCAAAAAAAGAAAGAATAGTAGAGCAGCAAAAAATCACAAAAGCCAAATAGTGGAGATGATACTCCGTCTGTACCTTATTTCTAGGACTTTATTCCTTGTAGGACTACGCCAATCACGATTTTTTTTATCTACACTCCGTTGCCACCTTTAAACGGTTCCATTAGGCAAGCTTTGGATAAATGTTTGGAAATTGAGGTCAGAATCGTAACGTGTTAGATTATGGGCACGTTTGTGCATGGAATTTAGGGCTTCGAAAATTGTTGGAGTTTTCGGATAATGGATAGGTTTTAAACGTAGGTTTAGGCTGATGAGCAATGTTAGTGTTTCTTTTAAATTCAGCAAGATCTCCAATCGCGGCCATGAGGGTTGTCAACATTAACGGTGCATTCGTACTTTTTTTATCCTGATAAGTGATTCGCTGGCATCATTTCGTCTGGAGTTACTAACATTTTTAAGTTTGCAAATTTCCAGTTTTTAAAATGTAGCGCTCAGTTTTGATCTCTTTAAGCTGACGTTGCTGACTTTGCAAGCGTCTTAGAAATAATGATATAAGCCTTATTGACTATTACATGCCATTCATGGCCATTCTGCGGTTCCACTTAGGATTGTATGACGCTTCCCCATATGGAAAGCAGTGAGTTTGCATTATAGTAACTAAACACCCACACTTGACTAACGTAGTTGTCTCGATGGCCCTCCAAAGGTAAAAATGTTTATGCACTATTTATGGGAAAAAGTGCCAGTGCTTGCATAATTAAGTCACAGCCTTGCTCAAGGACTATAAAGGCCCCTAGTGCTTCCCAATGATAGGTCAAAAATCACAGGTATTACAAAAATTCCTGACGAATACATTATGCCGTTTCACCTTGTTTTTTTTTGCCTAAATACTTCCTGACTTGACCATTGATAGCGTAAAACGTCGCTTAAGGAACATCTTAATAGTAGTGAAATATCCATAAATTGGACCTGCTTGATCTCTTTTTCAATACATTATGTCAGTTCAACAAGAAAGGCTGGATCCCACTGCGCTCGCTGGCATCGGAGTTAGTTGCCAAACTTGTCTTACAGACGGTAAGTTATGCATATTTAAGCTACACATTGCCCAATACACGCGGTGGATTACAGTATTATCCTCAAAATGATTTAATGGTGCCATCAACTTCTGACGTACGACTTAAATAATAACTTACAGTTTAGCCGCTACTTCAGGCAAAATTAGAAAATTTGCGAAATATGGATAAATACTGGTAAAACTGAACACTTTATAAGTAGGATTGCAATATTTATTGCTTTTAGCCTAGCCTCACATCATATCAGCCATCCTAGGATGCGGGCGTTTTAAGTAGTTACCCTCTGTCTGCCTTGAATATTCTTATTCCATAGAAGAATGGCTATTTATGTATTTTGTAGTTAAGTCATTGATCTCGACCGTAATAATAATAATAATAATAAATCATTGATCGAAACCTTTTTAAAATGTATATTTTCTTGTAGTCATTTGGTAGCAAATTACGTCTTATTGAAACCGCAGACTTAAAGGATAGTGGTTATTTGATGTTTAAGCAAATATCTGGCCATAAAAGCTAAAGGACTGTGAAGTTTTCATTCATAAAACATGGGATATGTGATGGTATTGTATGTGGAATGTGTACAGTGTGTTCGACATCGATTGAAAAATCATATGGAGATTACGCGAACTCTTCCTAAGGGAAAGCACAATTCTACTTACGCAGCACGCCACTTGAAAACACTGCATTTAATTTTGACGGTTGATTAGCTTCTGTAAATGGAAGTAAGCTCCTCCATTAAGCAAACGTTTTGAATACGGCGTAATTGGCTATGCAAGGAGTACAACAAACACACTTCTTGCAAATTTTCCTCTAAAATATATTTAAACTTAAAAGGACAGATCAAATCATTCAGACAATGCATACTAAATGTGTGAAAATATTTGTAACAGAATCAGATAACTTAAATTGCGAGAGCGAATGAATTCAAAAGGCCACTATTTTGTCCTGACTGAAGTAATGTGCGATGAGGCTGTACGAATGTCAGTATTGCAAACCTACTTATGGTGGCTTGCACAGAATTAGCTTTTGGAATTCTGCATAAAATAGTTGCCGTAAGGTATATGTGCAAACAGCATAAATATGTAACCTTCCACGTCCTCACCGGCGGCAGTTTTGCAAAACCGTCTTTACGGAGACCGACTTTCCATTCAGTGCATTATTAACTGCTGACATTATTACAAAATTAAATAACGCTGATAATTTCATAATTTCATAATCTGCCTGGATTGCACGATGCGACAACGCAAAATAGGCAATATTAAGAAGAATCTGCAGCCATAAATCAGTTTACCGTTGCGCATAATCCCACAGCGGTCTGCAAATATTTTCAGAACCACCAAGTCCACGGATATGTGTAGAGTGGGAGAGCCAGACAATGAAATTGGTAAGTCAATATCCACGAACCCATCTTACTTAAAATCAAAATATAATATTAGACAATAACATAAGTCCGAAAATGGGTATCCTGCAAGCAGTCATAAATGTCTCAACGGATAGATCAAAATTGCTCACCTGATGACAGAAGTAGGCCTGTTAAGTTGTCACTTTAAAGCCTATCAATTTTAAACTTATGAAGAGGCGGGAAGTATAAGCAAGGACATAGGTTGACGACACCGCTGAATTGCTAAAGTCGGCCAATATGCGCTGCAAATTGCCTCATTTTTTAGCGCTGGTGACCCTGACTACCAATGTAGAGTTGAGAAAGGCGTTTAAAAATAATGTTTTTGAAGATTCCTCTAAACTAACCGCGGGAAATCGTTCTGGAGTCCAGAACAGACGCGTAAACTGCAATAGGTCAATATGGCTGAATATGGTGTACTTTGTAACGTCCTCCTGAGCAATACAGCTCTGGTGAAAGAACGGAACGATTCGCCAGTAACACTCACTTGTCCCGTCCTTTAAAGCCATGGCTCTCACGTTATTGGACTTTGAGAGTGGTCGTAGCAGCTAATAATATAGGCAGTTGTATTGATGAAAAAACAGAAGACAGAATTACTGGCAGCAGCAAGGAGCCTGGGTCAGTTTAAAAGACATATCCGATAAAGGACAGAACGTTTAGTCAACGTCTGGGAAGTAGTGAGTGAGAGCAGTTAACGAAAAACACTTTCAAATAATTTGAAGCATGTTTTCCCGGTACAAATTGAAAGCAGGTAAAAACAGCATAATTTATTGATATCAACCAATTTCGTAACCGCTCATCAGCTGCTTCTTGTCGTTGCATAAGAAGGATAACGAGGACACATAAAGCAGTGGTGAATGTCACAGAATTACTGGCAACAGCAAGGAACGTTAATCAGCTTAACGACTAATTGATAACGGACGGGAACGTTAAGTCAACATATGGGAATTAGTGGATGAGGGAAGTTAACGAAAAACACGTGGGAAATTAAATAAAATGACCAATCGCCAGAGGAATTGGAGGGTGAGGACATGGTCAAGCTGCTTGCATAGGTCAGGTTTCTCCCACCATATGTATGCAGTTTTCAAATAGCGCAGGATTCAGTTTGTTCGAGCCCAAACAAGTACTCAAAAAGATGTTCTGACGTCGGCAGAATGACCATTATGTAATATATGCCTGGTAATAGAGGACCGTGGTATTCTGTCTTCTTGTTTCAAAAGCCCGTTGGGCAAGTGCTTAGCACCCCTGGCTGACAGTTGCCTTTATGTACGCCCAATGTTATTACATCCGCAAATACATGTGAATTTTTATATACAATTAGAGGTGGCGTGCAATGGCAAGACATCCTTCGCCAGTTTTACTGGCTTACTTTTAGTTAAACCTAAAAATACTGGTTTTGCTGCATTGTGGGTCCTTTTTTTGTACAGCGTAATTGTCGCTTTATAAAGTTGACAATTTCTTCACCTTGAAAGGTAATGATATCATGACGGATGTTTTTGGAACTAACCGTTCCATCAATTTTGGAAGTAGGGAATTGTTATACTTTTGAATAAAGCGTGTTGGGTAGCCACAGTTGAGTAGGTCTGAGTTGATGCGCGAAAGCTTTACATGACAGGGTCTCACTAGAGCAAATGTTCCTTGCTCCTTGAAAGAGGGTTTGTACCCGATTACGCTTCCACTGAATTGGCACGAAACACATGAAATGTAGGTATTGCCCCTTCCAGGTCTTTTTGTGGAAAACCGAGCGCCCTATGGAACCAACATCTTCTCTAAACATGAGGTCGTCTAGGACTGTGAGGTCGTTATGCTGCTCTGTTTCCATTGTACATTTAATTTTAGGATGTAAGGTATTCATACATTTGAGGAGGTCATCGGTGTTTTCATTGGAATCAACAATTGTGAATATGACATCCACATATCTTCTATTTAAGTTTGTCTTTTTAAGTCTTGCTGACCTATAATAAACATCCGCAACTCTGGGTCCTTGTGGACTGCCTAATGCGACTCCGTCAATTTGTTTGTAAATTTGTCCATTAAATATAAATTTTGAAATTTTTGGTGCACATTAACAGTAATTTGCGCAGTATTGCAGGCTTTAGGTGAGTTTCTGACGCATGGGCCCAAATAATGTCCATTGTCTCGTCCAGCGGTAAATTTGTAAATAGTGATTCAAATTTAAGTGAAATCATAAATTTATCACTAACGTTTTGGTGCTTTATGTCCTCGATAAAATGAAAAGTGTTCTTCGACATGCACGTGGAAAACCGTTCTCGAATGGTCTTTATTAACTTTAAAGCCATAATGCTAATCTATGTTGAGGTGAATTGGACATAAAGAGAAATTATCGTTAAGGTTTATCCTTTTTGTGAGTTTTGGGGAATCCGTATAGTCAAGGGATATGCGTACCTCTGTGCTTTAGGGATAGTGCATTTGAGGATTCAATTCGGTTTTCGTCTGCCAATTGTCAATCATTTTCCAGGCGGAGTTTTCTATTGCCTTAGTTTCCTCTTTACCTTACCTCTCTAGGCGAAGTTTGCTCTGATCGCTTAAAATGGATTCTATTTTTCTTACATAGTCCTTCGAGTTAAAGATAACCAATCCATGACCTTTATCGGGTTCGGATATGGTGATCTCCTCACTAGCTTTCAGTGCAGAAAGAGCAGTTATGTGTTCTTTAGTCAGTGGTGTCAATTGTGTGACTGGAGCTTTGCGGTACTGATGCGCAATGTCAAGAAATTTTGCCTTTTCCCAGTTCACATCACCAGTGGATTGGCGTAATATATCGACTAGCTGATAATTTGGGTCTTCAAATTGCGCCTCAATTTCAGTTGGGTATATTCTCGGGTTCGGAACGCAAATGTCTCAAACAGCACGTAACCTTGGATATAATAAGGATTCTTCATAGACTTTTACAATTGCATTGCACAATAACGAAGGATAATACACAAATTAGATTTCTACAGAATTGCACTAATAGCAGAACATATCCTGTGGAATTCTACAAGTTCCCTCATGGAGGAAAATTGCGTCCAACCATTACAACACTGGACCATTTTGCAGTTGGAGGTTGACGACATGGTCAAGCTGCTTGCATAAGGCAGGTTTCTCCCACCATATGTATGCAGTTTTCAAATAGCGCATGATTCAGTTTGTTAGAGCCCAAACAAGTACTCGAAACGATGTTTTGACGTCGACAGAATAACCCTTGTCTTATATATGCCTGGTAATAGAGGATCGTGGTATCCTGTCCTCCTGCTTCAAAAGCCAGTTTGGCAAGTGCTCAGCGGCCCTGGCTGCCAGTTGCGTTTGTGTACGACCAATGTAATTGCATTTGCAAATAAATGTGAATTCTTAAACAACATTTGAGGTGGCATGCAATGGCAAGGCATCCTTCGCCGGTTTTACTGGAATACTTTTAGTTGAACTTAAAAATACCAGTTTGGTGCATTGTACGTCCCTTCCATTGTACAGCGTAACCATCGCTTGCTTAAGTTAGAAATTTGGTCAGCCTTGAAATGTAAGGATATCATGACAAACGTTTTTTGAAATGACCGTTTCATCAATTTTGGAAGTTGGAATTGCTATACATTTCAATAAAGCGGGTTGGGCAGCCACAGTTGCGTAGGGCTGAAATGATGCGCGAAAGCTTTTTAGGCAGGGTCTTACTAGATCAAATGTTCCTTGCTCGTTAAAGAGGTCATGTACCAGATTACGCTCTACTTTCAGTTAATTCTGCCCAATTTCATTTTAAAAACGTTTCTAAAACCGAAAGATACCATTTCCTGAAATGTGCATTTTCCAGAAGACGTATTTTTCTACCAAACGAAAACATGAGATAATTTTTTTGGATACGTTTTGCATAGAATATACTTGAATTTATAAAGGCAGTCAAAATCAATGATTAATACGCATATTATTACGTACTTAATTTATACAGTATTAACATTTATATTAGTGGGCAGAACGAATCTCATTAAAAAGCTCGCATCCCATCAGGACTGAAATAATATCAGGATGGACTACACATAAGTCAGTATCACGACCACAGTGAATACAGATTAGCGAAAGAGTACCAGCCTTTCGCATATTGCAGTGCATTGCACGAATTCTGGCATGTACTTTTGAAAATGACTCGATAAGTGAACGGCCAGGAATCTTTCTGCATACGAAACTCTGAAAATCTGTTATAGCGGCTACTATTGCAGTATGGATGTATGGCCGGCAAAGACCAGGGAAACTTGCATGACTATTTCTGGCTAATGGATCATTGTCAGTCAGCCATACTGAGGCTCCAGTGGTGCACCTTCCAGGGCTCAAACTCCCAATATCTCTGATCAGCTTTAAACGCTCTAAACACGGGGCCACGTAAGCAGTCGGTGACGATTAATCAACAAGTGCAAATATATCCTAGCCTAAACAGGCAAGATAAAATTCTCATAACCTACTAGTTAGGGCACTCTATACTGATCAAAGAGCTTGCAGTAGCAAACATATTATTTTAAAGGTGGCACGCTTAGTGAAACGAGACCAGAATGGAGAAATGTATTTTCTAAATTTGTTTTGTCTACATCAAGTGGAGTTCGCGGGTAAATGCTCATGCTATTTTTTAGGTATTTTGCGCCTAACTGCGGTATTAGATTGAATATAGCACCAGACCCTTGATTTTCTATCTTATCTGTAAATAAGCTGTAAATAGGCTAGTTATCACTTATGCAGTTAGGTTATGATAAAAAAAGATACAATTTCGGAAAACCAGGTGAATAAACAATTTGCAGGTAAAAACTTAAGCCTATTAAACATAATTAACGGTGAGACAGCGCAGGATTTCAAACGGACGCAACGGCTGAAAATGTCAGCGTTACCGCGGTTAATTAGTTGTTGGAAATTAGATGTTTTTTGAAGACTCTCAATGTGTTTTTTTAAATTCATGCTTGAAAAGTCTCTTTTTGAAGGCAGATCTACGTAAACGGGTATCACAAAATGCCGTGTGAAGCGTTATAGTTCAGTATATCTGACACCATGTTCCCCTATGCTGTCAAGGACAAAACCCAGTTGTATGTATAAATGATAAGAGGTTAGAAATACAGACAATAGTACGACTGATCGAAAACAATCCGTGTTTAATTGGCGACTGCATGGAGCGGTCTGAAATCGAGCAGCGTGCTCGTAACAGAAACCTGTGAAGAGTGAAGACGACAATATTTTAGGATCTACGGGTAGCGACCTTGTACTCTAACAAATGCATATCCCGCATGTCTGACTTTCGTGTGCGCCAGCGCGTACGCGCTGGAAATGTCAAAGTCGGGACTTGTCTGGCCTCACTAGCCAATCGCTTCTCAAGGCGAGGCCAGTGCACCGGCTGCGTGGAAGTTGTTTACGCTCAGTTAATCCCGGAACCGACGACCTACTGTTCGGTTGCAGACCTCCAGACCCGGCGATTACACTGACCGGAATGCGACTCTGGGCTCCGGCCCACTCATGGCTTGAGTGCACTTGTAGTGGACGCTGCCGGACAACGCCCTCCAATGTTTTGTCCGGCATCATTGTTCAACGCCAGCTGCCTCAATGTTATGCAATACCTCAGTCAGCACGTACAGTTGTGCTGACCTACAGAGGCTTGAACTTCTTCCACTCGGACATACACACTTGTGTCTAATTTCTCGAGGCCACCCAAGCACCACTCGAACAAGACTCTTTTCCCCCACTCTCGACCGCCAGACGTCACTTAGGACCACGGCGCTCCAGCGGAATGACGTGCGCTCCGAAGTCCAACCTTTCTCCACCTATTCTTCGTTCTCTTGTGTACACAATAATCTATTCCTTGTATTCTGGCCACCCAAGACTTCTCCCATCTCCTAAGGAACGGGGCCTGGAAGATTGTAGCTGTTAGAAATAAACGTCTTAGCCTTAACTCGTCTGGGAGTCCCTTACCCATTACTCATATTCTACTCCTTCTAACCTTATAAATTCATTCATAACACTCTGAACTTCCACGCTTTATCATATCCATTAGCTTATAAATTTTGGGAGTCGTTCAATTGCCTATGATCTGGCCGGACCAAATCGTATCCCACATACGTGTGAAGACTATGTAAAGAAATCGCTTAAGAACCACTTCGGTGTCCCTGTTTTTTTTCTACATATGTGACAATCTTTCTTACTAACAGACACTCCACCAAAGCACGCAAGCCTTTCCTGCCTTGATATGAGCTCAATCACGTTCGGGTCATCATGCAACACTGTCTTACGCAAAGCGGCCAACCTGCCTTTCAATTGATGCGCCTTGGGGTTTGTGCGCCTCAGACTGCCCCTTTGACCTCTTAAGTCAGGCTCACTATTACTTCCCATCGTCACACGCAGACAGCAATAGAGCAGTTCATTGAAGGACTCGTATGGCTCCTCATTCATCGGGATGCATTTTTCTGAACTCACTTGAGCACACACAGTATGGCTAGTTCCTCAGCTGCACCTCTGCCCACGTCGGTGTGCCATTCTTGCCAGGGCAACAAATGTCACCATCGCCACGCTCTTAAATCAGTGTGTACACTGGTATCACTGCACCTTAAGTTCGACCCCCTACTTTGTGCGATGACTGGGATGGTTGGGGGGGACTTGTAGCAAATGCTCCATTGTTCCTTTTTTTCTGTGGCGTCCCAACAGCCGTGGGAATCTTGCTTACTAACAGGCGCTACACCAAAGCTCCACAGTTCACTGGAAAGGACCATGGCTAGGTTAAGGTCTTGATTTCAGACAATACTATGTTACACGCATCGGCCAATCTGGTGTCTTATGCACGGGCCATTGTGGCAATGCGACCTTTGGCTCTAATAATCGCGTGCGTAACACATGATTACTTATTGGTGCATCTGATGTGAAAAGCAAACACGTTATCATTAGGCCACTGCTCACCTCATCCGGAACGGACGCTTTGATCATAGGCAAAAGCAAACAGCCCATCACAGATGCCATTAGTTCGAAAGCAGCAACACAACCTGCACCGACGACTGCACAGGCCATGTCAGCAACAAAGAACCCCCAAGGAGAGTGTCGACAGAAGCCGACGTTGAGGCACTGACAGTCGGCTGTTATTGAAGGATCGACCCATCAACCAGGAAACGCCTGCCACTCGGAGCAAGATCTTTGTTAGAGACCACACTGCTATCAGTCACAGTGACCATTAAGAATGCCACTGCTACTCGTTTGCTCCGAGTGGAAATGATTCAGCATTGAGAGAGGCAGGAATGTGGTTTGATAACAAAAGGTTCGCAAATACAAGTGAAAATGTGATTCCTAGGCAGTAATTGGTAAGCAGGCAACTCGATTGCTGGAAAAGAACACTTGTTGTATGACGTTTCGCGATCCACAGCAGATTCATCATCATAGACATAAACAATAGACGGTATGGAGGTCTCCAAGGGTCTATATTATCCCCTCTTTTCTTTTCCGAAATAATTTTTGTTTGTTAGATATGCTGATGGTTAGATTTTTGGCCATCCCTTAAAAAGTCAGACGCACAAAAGAAGTGGGAACAGCGATTTTGGACACATCACTGGCCTCGATTGGAATTTATTGGTTAGTACGAACAATATCAATCTTGGAGAACATGCGCTTAACATGTAGCGATATAGGCAAATCTTGTGTATGTGGTAAAAAATATTGATCAGGAGTTGTCACTGATTTCAAAGCCATATAATCGCCAGCCGTCTTCTTAGGCGCAAGATGAAACGGTGATGCCAAAGAGCTGTGGGACTGTCAGATGATGTCGGGTTCAAGCGCGCGTTCGAAAGCTGGCTTGAAAATCTCCAAACGGTCCGGGGCGAAACGACGCGGTCGGCAAGATTTGGGAGGTTCAGTGCTGGAAATATGATGGGTGACGGTGTGTCTTATGTCTATCTCTCGAAAAGAGGGGTTGGTCAGGCGGAAAAACTGCCTAAGACATGAGTGCAGGTCAGGTCAGGTTTTATTGAAGAAAATGTAGGTAAATAACTCTGAAATCCCCGTAGGTACAGAACACTTATGCAATGCCGTGAAAGGTCGTCATGCTGTCAACGAGTCGGCGATTTGTGGGATTGACTAAAAGCTCGAAGTGAGTTAGAACATCAGCACTGATTAGGGTGACCGAGACGTCGGCGATTATAAGAACTGCAAATATTCCCATTCTTAAGTTGAGAAGTCAAGATTGGCAAATATATTTTTTCGGCAAATCATCATCAGGCCAGAAAATTTGCAGGGTAATTAAAACTATACAGATGGACAGGGTTTAATAGTGTAGTCTAATTACAATTCATTGCTTACGCGTCGCCCTCATGGCGAGATCGGCGTGTAGAGGTTCGTGCGTCCGGGAAGGAGAGGAGGGGTAAGGGGGTAATTGGGTTAGGTTGTGGGGTTTAATCAGAAGGCAGATACATGGGGGGATAATTGCTGCTATCTGCGCGCAGCGAATGACTTTCACTGGGGCGTGGGGGCTAAGTGCAACCACCACCTGTCGTCGGGGTCGGCCAAGGAAGTGGAAGGGCTTCTGTCCGCTTCTTCAGACAACACAGCACCGGATTCTCTAGCAGTTTAGCTACTGCTTTGGCTGTTGCAAGCACCCGTTTTGCCTAGGCCCTTGGAAAGGCTTCGTTAGTATCGACTCGATGATTCGTATCGGCAAGGTGTGCGAGAATAGAACTCGATATCGAACTAGTTTCATCTTTACTTAACCAGTCCGGTATATGCTCACGTACCCTCTTTTCCAGGCGCCTCGTTGTTCGGACTATGTACCTTGCTTCACAGGAGCAAGTAAAAGATTAAACACACATGGATGTGGCCTTCAACGGGAGTCAGTCTTTTCCTCCTAATCGTAGTAGAGGAGAGTTCATGAAGAAGACTCGTAAGTTCGCCGGGGGAAAGCGCCAACGATTGAGGTTCTTAGACGCCGTCTGACCAGCTCGCTTGCTGCATCGCCTGAGAAAGGCCACCTAATGAAAACGTATTTCCTATTCCATGTTAAGGTATCAGGCTTTTGGCTCGCTCACAAATATTCCGGAGGATGAAATTCTCCGGCTATCCATTTTGGATAAGTGTCTGCTGCAGCTGTTGGAGCTTTGCTTCCACAGATTCGGGAGAGCAGATCTTTCGTACTCTAGCTGCTAATCTCTGGACTAGATTTCGTTTTATATTTAGGGGGACTAAACTGTAAAAGTTGGTATATTGTTCCCACCTGTTTTTCTGTCGAAAGACTCTACGCAGGATCGATCCATCATCTTGCCTTCGCAGAAGGGCATCAAGAAACGAATTTTCATCGTTTTCCTCCGTCTCTGCAGTAAAGTTGAGAGATGGGTTCGCGTTGTTAAACTTCGCGACCAGAGCGTCAGTTTCGGCTTTATACTCGGTCAAACAGAAGAAGTCATCAACATATCGACTGTAAAACGCAAGATCATTGATGGTGTCCCGTAGACATGTTTTTTTCGATTTTGCCCATAAAAACATTTGCGAGAAACGGGCCAAGTGGTGAGCCCATTGCCACACCATCTGTCTGTCTGTAAAATCGACCATTGCAGAGAAATTGCACATTTTGCGTGCATCTCGTAAGTAGTTCTTTCAGGGTTTTCACGGGCATACCTATCCGGTAGTTCGTATCCTTAATCACGTCACAGAGATAGTCAATGGTTTCCACCACGGGTACGTTGGTAAAAAGTGAAGATACATCCAAATGTGCGAACAAATGTGCATATTGCGAAATATCTAAAGTCGGTAGAGGAGACCCACATGTGCATTGTAATTATCAGGTTACGCTACCATCTCTGGGGTTCGTAAATGTTGCAGCGATGGCTTTGAAGTCCGTTTTCGAGAAATCAATTGCCGCAATTTATTTGTCCATCAGGTCAGGCCAAGCCAGGTTTTATTGAGGAAAATGTAGGTAAATACCTTCGAAGTCCCTATTGTTACAGAACAGTTATTAAATGCATTTGTTTAGCTGAACATTTCAGAACAGTGACGTTGCCAGACTTTGGAACTGGGTAAAGGAGGGCCGACAGTGAAAAAAATTGCTTAATCCTGGTTCAGAAAGTCAAGGTTTTTTAATTCCATTTAAGCAATTGAAGGAGAAAAACTGTCACCCGTGGAGGTGGGGGTGGGTCGGGGCAAGTATATTCAAATCGGATGGCCTGTGCTAAGAATTTTCGAAGTATGCCAGGAGGAACCCATCATGGTTTTTGTCATAATCTCAAGGGTCCCACGAGGAGAAGATTGCGGAGGTCACGCGAACGTCATTGAGTGTCGGTACCAAGTGTCGGATAGGCGCCCATCGTGCATCCTTGTTGGTCACCGAGTTTGCCGACTAACTGACGAAACAGAGGTAGCGGGTAGTTTTCTAACCAAATATATTACTAAGAAGAAGCGAGTTATATGTTTTTATAATCCTATTATTCCGCACTGTCATTTCTGAAACTGACAGTTTATTTTCGGGGCTCCAGAAGCCATTTGGTATAACTTTAAACGTTAAACGTGTCTTAAACATGCATGCAGATGGGTCTGACTTAATTGTAAACGGGTCCACAGAGGGCGAAATGACAATGTCCTCCGGTAGATCATTACGTCTGAATTGGGAAGAGTTTTACACAGCCGCGTAGCATAGGATCACAACGTTCGGTGGATACGATGCGTGTATATTTGGTATTTTAAACAAACATATTACTGAATAGTAGGGAGAAGTATGTTTTTTAAAATTAAACTGTGCGAATTTCAGTGGGCGTTTCGGGCAATGCAGATGCAGCTTTCTCTTGAATGTGTCCTCAGTTGGGGAGGTGACAATATCCTCGGAGATAGCATTCCAGACTTCAAGTACTATATTACCAAAGAAGAACTTGTTTTTGTCTAGTTGGGCCCCTGTTACGCGTAGCTTGAAGAGATTCCCTCCTAATTTGTTGCTAGCTCGAAGAAATCGTCAGGTAGAAGACAGCAGTCCTGACCACGCATTATATAAAAAGTTTGTATCAGTTTGCCACGTAGTTTTGTGTCAACTAATGGATGCGGGCTCGCTAAGTAGGCGAGAATTATGTTGTATCTATTCTGCTACGCTATTTGAATTGCAAAGTCGAGCAATTTGAACTTTTCTATATCAATAAATTCTCATCTCCGCTTCAATAATATTAAAAAAGTTGAGTCGCTTTAATACAGAATCCTATACTTCTGTTCGTTATCGCCGCTTTGTAAGCGCATTGTAACCTCGGGTGAACAGCAGCGTCACCTAAAAGCCTTGAATGTAACGGTCGAGCCATCCACACAAAATGGGTTACGATCTACGAGATTCTCTTCATTTAATGAGTTATCATCGCGCATGTATTCCTGTGTCTACCTTTGACTATTACTACCGGGTTTTCGAGCCTTGGTTGCCTGCAATCTCTCAGAGAAATAGTACAGTTAAATGGTTATAACATCTATCGTTCCGTAAGACGAGTTTTTCATGTGTCGAGCTCGCTTCCGTAACGGACGAAATACGTTGATGCAGCCTCCATTCTATGCAGTATTGTAGAGTATGTACTCTGGTCCTTGTAAGCAAAAACAGCTACGACTCATGCTGAATCGCTTTCATTTCAGTCGTTACCTATGGTATATTTGAATAAGTCAACTTCGAAATACCTGTTAACACATATGGAGATCAGGCATCGTTGCCAGTCCTCGTTTTATTGGATAAGCTGATTGCTGAACGCCCTAGTGTCACTTGAAATAGAAGAATAAAAAGCAGAAAGTACTCTCTTAAAGCAAAACGGGATGTCCGACTAATTTTGCTCGGATAGAGCCTTGTTGGTTGGTAAACAAGAACAAGACGGAGAAATGGCAGGAGAAATTACGACATTCCAAATTATATGAGCAATATTATGCTGATGGACTTTTGGAATAATCTGCCTGTCTCCCTTGAATGTTATGTGTGGTACAAAACATGGTTTATTTACAGGTTGGACAGGGTACTAGCAAGTCCACGACTAGCATCTTGCATGCGGAAAGCACATCCTAGGCGACAGCAGAGACTGTTTCTTATAAAATATTTTGATGCCTGGGGGCCTGGACACTTTATTGACGTACAGGAGCAGGTAGAATGTTTTTCACCGATTCAGAGGAACATAGCATAATATAAGATGAATACAGTCTTAATACAGTAAATAATGCTGTTACTTTGAACATCCGTTTAGATGATGTCCACCATATGTCCTAGAGCAGGTTTACTGAAATTAGAGGAGCGGCCATCTACCGCACTCTTACATTTCTCCACGCTTGAACCTGTCGCATGACAGTCCAGATGACCGAGCAGGAATCAGGTGTAAGGCGATTTCTCAAATGCATGTCAGAATTACTGCTTAACGTAGTCATAATTAACTCTTACTCATGCTACGACATGTTAAGAAATTACACTGATTAGAGTCCACGCCGGGCTCGTGTTCCGCGGATCTTAAATATGGACCTGTATATATGATGGTGTGAGTAATGTAGACTGTTGAGGCTCAGAGCAATCAATGCTAGCCATCTCTCTATTTACAAAAACTGTGTCTTATTTTCGAAAAGTGTGGACTACGAGGTCTAAGATTCTGCCGCTAGAAATAGTGCGCCAATGTCAGGAGTGCTAATTATACTAATCATACATGCTAAGGCCAGTACTTACTATGCTACATTGCTGCCTTTGAGTGCGTGTAGAAAATGTGAACCTATTACACATTCGTAACATATAGCGGGGTCACGGTGAACTGATGGCTTAAATAAACGTGCATTTAATGACAGCTTAAGCTCTACTGTGCATTAAGTTTACAAGCAAAAGGCATTCACTGTCATTTACTGTGTACATTCTCTAGCTGTAGCTGAAAAGTTGACGAAAGTCATATATCATAATAGATACACCACAAGTACAGGTGTAGGTCAATTACGTGCAGCAGGAGTAGTGCAATACTAGTGATGGTGCAACAACTATTGATTTTATTTCCATAGGTAACTGTTACTATATTAGATCTAACGAGCACGTAAATATACACATAGGATATCGCTTCCTTTCATTCGAGCGTCCAAATTGGTTTGTGAGCAACAAATAATCACCAGATTGAACGCGAAAGTTCGGTCCGAAATATTGATTATGCCCAACATACACTTTAAAAAGGTGCGTGCAGTGACTTCAGCGTCAGTTAAGTTTTAATTGAAAGTCAACTTCCCGCAGCATCAAACGCAGCATCTCCTTCTCTTACGTCACTCATCTAAGTCCAGTGTGTCTCTGTCTCACCCAAAAGTTCGGAGGGTGTCCCACGTGTTTGTATGGGGGAAGGCGGGCGGACATCACTTCACTTACCTGCACACCATAGCGGGGGTTGGTGGGGTATATTTCGGCTTAGGCGTCTGTTCGCTTACATGGACACTCCCTGTCATCTACCGGCTATTTGTCGGTACGGCGCCTAACGATACGCAGTGGAAAGAAAGTGTTTGGCTGCGGTTTCAACTGGCACTCTTATGCATGTGAGTTACAAATTAACCACAGTCAATCCTGGCGCAGAAAGTACGCCAAATGTTGAGCCAGACTGGTTTGTGTTTGCCCGCTGATGTGATCCACTCCGACTTTGTACTTCTTGACAGCCTCTTGCTAGGTGTGGCGGGAGGAGAGTATGTCGCAGACTTAAGTCTCCCTCACTAAAAAGTATACCTTGTGCATGTCACCGCCAGGCGTCGAAACCCTGCGGCTCACAACATATTGCAAGCCTTATTAATTGGAGAAAAACGTAACATGTGGCGACTCAAGTTAAAAAAGTCCACCAAAATATGTCAGGTAAGTGATTAAGCGTTATTTGTTTGAGGATTTTCACATGCACACGTCATGACCACATTTATTTCGATTAACCCTCAGTTATGGGTACGTTATGCAGACGCCACATTTGTTGTCGTTAAACAGTGTTATATTGAAGCGCTCCACAAAACCATCAACTCAACCATTCCAGTCATTTAATTCACGCTCGAGAAGGAGGTTAACAACAAGCTCCCATTTCTGGATGTTCTTGTGCAGCGAAATGCTGACGGAACATTACAAACCTCCGTTTACCGCAAAACACGTATGCGGAAGTTATTCTTAACGATGAGAGCAACAACCTCATCTCTCACAAAAGGAGTGCCGTCAATAGAATGGTAGGCCTAGCGAAGACACAATGCTTTGACGAAGGAACCTACCAAAACGAGCTTAATTATCTGTTTGAATTGTTTTCCCAGAATGGTTTCTCCAGAAACTTTGTACGCAGATGCATTAGACAACAAAAATCCAGAAAAAAGGAACCAGATATTTCAACACAGACGCCCAAAACAAACATATGGTGATTCCTTCTTTATACAAGAATGGAATATGAACTAGATGAAATGCACATGCGGAAACGCCAAATAGAATTGGCGCAAAAACCAATGGCTTCTTTACGCACTTAGTTAGTGCATCCTAAGGATAGGGTTGACTACCTCGATGAGAAAGAAACCGTTTACAAAATCCCAAGTGGAGCTTGTGACACGGTTTATTGTAGCCAAACGGGAAGATCCGTCTCCACACGCATGCGCGAGCACCAATTGGCAGGGAAAACACAGTACCGTTTTTCGGAAGTGGCTAAGCATTGACTTGATACAGGACACACCTGTGCATGGGACAAAACACGCATCGTCGGAGCTTGCGCCTCCAAAAAAGGCCGAGAATTTCTTGAGGCCATGCACTCCGACGAGTAATGCATCAACCGGCGTATCGAGTTAGCTGGAGTGTACAAACACCTCAAAGAAAGATAGATGAGACTGCAGCCGACAAACATGGACCAACAAGAACCGCAATAAGCGTTCACACCGGATGATCTGGACTGACCCCGGACTGATTCAAATTACAGTTACCAAGTAGCCATTACACCATTGAGACTGCTAATCATGTCTATCACGATGTGACGCAAATTGAAAATTCCCAATTAACACCCACTAAGGATTACAACAAAACTGTACTAACACTTTGAAATGCTAACTGTTCTTTGCACTTTCATGTCCAGCGATGACCTGGGGATCTAGCGTCGAAAATTTACTGGACAAACTTACTCATTTTTCCAACGGACGCCTTTCCTTGAAATAAAATTTCTTTAGATGCCTGCCTTTCAGTTTATACGTAACATTTCTTTCGACCATTTTTTCGTAGGTAAGGACCTTAGTTCTCCAGTTAGCCTCAGCTGGCCGTTCAGCTTCAACGGGACCATATAGGGGATAGGTGCTGGCGAGTGCAATGTTTACACTATGATGTTAACCACATAATTGTTTTTACCTGGCCAGTAATCTTGGTGATCAATTATCACATGCAGTTGCTAAACATTGTAATGTTATAGTTATGTGTCTAAAATATTCTTTTGTATTTCCACTTCCGCCCACAGGTTTGTCCTTAATTACTACACCATAATGCTTCTAAGCAAACAATTCGGAGTATTAGCAACTCCCTAGTTGTTTTAAGCAATCACTGAAGACTCACTGGCACCAATATGCGTGAAATGCGAACCAAAACCCAATGACTGGAAAGCACACATCGAGCCGACAATTGAGGAAAGTAAGTGCTAATTTTGACGCCGTGTTCTTCCTGGACAGGAGTGCATTTTTTCAAGCAGTCTCCTGCATGTTATTTGGCCAACTTGCCATTAAATTAGTGCAGATTCGTACACCTTTAATTTCATTTTTGATAAATATTTTAAAAGAAGTCAATGACGGTTTTTCATAATTGTTCTACCGTCATTTCTAACGCGGTTGACGATGTACCCCACAGGGCGGTAAGCACAGCAGCGATGACTAACGCATTAAATACTTACACTAACAGTAGATTTGCGCAGGAGTCAAGCCACACCTGCATATTTCCCAATTTGGCCCAGTGTCAGGGCAATACGAAGTAAATTGTCCGTATGACGGCACGCAAAGGGTTTCGCTAACTAAGCCACGTCGCATTCAATTTGCGGTATATTTTATGACTACTTAGCCATAATATCGTGCTCTGATTTTGCAAAATATTGGTCCAGCGCACGTGGCATGTTTAGCAGGATTAATGGCTTAGCTAATAGGCAGCCACCCAGTATTAACCTCAACACTTTATCGATTTTTCAATTTAAAATATTACTTAAGTCTCTACACCTCAGGTAGCCCTGAGCCAGTCAGGACAAGTGGGCAAGGTAAGCGAGTTCCGTAGAACCTACGCATGTTTGCCACAATGCAGTTTTGCAAACGCTTATTTAAGTTGACGAGGTCTTTTAAATTCCGCTTTGACAGTTAGGGCTCCTTTTTCAGATCTATCTACTGGGTTCAAATAAATGCAAGCTCCTGTTTACAAAGCATTTTTATAATGAATGCAAGTCTTGAATTCTGATTTGTCGAAACTGTTCAAGACACTGGATACGACTTATGTGCGACATTAGCAGCAAGTGAAGAAATGCAGAAATCGTTAGATATTCAATGCAATCCATGTGACGTCTATAACTTATCATTGTTCTGTCAGCTAAACGGAAACCTGCTGCCTAGCGCATACCTGTTATTTCGGGAAAACGAATCCATTAAAACTTCTCAATAATTCTTCCTAAGGGAAGTATATATTTAAATGATCTGACGGCGATACGTGTTTATAGGTGCTTGTAGATTAAGCCTATCATGGTCGCATCTCCGGTCTTCGGGACGTGCTCGTGACTCCAAGGTCTGCCCTCGTATGGTCCTTCGGATGTAGATGTTACTCGTCATGGACGCCATGGCTGCCGTCAACATTCACAGAAGCATAATGCCCCTAACATTCGCATACTTCCCCCACGAGTGACAGTTTTTCTCCTAAAAACCACAAATGACATTCCATTTTGAATTTTGATCCAGCCTTAGGAGTTTCTCACTGTCTGCTCTTCTTCCTCAGTTAGACTGCTGGCTCGTGTAAACTGACTGTGAGTTTATTACTTAAAACAAGCGAGTAGTCGTCTGAAATTGTGTCAACGACTTCTTTGGAATGTTCGGCTATGCCGATGCATTTCTTAAATCCTATATACCAAGAGGGAGTTCAAAGGCGTTTGCCTATATTTCCTTTAATAAATTTGACTTGACTTGACTTGACCCATTTGGCTGGTTTAAGAAATGTGATTATCAGGGTTATCCTTTGATGTACACTGTAGTTAGACTCACAATCCAAACTAAACTGCTTGTTGAAACTGCCATGGACGCGTGTGCGCATTGATATTAAGCAATCGTGCGGTATAAGCTGCATTAAGACCCTGCTTCCGTTCTTGAGTGGTTTTGCTCCTGAATTTGTTTCGACAGTATGTAAGGTGTCAAACAAAATGAACTTTGAAATGTTACGAAAATGGAAACCATTTTCGATTTCACTTATTCAGACAATTAATTTGAAACCTCCTCGATGTTGCGGCAAATGTGCGCATTCCAGGAACGTCTATATTGTGAGAAGACTTCATTTAAAAAAAAAACGTTATTCATGTTTAAGCGTCTGCTTAAACGTAGCAGCTTCAGTATTTAATTTCAAATTTAAACCTATTGCCTTCAAAATGGAATGACACTAAAACAAATGAACGAGTGGGTAGCCAATAGCCAGAGAACTGAGCGCCTAATCGTTTCACTCAATAAGGTGTCATTTGAAGTTTTAATGAAAAGATACGGTCATCCTGAGCATGCTTTCCCTCCAAAATATCGTTTTAGTTGAAAACATGCAGATCTGCGCATTTGGTCCACTCTTAGTTATCCCATTCGTGAACATTCATTATAGAAGGTTCAGTCGGTTTATAATGCTTTACTAGAGCAACATAGCACGCATCGTTTGCTGGATTTAATCTAACTGTCAATGCCTGTAAAGCACATGAGGAAAAAGTTCGTCAGATAAGCAGACTTCCATCGGATGAAGGAAACAGGCCCACTCTTGAACCCATACAGAGAAACTTAGTTGCTGGTTTTGCAAAGACGATGCAGCGTAAAACTCTTTCGGGGCGAAAAGTATGCTTTAATTGTCTATGCCAACTTTTTAAATCCAGCCTGACTATTAAGGCTTTTACTTGAGTCCGCCCCACTTATGAGTTAAACCCTTATTTTTTAATATACCAGCTCCTGTGCTCATATTGGCTGGCTCACGTACTATCCTAAAATTTCGGTGACGTTTGGATAAACTACATCAAGTAGGTGGACAACATATGGTTAGGTGTTGGCGTTCCTAATTTTTCGGCTGTAATAACTTCCAATGAAGCAATGTCCTTTTAGCATGTAGTTCCATGGTGATGGCGTTTTTAATTGTTGTGCTAGAACTTATTTCCGCGAACTGAACAGAGCATACGTCTTCAGAGATCATACGTCTCCTGACTTTCCTCACCTACCAAATGGACTTTAGCGAGGTCACTTTTGTGTAGACTTATCCTGCCAGTGGTGACCGCTTTTACTTTAAGAGAGAATGCAGTCCAGTGCAATGAAGAAATACCTTCTTCTGTTCTGTTTGTTGCGGTAACGGTTTCGGGTCGATGACAGTAACGCTGGGCTTGTGAGGTTGACGACGCTGCCTCATTTCAGACTAACTCGATATACTTCACTCGACGGATGATTCCCAGCAGAAGTGGTCAAATACCACCAGTCTATATTTCATCTTCCGCACGGATTACCAGAATTCACAGTCACAGGCAAGAACATGCCACACAGATGCATGATGTACGAAGACTTTCGTGGCAATATAAATGTCGCACCGGTTCCATAGGTATCCTTAATTGTTGGATAAACGTCTATCAATTTGCGTGGATTTGCACAACACCGTCAACCTTACTCGATCTGCTCGGCATGAAACTCGCTTAGTATTATTTAAAACTGCATAATTTTTCATATATTTTCAGCCTTAGATATGCAGATGTACCTTCTCATTGGCAGGAGTGGGTCATGATGAAATTAATGACCCACCGATTTAGCGACCTTTTTCGTCCGTGACACCATAGACGGTAAATTGGGAAAGCTTGTGCACACCAAAAATATTTAATCGACATAGTTGATGTCCGAAGATCTGCCTGCGGATGCTTGGTCAAAATATGCATAGAGCCTTTCCGTGAATACAGTTAATGGCCCAGTTGAGAAGGATTGGCGACAGAACAGAGTCTAGTCGGACGACAGACCAAATAGCGAACGATTGAGAAGGGTTATAATCAGCCGAAAAATGTTTCGTGATGGAAAGGTAATATGTCTTGATCGTGGTAATTAATGCTGCTGGTACGCCATCGAATATAATTGTGGACCAAAAATATTCACGATGGAAGGAAACAAACTCAGCGGCGACGCCAACAAAGCAGACGGCTGTTGTTTGTTCGCAGCTATGTGCGGTCGTAGCAGATTAAATTGCTATAGAGTAAAGCAGTATAAGTCTGTTGGTGCGAATGCTTCATGTGGAGTACTGAGTGGTTCTCTCTAAAAACGCCTTCCTACTTTTCGCTTCCCGCAAACAGTATTAATGCACTGATTGTGTTTCTACATACGGCGTCTATTCCTTTATAATTGCGCGATAGATTGCCAACAGTTTAACCGGTGCCTTTTCTCAATGATAAAAATCAGCTATCAATAATATCGGACAACCTTCCATGTTCCAAAGTCACTAATCTGCACGCCAGCGTCAGGACACAGCTCGCGCCGGTCAGCGGTCTGCGGGCATACCCTATAAGATTATTCGGAGGGGACGTCCCAAAATAGGAACACGACTAATTATGGTTAAACAGGATACCTACTTATCGGGCAAGTCTATGTGTCATTGACGGTTGCTAGCTTTGACTTTGTTTAAACGTCAAGCAGTTGCATATAGACGACATTCGTTTCGATTGGCCTGCTATTTTTAACGTCATTCTGGACACTTTATTAATTACGGAATTTATTCCCAGCATTTACCTAAGTATATAGACATTTATGTTTCACTCAGATCCTATGCAACTAGAAACGTCCATTATAAAGGCGTGCGGTTTCAATTTAGCTGTGAACTTACCTCAAAAGCATCGCTTATACTCTCTAACAGGTTTTCACGTTCTTTCCGTTAATCATCGTCTAGTAAGCCCTGCGCGGACATCCACATCTGCTGTGCGATTCAAGAAGTACAATTTATTGTCCACTGTCCTCTAAATCCTGTCAAACAGGCAAATTGGGGCGGGCAAGCGCATCGGCGAAGTCAACATTGTCTAAGCTAACGCCTACTCCTAAGTTGGTTGACGCATCTATTGCTCGCCACGCTGACCATGCTTAAAGCCTTCGTGGTCCGAATAGCACTTCTGGGGCTTGCAAGCGCAATGGTATGGAACACTATCGACTATACAAAGGATCAAAGCAAGTGGTTCCTATATCTTTTTCTCATTACCCAACTGTTTGATTTCGTCCCTTTCATTTGGGAAGTGGTGGATTCCGGCTGTGATTTGGAGGATGAAGGCAAATCGTGAGTTTATTACATTTTTTGCATCACTGACTGGTCTAATGGTCAATTGTTGTGCTTTAAAAGCCGCTTTTATCTGCGTCTTATAATAATCTACTGAATCCGTGTGTTCAGTAGGTCGAATGTTTGCCTTTACTAACACTCTTTTGATTGTGTTAAATGATACGAGTTGTTTTCACATTGGAATTGGTCTGAACACATCCTTTTCTAAACAATATGGATTTAGGTTGGCCGATTTTATATTTCTGCGTGCATTGCATCCATATTTGTAGTTCCATAAAATCTTTGCGAGCGACTTTAACGCATGTCCTACCGTGCACTAGCCATGTAATAAGCACTCACTAACCACGCATTAAGTAGACATTAAACTTTCAGGCACGATTTACGTAAGAAACCTTGACGTATAAACTGTTGCAATATGACTGCGTCACAAGAATACATCATCGGAAACAGTCTGAAATATAGGCATTATTCTAAAAATTACTTTGCTAATTACGTCCTTCGTGATGGACACATAAGAAAACCTTTGTTAGTTGATCATTTATGCTCTTTCTGGCGCATCCACTAGGTCAACAAAATGCAACTATGCAACAATAGCATTCCTTGAAACATGTTATAAATATTTCATATTTTAGTTTGCTGACATAGGAAATCTACGCATTTGCGCACCCCGAAGAGATAGATTTTGTAAGTGATTACCACACTAGCAAATTACTGGTGAATTTATTCAGAAATATAAATACTGATATAAACACAGGATATTTAAATGGACAACTGGAAGAGGATGTTCGGAAGCTAAAAATAACATTATTTTGAAATATTTTGATCGAGATAAAACTCGATATGGGACGTAGGTAGTCATCTAGAGTATATGCAATCTTGAAAACGCTTAATCGACCTTTTGAAATGTGGTTGCCATTAAAACAAAATACTTGAGTAGGTTTATTTTAATTATTATCTGGCAGCCTAGTCCCGTTTTAGTTAATTGACTTGAAGATGCTTGTTTTAAAATGAGCTTCTTGATAAAAGTATGTGAACTATACATATTCCGTTAGTGAACTCCAATACACGTATCAATGCAAAGATATTTTACCTAAAGCATTAAACAAATTGTATAACTATAATTTGCGTGGTAGTATATTTCGCATAGTTCACATTCTGTAATTAAAAACAAAGTGAGTCTGATCTAAAAATATTACTCAATTGCGCAATACTTTGAGATTTTTCACTTGTTACTCGAGTTCCATGTTTTAAAATGATATTCTTTATGAATTCTGTCGAAAAATGGACAGAATATCAAGCCTGCCAAAGTAGCAGTCACGAAGCAGCACAAACATGGTTCAAACACTCTTAGCACGAACATCCGATTCGAATATCCTCTCCCCCACAACCCTTACCTCCACGGGCGACAGTTCTTCACCTTAAATCGCTCAAATTGTATGCAAACCCCCTAGACTTTATGAAACATGCCTAAGGAGTTTTTTTATTACTGTCGCCCCCCTCCCCCTTTACACAGTTCCAACTACTGGCAACGCCACATTTATGAAATTTTCTGCTGAGAAAATGCACTGAATAAGCGTTCCATACCAATAGGGAGTTCAAAGGTATTTACCTACATTCCTCTCACTAAACCTGACCTTTATCGACCTTACCTAGAGGTGGTGGGCTGAGGCTTGCCTGGTCGAAAGCCTAGTAAATGTTGCGAAGATTGCATACGGGGCTGTGGCATGGCGACCGTGCTTCGTTCGATTAGCATCACTACCTTGTGGTAAGCCTTGCAAACACTACAGGTGATAACTTTGAAAACACAAATCGAGCGGCTCTTAAGGGATCGCCAGTAATCAATTTACAAGAGATTTAATGAAAGCCATAATCGGATAGGCTACAGCAGGTTTTGTCAACGCCCTCCACAATCCTGGCGTAGTTGTGGAAACAAATAATATACAGGCCGGACTAATCTATCAGAATTATATGCTTTCTATTGTAAAGTGCGAAGAATCCCGGACCCTACTTCTCAAAGCCGACGGTCTGCAACCTTCCTTTCTTACAAGGTCGATGTCTGTTGCCCGTCCGAATTTTCAATTAGAGAATCAGATCTTCGGAAGGTGATAATCTCAGAGTCAAATCCTGCTAAATATATTTGTGTCAGGGGGCACGCGAATACTACGGTACATGTGCAGTACTTGTCTGGGAGCAATCAATGAAGGAGTGGCTAACGGGCGATTAAGGAGTAACTACATAAACACCTATATCGTCTTCTTAAACACACTGACCTCCGCTGCCTAACAGCGCGCAACGAGAATGTTTTAATTGTAGGCGAAGGCATTCGTGAGTAGACGCCCAAGCCACAATTTGCTGATTTTTGTCAGGTCTTAGTTAGATCTGGAACGACCTGGTTACTTCACTAAAGTTAATCCGAGGCTTGCTTCTCAATGTGACAATGGTGAATGATTGCTGACGTTTGATGGCCAGAGCCGATTGTTTTTTTATGAAGTAAAAGTGATTCAATGACCGAAACCAGCACCTATTAAGTAAGTGAAATATTGTGCAGCTGATAACAGATTGTTATAAAGCGACAATATCGGTAATACTTATGGGTTTGACAATAATCTTGTTAGCACAGGCCTTAAAACTCTTCTCAACTCCACGCCTAAAAGATCAAAAGAGGATAAATGGACTAAGATAAACCGGAAGACGTACTTAGAGGATCAAGCCTCCGACACTGGTAACACTTCAACAATTTTATCGAATTGGAGGCTTCAAGGGAGCAGTCAGGTCAATAACAAACACGGTTCAATCCATCAGGGCATGGCAGTGGATCTTGGGGATTTAGCATTCGACGTCCGCCGTTCGAAAAAAGAATGGTTTGAATTTTCGAGTTAAACGGGTACGGATCATACTACGTATAACTATTATATTTGGGATATAGTCAATGCAAGCTAGATCATTTATACTTGTAGTCTTATTAAGCAAGTGATTTTGCAATCATTTGTAAGCTATCGATACAGTCTCATCGTTCCAGTAGTGTTACGTGGGAGGGGAGTCAAAGATTAAGCACGCAATCAATTATATTCGTCCTTTTGCCCAACTAATTTGCCGCAATAATGGATTAGGTTAACGGTGAATAAACGAAGGCTAGTTGCACAGTGGAGGGAGAAGAGTGGAAATTTTAAATGAGTCAGCGAGACAGGACGAGAGCGGATGAATATATGAAAATTGGTGCTATTTGACAGTGCAAAGTAAAAGCTTCCGGTATTATCATTTGTTAACACCAGACTGGATGCTTCCGCTGTTCATAACATGCACTGATCCAGGTACTAGTTTTAAATTGGAGGGAATTCATTAGCTTATCTGGAAAAAAAATTCTGGGCCCTTACAATGTTCGGAGACAACAACGTGCGTGCGAATATTATTGTGTATGCTCCTGAATTACATTTTTTCAGACATGTTTTGGTGTGTTATCTTAGTCTTTTTGGATAAATGCCTAGTCATTATTAATTTGGTTGCGCTAATGTAGTTGGGTCAACTACAGTAGATTGCCTATCTGATGCAAGGTTGGGGATTGAAGGATAAGACGCACACTTGACGTTGTTTATTTAGTTCATTGCGATAAGTGGGGTAAAATCGAATTTATTTGCGTTCAGCTCAGAATCCTTGGAGAAAATGGAGGCCAAAATGGACGAAATCCAGAATTTGTTGAAATCCGAGGAAATTTTTCTATGCTATGCACTTCCCGCGGTTGATGAGCCATCAGAAGGGACGATATCTGGTGTCGGATAAGGTTCTTCATCTCCTCCATTGCATCTGTCTCATTTATGATTGATTCCACAGCTGCAATAATGTTAGCAGGTTAAGCATCAGCCATGTTGAATGAGGCTTCGTGCTGTCGTCAGTTCTTCCGACGACAGGTTATGTACCAGTACGTATTTTCTGGATGACGTTGGATTGTGCAGTCTGCGGAATTTTTTCTTAAGTGCAACTTCATGAATTGCTTGTTTGTCGTGGGCTCGTTCAAGCACTCTCTGCTAAAAGAGTTTTGTTCTGTCCTCACCCATGATCTCACAGCATTTACTCTTCTCATGGTCAATTATCTGGCGATATTTGCGTAGCCTCGCGTGGCAATCTTGAATGAACAGGCGGACCATTCTCTTGCCAGTTTAAAACATTACGCGTCTCACCGCCTCCGTGTTCAGCACCGTCTTGTATATCACACTCCTCGGCAACACGTTATTGTCAAGACATCTGTGCAGATTGCCACGCGAGGCTTCGCAAATATCGCCAGATAATTGACCGTGAGAAGATGAAATGCTCTGAGCTCATGGGTGAGAACAGCTTAAAATTGCTTCAGCAGAGAGGGCTTGAACGAGCCCGCTGGAGGCAACCATAAAGCGTCAGATAATGAAGCCAAAAGACCCACTGCCACGGCCAAAAACATCTGGGGTCGTCTACGGAGTCTGGTGCAGTTGCAGTGAAAGCAACTATGTCGGACAAACTGGCAGACTTCTCAGGACGCAAATTGCCGAACACGTGGCTGCAGTGTGGCGAAATGAAGTCAATTCTCAAGTTGCGGCTCATTCGACGGGACCTGGCCACACCGTCATATATGAAGAGGCCGAAATTCTCGCAAGAGCTGACAATCGGGTGAGCCGAGAACTACTTGAGTCATAGTTCATGGGCCCCAAATCCATCAACAAGTGCAACGATTTGCCCAATCCATATTCAATCCTGAGACTCAATTTGGCCAAAGCCAGCTGTCACTTGAGGAACGGGCAGGACACCGCCTCATCGTACGCCAACACTGGGGAGCCAGACGGCTGAGCAATCATCATGCCCGAGTTCACCGCCCGTGACTAAAGGTCATTAGGTCAGAGCCCGCGTGCCGTTCAACAAGCAGTCCACGCAAAAGAAAGCAATTAACGTTAATTGTCGCTATATATTTGCAGTAATGACTGTGTCCTATAAATACTGCAAACGTCTGTGCATACTTAATCTTTTTGCTACTCATGTACCTGATGACGAATCTGCGATGGATATCGAAACGTCAGGCAAATAAACATATTGTACCAGCAATCAAGTCTTCTTCTTCTTCTTCTTCTTCTTCTTCTTCTTCTTCTTGCTCTTCCTATCAATTGCTTCCTGGGACAGAAATGTTTGCTTGTATTGGCAAATGCTGAAAACTGTTATATTTTAGATAAACCTAAAGCTTTTTCATTTATAACAGCAGAATATCCCTGATTGTTAGAGAGAGCAATCAACTTGTCAAAATTTTCCATTCTGACCTTGACTTCATTATCAAAAAATTAATGTACGCAAAAATCAGATGCAAAAATATATAATTTAAGCTTTTCTTTAAAGATATTTTCTTTAAAGATATTAAATTTTTTGTTGATCAATTTTGAGCATATTCATTCGTGACTTTTGTAGTGGACGTTCATTTATCTAGGATATTAGTTCCCATGTTTGGGTGGTTCTGAATCTATGACACAAAAATACGGCTGCATAATAAAAAAATGCGTTAAAGCTAGTTATTAATGTAGGCGCTTTGAAGATATATCTTATTTTGAAGGTTAGCGCATAGAATATACTCAATATTTATGGTCAATTGACAAAGGCCAGTGAAAATCTCATAGTCTGCATGAGAATTTCCTGGAAGATCTGTATTTTTTCGTAATAGAATATCAAAATAATTACAAAAAAATATGGTGGAAGACATTATCTCTTGGTGTAAAAAAATGGTGCGTTTAAAATTGTTCCCAACAATTCTGTTTAAATTATTAAGTCACTGACCGGCATGTCCGCAAGATAGCTTAAGCAATATATTACTCCTATGATCTCCCAATGTGGCATTTTAAGCAAAAATGTGGTTGCCTTAGTCCAGCATAAGCCAAGCGATGCACAAACAAAAGAAAAAAAGACTAGCAGTTCTCGTGAAAACGTGATGGAAAACATACTCAAAATGTTGGCTGTTCGGTAACCACCATATATTATATTGCACGTAATATCAGTATCAGTATCAGTATATTGAGGGTATGTAGGAAAAATGCCTTTGAGTGCCCTATTTGTACATATGTGCAGTGGTAGCAAAAAATTTGTTGCTTAGACTGTTGGCGAGGCCAGTTGTCCTGAGTCATAGGATGAAAATAGGAGCAGACAGTGAAAAAACTCCTCAGGGATTTTTAGGAGAAAAACTGTTGCCCTTGTGGGGGGAATGCGTGGGATTTAGGAGAAAAAAGGGAGTTCCCACTGGGGGGAGGGCATTGCAAAGGTTCCCAGGATCATCACCGTGTAGAAGCCACGTCCTGATTCTTCCTTGCTGATTGCCGAGTCCGCCACGGAACTGGAAAAACAGAGGCATCCGTCCAGATTGTCGACAGTCCGCTTTGGGTCGAACCAAGGGTGACCGTTTAGACCGGCAGGTCTGGCTGATAAAATCGCCAGCGGGTAATCACGGTACGCAGATAGCCAAGTAGGGTAGACCGCGGAGACCTTCGCATGAGGCTATGCGTGGGACGGCGTAATAAATAGCACATTTATTCAAAAACTTGACAAAATGATTATTTTCCAACGAAATTTTACCTGTGCTGCTTTATTTACTCAGTGGTTTTGCATGAACGGGCTTCTTCTACATGTAAAACTTGAGTTTGCGTAGTGCGCCCGATTTCCCTTTTTTTGGAATTTTCCACTTTTTTAAAAAAGCTGGTGTTTCTATAAAACTTTATATTCCTTCAAAAAAACATTTCCGATTGTGAAGAACGATCATTGCTTTATTGCTGCAGGACTTTTGGGGCCACAGCTTGGGCTGCGTTTGAGTAAGAGAAAGTCACTTGTAAAAATCGTAGGATTGCTTGAGATTGTCCACCTACTGTTTATTAACTCAATCTGCCAAGCCAACTTAATAATTAAGCCAGCCTAGTAGTCATTCTGGTGGATTTTCGATGATTGCTTTGTAAATCCTGCTTTGGCAGTAGACTTGCTGTCCCGCATTGGTGGATTCCATGTGAGCGGCAACATTGTGCGCGTAAAATCGACCTAAGTGTGAGAAAACTCGCGGTGTGAAGCGCGACATTCCTAGCTCAAGAGGGTAGAGCGTTGGCTTGGCTAAACGGCCTCTCTGCAATATGGGTTCGAATCCAGCTGAATGCCACGCAATATTTCGCAATCGGGTCAACTAAATTAACTAAATCTACCAAACCAACTAAATAATAAGTAAGTCATCCTAGCAGTCATTCTGGTGGATTCTAGATGATCGCTTAAAAAATCCTGCTTTGGCAGTCAACTTACTGTCCCACATTGGTGTATTTCATGTGAGCGGCAAATTTGGGCGGGTACTATCGGTCGAGGTGTAAATAAGCTCACGTTGTGAAGTGACATATTCCTAGATCAAGTTAGTAGAGCGTTGGCTTGGCTAAAAGGCATCTCTGCTATGCTGGTTCAAATCCCGCCGAATGCCGTGAGTTTTTTTCACAATTGGGTTAACTAAAATAAACGCCTAATCATGCAGTTATTATAAGCTTCTCCATAGGAACCAGTTGCTATTGGGATACATATAAAGGGTGACTAAGCTGTTATTGACCACAATATCCTATCCCCCTTCTCATGCTTCCTAAAAATATAATGAAAAACATAAGTGACCGCAGGTTGTAACTTTGAACCTGTCCAAATATATGCCTACTGACTGATGAGTAGCTAATCATAGATTTTCTAAAGTTGCTTCTTGTTCTTTCGGCATAAGTTATTTTGTATTTAAAACGTCATTCATAATTGCAATATAAATCAGAGTGGATTCAATGGCATACCGAGTTATAGTTTTCTATTAAAAGTGGCCACAAACGATACATTTCAGGTCTGTGGAAGTAGATGGATGACAATATTTATCAAAATAACTGCTACGGATGCTGTGTAGCAATTTACAAAAACACTGTCCAACCTTTTCAAATAGCAAATGCTGTGCAGCATTATATACAAGAACACATTTATGTGCGTGAGAATGCACTTTGACCAGCAAACATAGCTTTTGCCTAGGTAAATTGGATTTTACATAGATTTGTGGAGGATAAATCGCCATTTGCCAGGGCAACATTACAAACAGTGTTTATATTTAACAGGTTGAAGATATGCCTACTTCTGTTTCTTTTCTCCATCTGCCCTGCTATCTGTGTAATGGAACATCACCGCATGCAGGAGTTGTATATGATTTATGGGGTATGTTTATGCATAGAGTGTTGCATGCAACATACATACATTTAAAATGTGAGATAATTACTTGCAGACCGACGTAAAGACATTTCCGAAATATTTAGGAATAATCATGGAAATCATAAGGCTGATTTAAAACTTAGAACAATATAAGGAACACAAAGCATTTTTTAGGAAGAACGAACATTTTACTGCAATGTTCAAGTTTCACAGCCGTAAAAAAATATAAATAAGAATAATAAATTATAATCTTCCTGTTAGTTTAAAATGGAATTTAACAAATTGCTTTATGTAAAAGGAATTTTTCCAAGTCAAAGTAATTGGAACGTATTTCCATTATTAGATATTGATCTATTAAACGTCGTTAAATACAGTATGGCATAATTTTCATCGTTTTCAGTGTCCTCATGTGGTGACTTATAAAATCGGCTTCCGTTGCCAGTTTTGCCAACATAATTAGCTTGACCGCAAATAAAGTCAATTAGGTAAACAGCATATTTGAAAAAGTAAAACGTCCGCAAGATAAGTAAGATATTGTTAAGATTAACAAAAAAAATTGTCTAAAACAGGTTGGCTCTATAAAAGTGTTTGTTGGGTATTCAGCTGATGAAATTCCGTTTATATCAATTTTGCCAAGCTCATATCAAAAGGAAATTGTTGACGTTTGACAATTTCCTGAATTTTACTGAAAATAAGCTATCCAATGTTACTTCAGATATTGACCTGTCTTCTCTATTCACAAAGGAGTACTATCCGCATAAGTTGATAAATACCACGATCTATTATAATGGTGCGAATGAAAAAAGACTGGCCATATATGACCAATTCTTAAAATACTTCATATTTGTCTGTTTTGCCGTTTCTAAATAGCGCATTTAAGTGACGTAAAGGTTACAAAAAGTAGATTTATGCTTGAAGTATATACAATAGGAACTTTTTTTACATTGCCAACGCAGTAAAATATGCGGACACTTTGCTTAATAGCAAAGTGCAACGATGAAGTTTAAACGAATGCGGTAAACGTTATTCTCACTGCATTTTGTTACTACATGTTTTTTACACATTATTCAACGGAACAAAGTTAAGACACATCTTGCAATCTTATGTTAAAATTAATCCATACTCTTTGTTCTTTTCTAAATTGCATAGCATCTGCGCACGACCAGGAAACATTATAGCAAAAGCCAGCTATCTGGCATTAGAAAGTCTATTAAATCGCTTTTTCCGAGAAGAAATATTGCAATTTAAATTATGTAATTATTTGATGAAAGATGGCCTGAAATTTTATTCATTTCAGCATTAGCTGATTTTTTCGTAATCGATGAATAGCTAATACTGCATTGAAACACAAATCACATTGGAAATTCCCGGTGCTTAAATGTTAAAACTTCTTTTCGTGGTTCAAGCACGCTTGACTTTTATTGTTAAACTGAGCTTATTAACAGCGAAATGTATTTTGCCATTTATATTTTACGTTCCAATTGCCAGTTGTTAAGTTATTTTTTAAAGATGGTAAATCAGACTTATTAATTGTTTAAAAAATACAAATAACTTCATTATTTTATAGCGTTGGGATTGCGTTACAAACGATTGGGGTCTCGTAAGTTTCAAGTGCAAGTATGGATGAATTTCTCTTATTGCCCAAAAATAATGAAAATTGATATACTTTCTACAATACTGCAGATTTTTGTGCCCACACAATTCAGCAGCAGTGTTGTGGACTAGAAAAAATATTCTGATCAGGTTGATGTGTCTTAGCAATTTTATTTTCCAATATATTTTACTAACTCATACGCAATTGCAGACATATTGTCATGTTATGGTGAAGAGCAACACGAATTACACTTTTAAATGCAGCAGTATAACCTTAATTGACATTATGACACTTATGATAGATTTTTTCGGCCCCTTTCGATTACAAAATATGAATGCTTACTATGATCCCGCAAAGATATACGTGTATATTACGTTTTTAGCCTGGCAGGGTGAAATCCAATGCAAACGGAATGGTTAACTTGTGGACGTGTATCCGCACAAGACCGGTATGTTTAAAGCATGCATCTCTTTTATAGGCCAAGGGGCGCCTAACATTCTTCGGTTTAGCACAAGCAAATGCAAACAGGAATTGGGATTTCCATTTTGAATAGGATCCATCTTGTGCTTATGTTAAGTAAAATGTGCTGAAGTCATAAGCTTATATGCAAGCATCAGCAACCACTGAGAAACACAAAATCACGTCATCTGCCACAATTGAATAATGCTCATTCCCAAAATTGAAAGGATTTGATTGAGACTGAAAAAGCCCAAGAGGAAGTACAAATGAACGTACGCTATTCTCATTTGAATTGTTTTCGACATACTTTACATCAGATACAGGCTAAGCGAAACGCGATTGTGCAAATGACCTTTTCGTTTCCAAAAATCGTCCTTAATCGCCCTAAATTGTCATAAAGACAACTGGCCAGAAACAGTAAACAAGTTTTTCTTCAAGGAAACCGATATTATTGAACATTGGAGGCCTCCGTGGGCTGTTTTGTGTGTATTTAGGTTATATATTCCTCCAGTTTCTTCTAGCTTGCTCAGATAATGTTATTTGCAACAAGTGGGCACAAGTGGTCACAAATGCAGAAGTGTGGCAAAAATATTCAAATGTCTGGTGATAATTTCTATGCATAAAGGTCTATGTGTCATGCCTCCCCTTTAGGTAATAACTAATGAACGTCACTGTTCACCCAAAAGTGTTTCATAGATTTGCATTAAGGGTTTTTTTGTGTAACTTTTTGTGTGCTTTCCCGAAATGTTTACTCGATTGTGGTCTGAACCAGGAATCTGAATTGAACATTAACAAATATTTAGCCTACCTTTGTTGCACACCTACTTTTTATAGATTATTCAGTGTTTCCATCCCGAGCATTATACAGATGTAAGTTCAACATTATCTTACTAAGACTCCAACCAAATTATGGACTATGAATATAGCATGTGAAATAACAGACGTCAGCGTATTTTTATAATTGCTTTACTTTTCGATTTAAAAAAACTCGCTGAATGTTAATCCCGTGGTCGCCTTACCTTCTCATATATATATATATATATTCACTCAGGAATGTGTGAACACCGATCGAATAGACTTCCGAACTAAA
>JAYGXS010000001.1:113915869-113948725 GCA_036362985.1 Ligula intestinalis | reverse complement strand
TCATTTCAACATAATAATTTCTTCGATGTTCTGTATTCGTCTGCAAATTTGTTTGCTAAATATCTTCCTGCAGATATTGCTTACCTCGTAGTTATTGCATGCGCATTTGAGCCTTGGCGTACTTTGATGTTTATTTATAAAAAACGATGGACTTCTTGGTAATTTTTATCAGTTCATACGTGCGACTTATGAGCCGGTATCTATTCGAGATAAGCAGAAAGGTTTGTTCCTTACCAAAGACTTGAATAAAGGACCTATTAAATTATGTACGACGAAGATATACTGTACAATTGTAAATACCATTCGTAAATTGTAACTTATATTTCACCTGCTGTGCAAACCAAGTAATAGTTGAACATATTTTTACATATTCTGCCTGATATCATAGCTACAAATCATCATTTTACAGTTCGAAGAGTTTCACAATTACATTTTTCAAGTAAGTTCATCCGCTGTTTTTTCGTTAAGCTCTACTGGTTGGCTGGGAAAAATGAAAGTTTACCATTTGTTATGCTGCTACTTTGATTTACCCACATTCGACATAAAATGATAGCAGAACGTTGGCAGGAGTCACGTATGCAACTCAATCAATTCAAATGCTAAAGCCGCCTTTGATAATAAATGCATCTGAGTGGGTGTAAAATAATGAGTAATACGTTTATTTCATCCCCTCTTAAATATTCTAGCTAGCATATTGCATACCCAGCAAACAAGAGATTGTTTTCCTTTTCAGTCGTGATAAGAATTGTGCCTTTAGGATGCACATGTATAAATTTTATGTGCATTGTAAAGAAATCAGCCCCCTAGTTGATAACAATTGACTCCTTTGAACACTTAAATAATGTCAAGAGCAAAATTAATTGGGATTTTATTCAGCAAATTCTGAACAAGGAATTTGGATTCACAATTTGTAGCATGATTGGATCTTCTTTTCTACGAGAGCCAAGCAAAGGATAACATCAAGTCACCTACCGTATTGTGTGCTGGTTTCTAAAATTATTGGGTGCACAATATTGAATGTGAAGTCAGTAAACGATTATGATGTCGCTTGCGTACTAGTAATAAACGTGCGCGTTTATGCATTTTCCATTAATCGTGTTAAAAACACGATTGTATGGATGAATGATAATCTAAACGGTCAGCGAGGAAGCTATTAACTAGATTTTCTTAGGCATTCACTGAAACATGCACTTCCATAACAAAGCACATTGCAGATTTTCATAAAGGTTTACCATACAGATTTTGTACAATACTTACATCAATCGCATTTAAGCACGATTGTATGGATGTAAAATTACGAAAACGATCAATACGTAAGCAATTAAATATATTTTTTTGCGTGGTTTATGTAGACCAAACGTCCGCGAAGTGCAGCTCATCCAACATTGGTTAACATTTACAACTACGCTGTAGTTCGAAAGTTTAACTGAATTTGTAATTTGGAGTATCTGAACACATTAAATACAATTACCCATTTATAGCCAGACCACAAAGGCGCGGTAAGCATATTTCTGCAATATTTAATCAAAGTTTGACTTTGGTTTTGGTATGAATCTTATTTGCATTCATTCTTCAGTACCACTGATTGAGCTTACCCATTCCACGTTAACCGCGAAGTGTTATTATGCCACAAAATCAAATTTGTCTCATAGGTACCATACGAAAAATAGCGCAGTCTAAATATAATCAGCGAAAATCCAACTTCAATAGAATTAATTACAGAATTTGACTTAAAAACTAATTGAAGTCCTAAGATCAACGTGTTTTATTAAAAATAAAAAGTACTTTACCAAATCCCCAGCAACAAAACCGAATTCGAGTTTAATCTCTTACTTTGTATGCATGCTGTTGCCACAATCTACCCGGAAAACGTGTATGACGGCTTGCTTATTCAATGCGCTTCATGTAAGCGTTTTAGAACTTCTGTCAATAAACCTGAGTTCAATTGCGATCGGCTGCACATGCAGGGCTGTTCGCATGTTGTGACGTTGAATATGGGACGGTATAATTATTTTCTTATTACATATGAATACGAATTACTTGGTGTTGACATTATGTGCCGTAAGTCACATTCATTTTTACGCGTTTGCAATGTCTAGGCCCAGTTTACTAACACGCACAAATAAAAAGCTGACATAACTTTTTTCGGAAATTGACAAGTATTTACGACTACACTGGAACCCGAATTGTTGTATAAAATCTCATTACAGATTACCATAAAGATATCCCGTGCATATACTGCACACTTTAAAATGTAAATGACAATACTTATAATGAAAATCACAAGTAGGATTTAATACTGCATACCCTGATATGCTAGAGGCCGTTATGTACTTGCAATCTACGTTTTGATATTCATCTGTAACGATTCATATTTAAACCCTAGTTCTATTCAAACCATTAGACGTTGAAGGTAACCTCTGCTTATACAATTTGTCTTAGAACCCGGATTGGGAAAATGACGTAAGTTAAGTATCGCAATATTTGATAAATAATAGCTTTTTGTTTGGACAGCATCATAGTTGACATACCAGCTGGAGGAATGCTGCCTTGCTATACCCCAGAAAGTCAAAAAATGACAAAAATCACATATACCTCAGAAAAGCGTTACATGCAGCGCCTTGGGTACAATTCGATCCGGCTTGATCAAGGTTAGAGAAGGCGGCAGTCGACTTTGTTACATTAAGACATTACTAGGTGATATTGTGCAAACGTTCAAGTCTTTTGAATCCTTCGATGAATTCGGAGAATGCGATTAGTCTTACTGATAGAAACATCCCGTTTAGGAAATTGTCCTCTGAAAACTGCTTGGAAAGGAGACGTCTTGTCTGCTCTGTCTTGAAACACTTTGAGAAACCCAAGTCTGCTCCGCTACACACATTAAGCCCATTTCCATGACCAAATACCTATTTGATATTGATAACCACTGACAATTGCAAAATTCAGAAGGCAATTTGATCACTGGAACAAGCGTCCTGAGGTTTTGAATTTCACCAGGGATCCTCAAGGGTTATGAAATAGAAGTAAGAAGCTACTGCAATATTATAAGCTCTACAACGATTCGTGTGTGTGTTACCCCCGTTCAATTCATGGAGTTCCTGCAAATGGAGGCATTTGCTTTGGCATATACGCGCCTGCTCTTTTGTGGATAAGTTTATGTAGTCGAAAGGGCTTGTTTCGTTAGGAACCTAACATTTGTTATAAACTATACAGATATCGAGTGTATCATAACAATTAAGAAACACTCGTATACTCTTCTTCATTCATTAACAATCAGTGTTCAATCTGCACTTGCGTCTGTAAACAAAAGGAGACTGCCACTCGTTTGGAGAAATGCGAGTGAAAACGCAATTTATTTGGTTTGATACGTACACATATATGTATTCGGTGACCTCCTGAACCTAAAGAGGCTCGTGTGTACCAGTGCATTGCTCTGCAACGAACTAATGCCCATTAACTCCAACTTAGTTTCTAACATCAATACTAGTTATTGTTTTCTCAGTAGTATAATGTGGCAAAATATTTAACACGTGCGTGTACAGATGAACGTGACGCATCCAAATGCAGTCAATATAATTTTAAAGGCTTGGTCAATAAGTCCTACTATAAACGCTCACAAGGAAATAAACTGAATTTTAAGATGTTATTGCATCTATTTCATGTAATGGTTTATCTTGGATGCAGCGGCTCGTTGTGCGCTACATGCCATTATTTACTTGCTTCCAATGTTTGATTACTATATCTAAAAACTTATGCCTTAACTGCAGGTAAATTGTATTATTTAAATCAAAAATTTATGTACCAAACTGTTTTTTACATAATTTTATATTTGTAGCCTAACTACAAAAACCTAAAAGTAAGTTCAGTCTTGTAATATTGCACGAAATATTAACATTTGATATGGAGCCGACAACAATGTAGCTTTCAGGTTCCCTGAGCTCTTGAAAAACATAAACGTATATAGGCAGAAGGAAATTACCAACAAAAACAGGCGACACTAGGAAGGCCTTTTCTGCTATGTTAGGCGTCATCGGATAGTGATACCCAAACCCGGTGTGGCCTCGGAAATTTCTGTCACACCGATATTTGAACTCGCGATCTCTTCCGACATGGTGAACGTCCTAACAGTTGATCTACGAGCCCACGGTCACGCTAGTATTATATCGGGAATAAACAGTGGCATAAACGCGTACACCAATCTGTCAGCGGACCCTCTCATCCACCTATATTGCCACTAGAGCTCGCTCTGGAGCCTCAACCACTGGGCGCCTTGGATAAAGGCAGAATGACAGTACCAGCAAAGACATGGAAAACTATAGTCCCAGTGTGTGGTAGCTTTTGCTTCTCTCTCCATCGTGTTATATATCATGAATCTGTGAGAAACCCTTTCTTATGAAACATTTTCTGGATAGTCCAGGGTACTTTCTCGAGAGTATATGCCGATCACATTTGTCTAGTTCTTTGCGCTAAGCATCCAACAAACAAAAGCTCCTGCTAAAAGATTTCGAGATTTTTTTAGTGTGCATACTGTCCGCAATATATGTTTTTTGTCGACATATGCACCTTCGGACGCTATCGACTTAGAAGGAGCTAGCAAAGAAAGCGAATCCACTGTTTCCACTTTCGGCATGCATGCAATGGGGGCATGTGTTTGGATTTAAGTATTACGAAACGCATTTAAACCGTTTTCTGTTGGATTGATGACAAAGCTTACATCGACATGGTGACCATAGTGCTTTACCTCATCGATTGGATCCCTGAGATACACTTCATCCAGCTTGCCATGCTGGTATTGGCCAAGAGAGGCACGTGAGGCAAGCCAATAGCGATGCCATCTTTTTGTTAATATGACTGGCATTTAAAAAGGAACTGCATATTTTGTGCACATATTATTAGTAGTTGCTGAAATATATCTGTTTGTATTCCTGCTACAAAATTAACTGCCACTATGAATTCGCACATATTAGTATTCCATAATGCAGTTTTTTAGTTTCAAGGGCAACTTACCGCTCTAACAGACTAGTTAATTTATAAAAAGCCCATACACGTATTTCGCCAGTATTTTGCTAACGCTTGACACAGCTGCGAGCGGTCCGGCTCATCAATTGGTCACTCCAGCTGTCGCTATTTGCTTTCTGGCTGATTTACCGGTTTTGAAAGTTCAGCTTTAAATCTTTGGAAAAATTAATGTCTGATCGCGTTATATGTCAGTTAATTGAAGTTCTATAAGTGAAGACCGAAATCGTTAGTGTATATTTGTGGTGATACCCGTCAACCGCTGTGAAATATACACCTGCTGCCATCAGACAGTCCTCAGTAGTAAAATTGACGTTGTTACTTACCGTACTAACAGACTAGGTACATGTCAAATGCTTCAGTGACATGCAGAAGCCGGGGGTCCAATGCGGTTTCGGAATAATCGATGAACCAGGACATACTGCTGATGGTAGAAACAATAAGGTTTCATGTATAACTGTATATGACCAGAGTGCTTAATTTTTAAGTTCATGTAGAAATAGAATATGGCAAGAGTGCCCATGCGTCTACTTCTAGCTGATAGTATATATAAATGTCACCTTGTGGGCTGAAGGACAATTAAAATGCCAAAAATATTACATGTGCCGGAAACACCTAACAATAGAAGGAAATATTTTGAATTTTCCACAAATCACTACCGCACAAACAGCGAAAAAGGCAACATAACAGCGAAGCAACCGTTCGTATCACTTACGCTAATGTAAACCTGGTGGCAATGTGTGCAATGTCTCCTGGCAAATATCTGCAAACTTCACCAGCAAGGACGCAAAAAATGTTGTTGATGCAGACGACCTCACTTAATGAGGAATTGAAGACCACCGACATAGAAAATTGATAGATCCGATCGCAGTTAAAGGTGGTTGCTATGTGTATTTATCAGCACTTTCAAAAAAGCACCTAGCAAAGTTCACCCGAAGAGACCATCAAAGGTTTAAATACAGTAGACACCGAACATCACGCAACATGTGAATCACTGATACTCATTCGCTAAACGGCATTGACTTATGTTGTCATAGTGATTATTGTATAGTCTATTCTGAAGTCATTTTAGTCATAGTAGAATATGAGCGTTTCAACGAGCTTTGTGCTGACCACCAGCAAAACCTATGTATTGTAAAAACTGCCTACTTAAGTTGTATGCCTTTTACGAGTTATTTTGACTGCTTTTATAAATTCAAATATTTTTAAATGGAAAACACGCACGAAATATAACTTCTTGTACCCATTTGATAGCAAATTATATCTTCTTTAAATTTTATACTCAAAAAGGGTAGCAATCGGTTTTAAAAAGGGTTGCTTATTATGAGCCTTTTTACAATTGTGAGGTGATTATTCATAAAACATCTTATCCGTCAATTTACTTATGCTGACTACAGTTCATATAATATGTTCTAGGTCTTTTTTGATATTTTATGACAACTGTGTAAATTATTCCTCAAGCCGTAGGCAAAAACGTACTTTTCTGTATACAGGATGTACACAATGCCAAGATGTAAATCTAGAATTTGAATGCAGCAGTCACTAGGTTAGACAATTATTCGGCAATTGATCAACTATTCATAACCGCGGTCTGATTTGTTTAATAAATTTAATCGATTTACAAGACATAGAACCTGGTTGATGTTGGTAACCTCTACAGATCTTGAAATTTTTATAAGAAGCTACTGGAATAGGATAATATATACAGAAATGTGTTCCGAAATGTTGCCATCTTTTAGAGGACTCGGATAATCATCCATTTACTCATGCCTGAATAGTCCGTGCTCTTTGTACGCTTGTCGTCATTCGTTGCAGATTTCATTTAGTCGGTAGCACGTTTTAATTGGGTCAACAACATGAGTTTTATACTATTATCACCTCGACTATATCAGAGCAGTACTCATTTGAGCATAGTTAAATTGTCCTGACGTTTTGTATTCCTTTGGGAATCCTCCATCATAGTCTATAATTATTCGAAATGTTTTATTAAAATTGCAAAACGATCTGCCTGACTACATTTCATACAATTTTGCATTTGTAGTTCACGAGTGACTATAGTGTAAGTTAATTGTCGCAAAAATTAATTTACCTTACATTTCGTTTGAGGTCTTGCTTAAGTAACATACACTTTGTTGAATCGCTGCTGTGGGTTGTCCTTCCCTGTAAGAATCAAAATTGTGTTTTAATCAGTTACATAGGGATTGCTGCGTATCATTTAGAAAATATAGGAGCGGAATAAAGGCAGCACAGCTGTTTAGGTTTTAAGCTGAAAAAGTTTTTTTCGTAGCAAAAAAATACTGAACTGCTTCCTGGAACTAGCTTAGTGACTTCTATCGGCAGTACTTATTCTCTTGTAAATTGGGCTTTAAGGGCAAGTCAGTTGTGTTTTAACAATGAGTAGGCAATTGAACGTCTTCAGCAGCCGAATAGCACTTGATTTGGTAATTTATAGAATTCTGACGTTGTGTGAGTTGTGTGAGCGTTGCACGTATGTGCGTATTTAGTAAATTCCCAAATACACCTTTGAGTTATTCTTAACGATAAGACCTATATGTTTGTGTCAATGGATGAGGTATCAAAGTGAATTTGAACATAAGTGGTGTTATGTTATTGTAAGCAGGTATGCAGTGTCAATTACCAAGTATTGGGATAGTGCACAGGAAACTGCACGGGATATAGGCCGTGCAAATTACTTGGGTTCAGCTTAATTATAAGCAGCAATACAAATACGACTCATTTTTATTTGGAATGAAGGATGCCTGCCACTGACCTCTAGCCCCGTTTTTCCAATAGAACTTGTTGGCATAGAGACAAACATTTACCGTAGGAATTTTATAAACTTTTTTAAACAATGGCTTCACTTCTTAATGTAAGCGCTCAGTGACAGTTGCCACAGCAGACCTTGACATTGAAGAGCATATTTTATGTTTGTGTGACGACCAATGATACCTTTTTATTAATTAAGCTTAAATTTAATAGTCTTATTCAATTTGTACCTGTTTGCGTCTGACTGCATCTCATACAATTTTTAATTAGGAAGAACAAAAACGGTATATGGCGCCGGTAAGTTTATAATCGGAACATCGTATGGACATTTGTCTTCCGTCTTCGCAAGAGTACAGTAAGCACACATTGTGTAGTGACACTGCTGTGGTTAGCACCTTCCTCGCAAACCGGGAGGCCAAAATATGACAAGAGTCATATGTTTGTCTACAATCCGTTAGCTGTTAAGTGCTGCAAGCAATAAGAAAAATAACCGAGTCGGCATTTATTCCGCCAGGATACAATTTGTCAAGAAAGTATTTAACACTTTATCTAAAAGTCAGTTGCGATGGTAAGGTGAATGCGCTTTATTCCTAGAGAAAACTACTGTAACACATACCAAGCAAAGCCATTTTGCACCAGATCGGTGTAGGCAGAGTTTAAGTCGATGTTAAGCGCATTCATGTTCCAGAAGGTTGAGTACTTTATCGTGTTGCTACGTGTTTCAGCTAATTCAGAAATCAAGAATCCGATTCAGGATTTTTCGCTTGTTTCAGTACACATTCAAGCCATCACATATTTAAAAACCCTCCCTGCTTATGGAAAACGCAGCATAACATTTTTACGCAGCAGCATAATGCCTTATTTATCAATGTTTTCTTCACTATCCGAAGAAGAGTTTAATGCAAATTTTGCAAGTTCCATTTTATCAATCGGTTTCAGAAACCATGGTTTCATACACCAAAGGCTAAATCTTTGGGCTTGTTAATGGACTGGGGGCCTGAGAATTACGACCCGAGCAGTTTGTGACCCACGCCGCAGTCACCTCTTGCAAGGATTCTGGTCCTATGAAACGTGAAAATATGGATGGGTTACCAAGAAAGGCGCCAATTCCCAGATTGCAGCTCACTCCAAGGCACCCGGCCATGTGTTAAACGAGGCCGAAACGCTTGCAAGAGGTGAAAAATGCGTGAGCTGCGAGCTGCTTGTTTAATGGTTAGCAGGCCCTAAGTCCGTAAACAAGCGCAGCGATTTGGCTTGTCCTACTGTGAACTGAGACATTACCTGACCAAGGAAATTAGTCACGTCGCAAGGACTCAGCCGCATAACAGATCTAACGACAACGCGCTTAATTTTCGTGCAATTCCAAAGCCCGCATCTGGCTCGGAGAGGGAAATCGTAGCAGGAAATGAGTCGAACGAGAAGGGTCAAGCCATTAACGCACCAATTAAGACCCAACCAGTGGCTGCAGGAGTAGATACTTGCAGAACGGACGCGGATGACTGCTAAAAAATTCAAATATCGTGCAAAGTCTGCATGCTACACTCCTATGTGCTTACTTACAATGCATGCACTAAGAATTATTTAACACAGCCTGCACAGTAGTGTGAAGCCACTTTTATCTTCAACGTTTTAATTAAATTACAAAACGCTGTGTCTGACTATAGTTGATACAACTTTTCATTGGTAGTCCTTTGGCAACTATACGGTACGTTAATTATTGCAAAGTTTAATTAGAATTGTATAATGTTTGCGGTCTTTTGTAAATAAGACACATTCTGTTGCACCACTGCTGTGAGTTGCCCTTCACAGTAAGAATCCAAATGGTCCCCGCATCCGTTACACAGGTAATGCTGCGTATCATATGGACAATATATATGCCGGAATATGAGCAGCACAGCTTTTAAGGTGGTAAGGTCAAGAAATTTTATTCGTAGCAAACAGTTCTTCTGGATATACAAAGCAAATGCTTATGGTACTAGTTTAGCTGCATTTTCTTCCCATCTGTTTTTTATATAGAACAAGACCGATATTGTCCCATATTTTTCCCGCGGTTCACAAAATTACCTTAAATATACTTGCTGAACTAACCTAAGGGTTCTTTATGAAAACTGCACGCGCAAGATTTCAATATAGCAAGTGTGGCAGTCATCCCCTTTGAACTCCTGGGAATAAGTTTTCGGTAGTTGCATATGAACCAACTTAATCATTTTCGCAGGATCGTATTGTACAAAGTCGTTCAGTTCCTTAGCCACCGTTTACAAATTACATTGGAAACAGGCACGTAGAGCTTGACTCACACTATACCGGGTTTCGTGCATGGTCTACTAATCTAGACACAGCGTGAAACAACAACTGGCTCTCTGTGTCCGGTCAAGTGGAATTTCTCTGACTCTTAACCAGCCCCCCCTTCCCCCGAACACGCGACCCATAGTCCAAACGCTAACACACCCCTCCGCCCTAACTAGCACAACCTATCGCTGCGGGTGTCACGTCACCATAACCCTTCCACCCAAACCCCCGCCTTCCCTCCCCCATCCGTTGTAACCTCTGCCTCCAAAACATCTAGTGCGACATTCCCAACCCTCACTTTTAATTTAGTCTGACGATGAACACGTGATACTTGTTCGAAAATTCACGAGTACAACTCGATTTTCCGAAGATCTTCTTTCTTTTCATTGGAAAATATGTTGCGTGTTTTACGAGGAAAGGCTTCGGTAAATGCAGATACTCCTGCACTGCATCATGTATAATTCCACTCACTCGTTTCCGATTCAACGTTTGTCTAGTTAGTTCAAGTTGCCGGCTTTCGTTCGGAAACAACAAAAAATAACACGTTAAACAGGGATTTATCAGATCGACAAGAAGGAGGTTTGTGGATTACCAGTAGCACATTTTTATTAATCGGAGTGGCCGATCTCTCGTGGGAGTCTATCCTCAGTGATAAAATTGTCAAGCAAAACAACCAAACTAGTAATGAGTTAGATCCAATAAAGCGTCAGGGGAAGGGTCAACTTACACACGAGTGCCGTGAGTCTAAAACTGTTTGCAGTACGTGATGTTTGCGCCTGCCAAATCAAAACGTCGGCTCACTGAGTTTTCACCCGACGCCCAGTCGTCAGCAAGCCTATTGAAAGTTTACCCGGGCGCTTGTCTATAGCGTAATGGTAAATACGGTGGTTTAGGTCTTCTCATATAGGCTGATGGGATCGCAAACCCACCCATTCGTTAACTTATCCTGCAAAAGTACATGATTTTACGCGTATTATTTTCCTACAAAAAAAAACACTTTCAGGTCAGGAATGCTGCCATAACACCAAAAAGGTATATTTGCGGGAATCCTTTGGAAAGGAGGGATTAAGTCTCTTAAGGAAATTCTGAAATCATAAATTAAGAAAGACACGTTGAGAGGCCTATACAGCGAATATGTAACTTATGAAGAATGGCTCAGACGTTGTAGCAGTTTAAGCTGCATCGCTTGGTAAAGAAAAAGTTTATTTTTATTTTTTTCGGTAGCAGATCAAAATAAGGTAAAAATACAGGGGGATGAAAATTGTGCAGGGCTAAACTATGTTCTGTGCTAAAGAACTGAAAAGAATATTACGGTAAAGCTGAAGTGCGTTTTAGTTTCAAGACGCCTACGCCAACGGATGCTTGCAACAGCCGAAGCAGTAGCCATATGGCTAGCAAATACAGTGCTGTGTTGTCAGAAGACTTTGACACAAACTCTGTCACTTCCATGGCCTAAACCGATACCAGGTGGTGATAGGATTTCGCCCCTACCAACAAGCGACAATCCCTCAACCAACACGCTGACATGGCCTACATGCGCAAACTGACATCGTCTGCGTTGGCCAATCAGCGCCATGTTAGATAGTCATTGATTTGTCTACCTTTTAAACTTTTATTTTTATGTACAGCATTAATTTCCCTTGCAAATGTTTGGTCTTATGAAGAGCTGCTGAAAACAATTGTATGCCATTAACTGACTTACAATATTAACCATGGGAATATTTGCGGAACTATTTTAAATGCTTAATGGGTGGTTAGTTGTAAACCAAATTCAATAAACGTGCTTGCAGCCTGTAAAACGAAGGACGTTAACAAAATATTCATTATGTCACGTTGCGAAATGCTGACCATTGTCAAAGAGACCAACGTATCAGGCTCATACCTTATCGTGAGTAAAACTCATTTTGGATATTACAATAAGTGCTCTTCTATAAATTTTCCCCGTGCATTCTGTTCAATATACAGTAGGTTGAGTCTTCAGCTGCTCCTAAGATTGCAGTATTGATGTAAATGTAAACATGGAGCATCAAGTTATTCTCAACTGTATAAGTGTTTCTTAGAAATTCTTTTTCACTGAGTTCGTTAGCCTACGCATTAGGAAACCGTTGTTTATACCGAAAGCTAGCGTTTCATGGCTCTGTAAGTTAAATAAGACGAACAATCTACCAACATCACTACAAGGCAAATATATAATTTCCTGTTTTCTATTTAATCTATTTTTGTAAATAAGGAATATTGAAGCCAATTGGAAAATACTTTCGGATCATGGGTGCATTTCCGAGGTTTCCTTAATACTATTTGAAAGGTTTTTGTAATGGTGTGGATGCTAGCTATAAATATTAAGTTTTTGAGTTAATGACTTAGTAGTTTCATTGCATTTTATGAGTGTATTACATAACCTTAACGCAAATATATGTTTCGTTACAGACTCTTTTTTGCCGCAATGTTCCTTATGATGTAAGTTTCCAATAATACTTGTGAATTACATGCTGTCACTAGCCTGACTTAGCTTATAGTCAATATTATGTCCTTATTATTGCTGCAGTGATTAATCTGCCGTATAGACATAGGAAGTAAGTGTTTTGATAAGGATCCATTTTGTCACATTACTGTTAATAAACGAAGAGCTGAGTAAAATATAAAATTCATCTATGTCCGTGAATAGTCAACATGTGTGCCGTGCCCTTTTTCTCTAGAAATACACTATTTTGCATATTAATCTACCCCGCAAACATCTATGAATTCTCCTATTATTACAGAGCGTATTTATGGTCGGCACAGGTGCAGGTGCTACCCGAAACAGCAGCATATAATTTTAAAACGCATTATACATTATGCGTTCGGACACACTTCGTATACTCGGCAAATGCATGGATATGGCTACGGGCCACCCAAGAAGTAGTTAAATTAGATTTACATTTTCAGAAACTTAACGCTAACTTTACCTTATTTGCTAGGTTCTTTAGTTTAGCCTTTTCATGGAAAAATAAGCAAACGCCTTTGCGTTCCCTGTCGATATAAACCGGACTAAAATATGCGTCGATAAATTGAAAAAAAGGCCTAGATTGAACTCCTACACCACCGACCTCTTGTTATATCCGTGGTCTTGCGCGCATGTTCGCCTGTCTTGTGGCCCCTGGTTTCCCCCCACGTTTTTCCTATCAACCAATGGCGGGTCCACGTTCCCTTTGTTTGCTGCCGCAATATCGCGGTCGACACGGAGTTTACTAGCTCGTTGCTCCTCCTTCGTCAGACGGTGAATCTATTGGCAATTGGTGTTCACTCGGAGCGCTGTCGGCTTCGCGGGCGCCTCCGTAGAACAGCAAATAACGCCATTCATACAACTTCCAATCGCTGACACCATCATCCGTGGTTGTCGTCTGTTCTGAGCGTCTGTGAGCCTAGTATGGAGTACTTGGTACACGGGATTTAAAAAAATGTCTTGGTTTACTGTGTCCGTCGTCGACCAACTTTCGAGCAATAGCCTTGCCATCTTCTCACCTCCTCTGCCGATCACCATCGTTTTCTCAAAGGTGATCTTTGGTTTAAGACCAGCGATTGCTGGTCTTTTCTGTTGATTGCAAATTGATGTTCGTGCAATATTGTACCATATCGATTGCCTGTTTCATAAAATGCCTGGCCTAGCAATTTGTGAATTGTATGTTGTAGACCACTTCTAACTGTTCGCTATTGGGAACGGGTCTTTGGGCTTTGGTAGTGGTTTAAGATCCATGAGCTACAAACGATTTTTCTGCACTCGACCGTTAACAATGAGGCTTCCTCAGACAATTGGTGATGACAAATTGCAGATAACTGTTTGCTCTTAAAAGAGCATGCCAAAACATTCATCTTCTGCTTCCAAATAACATCGCTACAAATGTCTTTAAACGTCAGCAGAAGCATTAAATACAGCTGCGTTTGCGAAGAAAGAGGGTAGCTGCTTCGAAAGTAGATAATTAACCTTTTGGTAGTCTTACAGTTGACCGTTAGCCTTACTTTCCAGGTTGACGATTTTTTAAATTAGACGTCAAAAAGGGCAACTGGTTGTTTATTTCTTCTTCCATGGTCATATAGATATCGGAAATGTGGCATTTAATAACAACTTAACAGTTTGCACATAATCTCTCTTGAGTATGATGAATGCGTCATTGATGTATCTAGCCCAGAGCTTCTAAGAGTGTGATCCGAAGACCAACTGCTCAAGCCTCTGCATAACTGATTAGGCAATGGATCCAGGTAGATGCGAGCCCATCGGTGTCCCTTCTTTTGCTCCTAAACCTGTCCGTTAAAGGTTAACTTAGTCAGCAATTTCACGTGGTACACCGTGGATCAATCGCTGTATTTTATGCATCTCTACCCAGTGTCTTACCATCGAACAGCCGTTGACCATCATGCAACAAGCCCATGTGTAGCCCGTGGAACAATCGCTGTCTAACATGCAGCAAAACCATGTGTATGCAGATTATTGGATGGTCCCCGATGATCACATCGGTCAGAAAGGCAATAAACGCTTCTGGCAGATTTTAACAGCTCATGGATGAGCTCGAAGATGACGGTCTCTTTAATGACGCTCAATTAAGAGGAACGTGTTACCTAATCAACCGTCCGGAGCTTGGCTGAAGTACACCTTGATTGGATCCAGAAGTACGGTCTCCTGGATATGCCACTTAACCACATTTTCAATGGTGTACATTCAACTTTGCCCAGTCTCGCCAATTCGAATCAGTTTATGAAAATGCTGATGTCCCCGATGATCACATTGGACAGAAAGCCCGCCAAATTGAATCAGCTTATCAAAATGCTGATGCCCCCCATGAGCACATAGGACAGAAATGCCGCCAAATCGAATCAGCTGGCGACAAAGCTGACGTTGACGATTCCACCTCCTGCCAAAGTACAAAAAGAAGACGGAGGAACCAAAAGAAAGAGCGCCAGCGGCTTCCAAGCCCCGTCAGATACCTGGTCGGTCAACTCACAGAGGCACGTGCAAAAGGCGTGTTGCGCCAACACAGTTCCCATCCTCTCATACGACTGCCGCCGACTGTCTAAACCTCTCCACGAGGCACCCCGGTTCTAAAAAGACACGAACGTCCGTCTCTAATGGACCAAGCTGGAAATGAATGCGAACGGTTCTATCACAAGTGAACCCGCAACTCAAATTTTACCGTTTGTCTTCAAAGAGGGCAGGTATTAGGGCGGCCTTACAACAGACTTCGCAAGCAGTAGTTTTCAAACCATAGCCGCGTCTAGTAGCGGTCATACCCTATCATGTAATATTCAGCAGGAGAAATGGGCGACCAGAAAAATTTATAGCATCCTTCTTATCCACGCTTCAGAAATGCGAGGTGAATGAGGAGTGCAACAACATCATGAAACAACAAGGGGCAAATTTACTCCTCCAATAATATGGGGGTTCTAAAGCCAAAGAATGATTTTTTCTGAAAATAAGAAAAATTAAGGATATTTTCTCCCTGCATGCCGACACAAAATGAGTAGAAAAAGTCGATAACCTGGACATGCACAAAAAGTATAATGCGCTATCAAACACCAAGCAGTTCAGGAAGAATGAAGCAAATCCACGATCTTTGAATCTCCAAAATAACACGGATACATTGTTTCTCACCTCCGTGCTGCTCGTCATATGACTGAATATATATAGCGTGTACGCAATAAAGATGAGGGGCAGTGGAATGGCAATTTCCAACTTATGAAACGTTATAAAACACTCATCCAATCGAAGGTGTAGATCATGTGGCATTCAAACACGGAACCATAGCTTATTGCATAGAACACTCTTCTGTCGTTATCCTCAGAAAACGCCAAGAAAGGTGGCCAAGGTCACACATGACCTTATACTTTTGTTCAAAAGATCTGTTTGGGTTAATATTTGACTAATCTGGAAGGATTCTTAAACTTAAATCCTACTTGAGTTACCAGATACTGAATCAGCAAATACATAAGGAAATAACAGAAATGTCCATATGCTGCAAGTCCACAATCTCGCTTCCTTCCAAGATATTATAATGGGTTTATTTCCGGTGTACATAAGACATTCTATTAATCATATTTTTAAACGTTAAATACCCATTCATAGGATGTTGTTTATAACTGTGTTTAATGTGAATCCTCACAACCCGAAGTTAAAAAAAAAAATTCAAAGGTTTTTTTATGAGATATAAAGTGAATCATTGACTTTTCGAATAAATGAATGATGACGCATATTATATATGACATGCGTAAGTTGCTTATTGTATATTATTTAAACTCCTTTGAGTAGCAAAGCCATGCCTGCATGGTATGCATTATCCGTTCAAGCTTATTTAAACAGCACAGAATGAAGTATTTCATTATGTAGTGAGGCCTTGGTGTAATGCTCAGTATGGGACAGTCGACATTATTTACTACATATATGTCTAAACTATTGGTTGCGTTCGCGCTAGGTCGCAATGTAGGGAGTGAAATTTAGCTGCAAGCATTAACAGTGAATTTTCTATCTCAAGAAATGTCACGCAGAATACTCAAACGAGTTTCCTCACGGAAGATATTAACTGTGGATGGTTGAAACAGAGAAATTATACAGCCCATTCTCAACATATTTTAGACACTTCAGAATGCCGGCTTTTTAAAGAGCTTATCTCTGACTACTAAGAGGAAAAATTCACTATAAAAAGTAACAACTTCAGATGTAGGCCCTTTTGTCATTGGATTTGACTGCCTTTATTGATTCAAGTATATATTCTGGAAAACAAGCACGAAAAAATATTTGTTGTAATCGTTTGGTAGCAAATTACGTCTTCTTTAAAATGTGTACTTAATGTTAGGATGTCTCTTGCTTTTTAAATGTGTTTCTAAACTGCCGAATTATTTTGAAATGTGGTAACTGCTATTCTGAAATGCAAGCTTTACAAACTGTGCATTGTGTACATCCAGTTTAAGATAAATAACCTATTTACCTACGGCATGAGGAAGACATCACATAATTCTCATAAAATGATGCACTTGATATCGAACACGTTTTATTCAGTGAAGTCAGCATAAACAGATTGACAAATACAATGTTCTGTGAATGAAAACATGAAAATTGTAAAAACGTTTTAAAATAAGAGCGTTTTTAAAACCGAAAGATATATTTTCTTTCAGTATAAAATTTAAAAAAAGGCGTACTTTGCTTCTAAACAGGTACAAGAAATAATATTTACGTGCATGTTTTCAATGAAGTATATTTGAATAAACAAAAGCAGTCAAAATCAAGGGCAATTCATAATTCTTAAAAAGCCACTTTTTAAAGTGCATGGTATTACTTAGCAGTTAGCTCATTAAAAAGCCGGCCTCCTGACGTGACCTTAACCTATTGAGATGAGGCTGGATGATCATCATTCTTACAAGCATATGTTAATATTTTGTTTGAATCAAAAATGCATTTCAAAATTCCAAGTGACATTTCATGGGATAGGGAATCTACTTTAAGTGGCTTGCAGCCTTATTAAAGACCGACTGAATTAATTTCATAATGGAGCGTAAATGCTATTGCGTTCTTCCAACTATGGGTCTAGAAAACCATTTTCTACAGCTACTTGTTGCGGTGGACAAACATCCTTTATTATTATACATAGGTGGAGTGAATTTAGACAAAGCTGCCACTGAGAATCTAGCATATTTCGGAAACATTTTTATAGGTATCTCTGGTTGGTAACATTTTAAACAGGGTAATTGGTACTTAAATAACGCACAATTTTTTTCATTCGTAGAGGACTGCGAGGGTAAGTTGAGTTAGTACAGTATCTATCTCATATCCGCCTACGGTACACTGATCCTTGCTGTGGTTCCTGCACATAGAACAACTCAATGGTTGCATTCGTAAAGGGATGCAATATTCGTGTTAAATATGAATGGCCGAACAGGTGGAAAAAACCCGAAGTTTGAAAAAATTAAAATTAAAAGTTATATTTTAGATGGGATGTAAAATGGATCATCACCTGTTCGAGTAGATAAATGCTGACACATACAGTGGTCGCCATAGATCATGTAATTTTCCTGAATTTTTAAAAGTTTGATGATTACTCCAATACCAGTGTGAATGTATTTAAGAAAACAGAAATAATTACGAACAACATAAGGCATGTTAAGTACGTAAAATAACTGTAGGAATCACAAAGTGCTCGTAAAGAAACGTAAAATTTTCTTCCTAATCCCATGGTTCAAGAGGCAGAACAAAGAGCTCTCAATAAGAGCAATAAACTAAGATATTGTGTTACGTTGAAAACTTGAAGCAGCCATCTTGTTCACAATAACATATTTTTTGTTGGTGAAAATATTCTTAAAACTTTGTTCTTACCGTTTACCTATTTATTGAATGTCATCGAAAAAAGTGTGTCATCATTATCCTTCTTTTATCTATGTTCATTGATTAATTCATAAATCGTGCATCTGTTCGACGTTTACACCAAAACCTTCAAAATTTGGTATACATAAATAGTATTTACCAAAAGAAAGTGTTTTTGGATATTACTTCTTACAATGATGACCATGTCGCTTATTTGTAAAAATGTCTCTAAACGGCAAACCACATTGTCGAGAGTGAATCATGTCAGCAGCGAAACTCTGAAACTACTATTCCTAAGATTATTAAACGACGTTTCAGAAAAGGTTTCCTCATATAAATTGCTTTGATTAGATCTTCGGCTGCCAAACTTCTTCGTATATTAAATTTTTTCAACGTAATGTCATAATGAAATTTGAGAATTTTGAGAATTTCTTTATGTTTCCTGAAGATAAACTATCCAATATGACTGGGGATAAAAGAACTTTCTTTTCTCTTGATAATTGATTACCTCACGCATGAGTCAATTTATTCCACTTTCAAATATATATGGGCGAATTAAAAAAACCGGCCATATAAAATGCCATTTTACGAAATACTTATTATTCTTTCGTCTGTTTCGTTTCATAATAAAGTAAAAGGGAACAAAAAGTATACAAAAAACTATTTTTCTTCACGACTTAAATTCAATAAGCACTTATTTGTCTTAAATGCGCGAGAAAATGTCAGACATTTGGTTTTAATCAAAGAAAATTTGAGGTTCATTGCTGCATTCAAACGAACACTCTGCTTTTATTTCATTTTTTGCAAAAAATTAACAAAATAGCTGAAAATGATTTCTTAAAAACACCTGTTCAATGTTTTTGCAAACAAATTTGGTTGCTTTAACTTGGCTTCACTTCAATTTGAATAATTTTGTTTCAACATTTGCAGTTCTGTAAGGGTTATCTTCTATACCTATTTTGCTTGATTTTGAGTTCAATCTTAGTATTATCAACATTAACGTGCAGTTTGGTTCTCTTTTTCGTAATAGCATAGGAAATTCATTCCATATTAGACTACTTCCAAGTTCTCCAAAAGTAATGATTATTTCTTTTAATTAGCCTAGCTAAATTGACGATTTAACTTAGCAGACGCTTTTACAGAATTCAAAACACTGAATGAACCACAATAGTTTTTCAAACATATGCCAAAATTTCCAGCCAAATTTCCTTATTAGCGTTGCATTGTCTTCGGTGGCTACTGTATTATGCATGACATGCGTTAGTCACTCAATGCATATTATGGAAACTTCCTAGTGTAGAAACGCGGAGCCTACACATTATGCATAGTCGACTCAAGCTAATTTAAACAGCAAATAATAAATTATTTCATTATGTAGCTAGGCCTTTTTGTGACGCTCTGGCTGGGACTTTGCAATTGGTTGCATTTGTGCCAAGTCACAATGTAGACGGTGACCTTGCTTTTCAGAATTCCAAGTGACATTTCGTGGGATAGGGAATCTACTATGAAAGATTTGCATGCTTAATAAAACGCCGACTGAATTGATTTTTGAATGCCATTGCGCGCCAACATTTATGGGTCTATAAAATCATGTTTTACAGGGACAGATTGCGGTAGCCAAACATCCTTTATTATAATGCAAATGCAGAGTGGTTTTGAAGAATGCTGATTTTAACGTTCTAGTATATTTTTTGAAGACTTTACGGAAATATCATTGGATGATTATATTTTAACCGTGGATAAACTGGTTAATACAAATTTTAACACTGCACCACATTTTCCATTTCTAGATTTTAGATGCAGAGAAAAACGTAATTGACGAAAAAAATAATTATGTGAGTTGATTTAGCGCAGTATCTGACCCATATCTGCCTAAATCTTGACTGACCGTTGTTGTGTTATGTTTATTTGTACAGTGATGCATTTTTCCTCTAAAATATTCTGCATGTGTGGAGTTGCATACCTTACGAAAACTGCCTGAAGCCGGATATATTAAGCAGAAATCTTTATTCTTAACAAAGTATTATCAGAGATGACTGAATAGTTCACTAAATTGCGAAATTGAAGGAATGTTAATATAAGCGACGCATATTTTGCAAAACACCAAACACGAAAACGTTGTACATGTTCAGCTGCACTTAAAACCTACTGGTTGTCGGCTAAATGGTTCACCTAAGAGACATAGGAAGGTGCAAATAGAATTCTCTCACGTTATCTAAATATAATTACCAATGACTGTACATGTAGGAATAAAGTAGGCAGTTTGAAAAACATCTGCGTCGATCAATACCACTGACCGCTACAGTATGGGATCTTGTCATATCAAATGACCTAATGGCGTTTGCGTAGTGTGTTTGCGTTTGCAAGTTGACAATATCAATCACCAAATATGAAATGCAGTAGCTAGTGTGGTCACCATCGTTCCATACTTTGCTTATGAGAAATAAGGTAGTCATACATGTGGGGCACAAGAATGCTGATTTCCTAGGAGCAAACCATAGCTTATCTAAACGTTCCATGAAGTCAGGTTGTAAGATAACCATGAAGGTTAAATAACTTCACGAAGAACAATTATATTTGACGTTGATTATACGACAGAGCATGCCACTCAATAAGTGTTCGTTTGGAAGAGCTGGATGCAGTCTTAAATTTGAAAAAATTACATGGATATTGATGTGTTTTGCTTATATTGCTAACAACGTCATGTGATGATCCAAAGTGTACAACTCACATGGACGAATTATTTGATTGAAACCACGGTGCGCTCTTGCATATGCTTCTGGAAATATCTAAAACAGGTTACTCGTAAGCCTTGATACTTGGTTCCTGGTTTCCCTACAGGTAGCAAATAATGGAATAGCATTCAGCTTAGGTAAGCCGAAAAATTGAATGCCAATGCTCATTTGGAAGACGGAATTCGTGCAGGACTGGCATGGAAAACAACCAATGGTTGGAGAGCCGTGCAATATTTAAGCGCTCGACAAGGTGTGACTCTGTTGGGAATGTTAATGTCTATTATTTTTCCGACAACTTGGTCAATATCAATCATTGGTCTGAGCACTTCCACAAACACCTTCATAACCTATAAACCCCCTCCTTCCTCTAAAGGTGACTTAAGTCCATCTCCAGACCATTCAGTGTCTTGCGACATCCCTTTCACAGACCTGGGTCGCCGATGCAATACAAATACTGCACAGACGCTAGGCGTGTGTAGAGGACGGTATGCCCGCTAAAATCTATAACTGTTATGTTTAAATCCTATCACCTTGGGTCCAAAAGATGTTCGAACAAGCATGGAGAGATTAAGCAACTCCAAGCGCGTGAGGTTCGGTTATCCTTATCAAAAAATTCGCCGTCGCTGTGAAAAACTTAATTTTAGTCCTTTGCAGAAGATTCAAAACTGTACGAGACTACCTGGTGAGGCAACTTCCGCGTTGTCGAATTTCACTGTGTTCGAATACGTTATTCCTGAATACGTGCGACAGATAAAAGAAATAAATCAAATGCCAACCATAACGATTAGCATTCCCAAACGCATAAAAACTTCGATTTTAAGGTATCTGCATGGATAAGGGAGAAATTTGCTGAGTACGCGATCCTCTGGTGTAGTACTCGGAGCTTTTGAATTCTTACAAAAGTCCATCTTCAGAGATACAAATCAGCAACACGCAGAAGTTTAATTAAGATGGCCATTAGTCAATCAACTGCCAGCGGTCATCTGGGCGCAAATACGCATACAAAATTTTCCCAAAGAATGATGGGATGAGAGGTGGGCCAATCATAATGGTAAACGGTAATTAACAGTCAGTCAATTCAGCATTTTTTCGCGGTCATAAGCAGTATTAAGTGTGATGTCCAGTCTCCATGGTAGACGGTCCCGGTGATCTTGTTTCCTCCTCTGCAACTATCTGGTTGCGTCATGTTCGCTCGCAAATTGTACGGTCCGTTTGGCCTTATTTCATCTGTTCTGTTTTAGTCCTGGTAACTTGGCCCAACAGATTTTCGAACAGGCGTTAGGAGATTAAACAACTGCAAACGCGTGGGGTTTCGTGTATCCTTATGAATATATTCGAAGTTGCTATGAAATGCTTCACTTTAGTCCTTTGCAGACGATTCCACTCCGAACGTGTCTCCATAATGAAGCAGCCTCTTGGACCCTTGTTGTTCGGTCTTAGTCGTCGGTGAAGAGCGCGGGGTGAGCCGTTGAGATCCGCTGCTACTTATAGTCGTGCGTAAAGAGTTACTGTTCATGATATCGTGAGGGCCGGCTAGATTAAGCATGATCACACTTGCGTCGAATATGAAAAAGCGGGTGTTAGGGCTCAGCTTTACTACGCAAACCACACTGGCGAGTACTCCGCACGCCATACCATTGATCCGCCCACACAGATTGCACATGATCACGTGTGCAGCTGCGTCAGACGCAAGATTCTAACACGCCAACTGCATGAACACAAAGCCAATAAATTTGGGCCTTACATGCATGCATTCGCTTGTACAATGTACAAGGTTTGTACAAAGATTTCTGCCTTCTCCACTTCCTGTCGTGTTCGTCCTTTGATCTCATACAATGCGCTACTGGACGTTGGTTTGGCATTTTGACCAAATTTAAAAAAATCGGCGACGCAGATTCCGAACTCACTTTTCACACTTGCACGGGTTAATCGCTGACTTTCATACGGTGATGCCATTTTTAGCACCGTGGAACAATTTCTGCCCATCCAGCAGCAAAAACATGTGTAGCACGGTGGAGTGATCGGTGTGTGCCATTAACCATCACAATTAATATCACCACGAAACAATTCCTGACTACCATGCAGCAGCAAGAACAGCAATATCAAACCCGCAAATCAATGGCAGTCAAGTCGAATACGAGGCTTCCCAAACACCCTTTACTCATTGCGATATACATTCTCACTTGATTCAAGCCCTGTTCAAAACTGAGTATGAGGCAAAGCAGAAATATCTTATAGTTAGTATCAATGGCAAGCCTGTAATCCTCCTGTAATCTTGGCACAGCCCCAGGCATCAGTTTTATCTCCAAAGGCACTTGACCGATTTGCGAATTGTTTCTTTTGATGGCATTCAATTCAAAGCAAACATCTTCGTCACCAAAAGTCCCAAACTGCACCACTTTGCCTTGACTGGATCGAAAAAGCCGGTTTCCTGAAAGTGTTAGTTCACATCTTTTGCAATAGTACGCAATTAACTTGGCCGTGTTCTGCCAAATCAAACCGGCCGACGGCAAAGCTGATGTCGACCATACAGATGTGGGGGCAATTTTGGTTGCTACACTAGAGCTGGCTGCACATAGCTGATGTGGACCAACAGCCCGAAATTGATATACTACGTTGCCATTGTCTACGTCGGCATAATTGAAGCATGTAAAATGTGTTACTGACACGTAGCTAGTAACATATCAATTATTAGTGGATGTGCGGAACATAGTCGGTCGATCCGATACGCAAAAGCATCAACCTGGGATGGGAGCATCCTGAGAGATAGATCGGTGTACAAACCAATACCATTTGTTTTGCCTCAATTTTCAAGAAGACTGGACGGAAATAAACGCAGACGGTTCCGCTCCGAATAAACCCATGGCCCAAATCTTACGATTCGGTTCGCACGTGGTAGTTAATAGGGCCCAGCTGGATTGTGAGTGCACGCCACCCTGAAAATACGTTCAGATCGGAGTATCAGTCCACCCACACAGATTGCACGTTATGACTGTTATTTTAAAACAATGTGACAAATGCGAAGAAATAAACGTTGCTGTTTGTTTTGATCAGATACTTTTGTCATCTAACCCTTTGCAATATGTCAGTGTATTAGAAGTTCCATGTAATGCGACTCTGTCTTATGTGTATACTATGATATATAAAAACAGAGCTAGGTTAATAATGCCTTGCTTCAACAATCGTCGCATCAAGATGATAATAGCTTAATAAAATGTCTAGGAACAACCGAAAATGATATGGCCTCATATAATTGTAAAATATCTTTTCAAAAATCTTATTGGAAGGCTACGTCTCAAAACACTTATTGGATACGATACAATTTAATTCACAGAGCACATGCGTTGCATGAAATATGTATGCTAAGAACGGATGTGGAGTGTTGCTTTCTCAAATATATATGAGCTAAGTTCCGGCAGAAGCCGTTGCATAATCGACTGCATCGGCTGATTCATTCGCGTCATATATTTGGAATGGCGGTGAGAAATGAATCATCTTCCCCATAACGTTCAAATTTTCATCTATAGCCATTTTTCTTGTTAAATGTAGGTAAACCATGAAATTAGTTTTTTTATTTTTTTATTTAATAGGTGCGTTTTTGCTACAACAAGACTGTGGTAAGTTTCAACCTGCTAGATTGTATCGAGCTATGGACACTGCTGGACATTTTTATAATTTGTTTGAGCTTCTTCATTATCTCAGTTATTTTTGAACAGGGTGTGATTGGCACAGCATTCAATTATTTCGGCAAAGCGTTTTAAATGTGCCTGAGTTGGTAGTGTGCGTCAAAACGTATTCATTTCTCCGTCTCAAACATTTGTTGACCTCAATCAGCAATAGGAGAAACGTGAACTAATACGAACGGAATATGACACACGGACACAGCCAAGTTGCGCCATCGTGGATTTGTCTCATGGGCTCTTTTTTGCTGCTGTAACATTACTTAGACATCATACCATTTAAATAATACTTTGTTAGCCATGGTTATTTGATGTCATTTAGCCATTTCATATCCCATAGTCTGACTACGGGCTAGGATTCAAGTCTTAAATATTTATGCAATAAGTTATGCGTCAACATACCTTGATTAAGTATTCTTTAAAATATAAGAGCTTCTTTTATGCATCACTCATGTGAAACATCTGCGGGATAGTGTACTTTCGACAAGCTATGCCATAAAACATCAGTCTGACTTTAGCTATTGGCCAATGTGCACACAGTCACGTGGGAAAATGGTCTCGTATTCTGACCGCTAATTTGTATTCGCTTTTATGGGTAAGATTGCATTTACAAAATTAAAAACAACAAAAATACATCACAACTGGTACACGCAATTTTGTAGACAACACTGCTTTAATGCAATGTGGCCAGCTGTGTACTGAGCGTGTTCATGCTAAGAAGCGTCAATACAACTTCTGGAGAGATTTTTTCAATTCAAATATATTATTTAGCGCGCGAATTAATCACAACACATTTAAGTCAACTCAGGAAGGCGACTTCATTATGCTCACCAGCAAGAAGCTTATATTTTTAATTATTACGTACGTAGACTGTCTTTCCTATTTAGGTGCTGCCACAAAAAATTTAAATATATTTTATACACAATATTTGCAGAAGTGTTTTCTCCTGCCCTCCGTTGGTAGCAAATCGTAATTGAGGAAAATGAAACTTAGGTTGAGAAAATATAACGATAAAGGATTTAGTACCATGAATACCCATTTGTTAAATCTACTTATCGATTATAAAATTGAGTGGACATCCATACCAAGATCTTGTGTGTACTATGGGACATTTTCCTGACACCATATGTGAAATCGTTTCTAATCATACGACAGAATATATATGGCATACATTTGGAAGTCCTTGAAGGAGCCGTTACAGATCTAACCTATTTAGCAATTTGAATTTTCTTAAAATGATATATACCCCACCTTAAAGAATTACTTTTCAAAAAGGCGAAATTTTCCATCAACTAATAAGTGTAAATTATATTTTGTGCATTTTTTCAACAACGTATTTAAATGTACTAGGGCAGTGAATATCAACCAGAAAAAAGGCATACTGTTTTAGTAACATTTAAAAAGTGCTTCCTGCTGGTGACCAAAGGGAAGATTGTCAAAAAGCTGGGGTCCTGATATGTCTGAAATTGAGTAGGTTGAATGCTAATAAATTATCAAAACATAATTTATATGTTCGGATTAAAAGTAAAATTCTACATTTTGGCTGATATTCAATAAGGTTGACAAGTAATTGTATATCAACACACACACTAGGATTGCCATATGCTGTTGTATGATGTAAACCCCCTTTGATGATTATTTACAAAAATAAGGTACCTTTTATCGCTAGCGAAGCATCTTTCATCTCATATAATCATTTTAGCAGATAATACATTTTGAAAACGAGCAGAAATAACCTTGTGACAATACCGGTTTTGCGGTACGGTAAAAACGTTGTAGGGCAAGATTTCTATAATTACCCTTAATATTCGCCCAGAAAACTTTTTTTAGATTTTGTAAGTTCACTCAATATTTCATGAGATAGCATACCAAGCGGAAATTCTTTTTTGAAGTGGCCGGAAAATAGATAATTGGGTATTCACAGTTTCCTGGGTTGCTTAGCAGTAGTACAAACAGCTGATAACGCGTATCCCCTGCAGTCAGACATGCGTGGCTTCAGAAAGGCATGTCGCATAGAAGCAGGGCGCCATCTAAATCGAATTGTCTAGGCATCATAAAACAAAGTTCTTGTGCTAAATGGTTGAGGCTAAAAAAGCCATGACATTTTATAGGCCATTTCGCGTTTGTAATTTACATTCAGACTAGTAGCTCTTAAGTTTTTTTGATCTTCTTGCCAAAACAACATTCAATATGTAAAATGATATGCCCAAATGTATTGCATACCATTTTCCCGTTTTAGTATTGGAATACAGAATGGTGTTATGAGGTTAGTTTCAAATAAGGCTTCGTCTTACGTCTATGTCCACGGGAAAGGTATGCTATAGTTGACATATTGTCTATGGTATCACAACAATTGCTGGAAATTTCGTACACGCACGAGTATTGTAGTTTGGCATTTGGCAATATCGCAACTATAACGTTTGAATAGCTATTTTCGATGCTTTTTGCAAACAATATTGGTGACAGACGTTAGTCAGAATGCGCGAATTTCGTTACTACTTTAGCGCGCGCTAAAATACAAATTAGATAGTAGAAAGCTGCATTATACGCATTTCCAAATTGACCTGACAGCCTCATGAGGTGCAAAAATAAACTAAGAACAAACTTAAACATCGCACAAAACCCAGCGGTATGGAGATTTCTCTGCATCGGTTTATTTAGAATCAGGCCGCAGACGGATATTATAAAAATAATATTAGAATAATAGGCCAATGATTATGATTTATTTGATCAGCCTCGTGATTGAGACTATGGATGGAGTATAGTATGCCTCCTAAAAGGAACAAATCGATAATCTGCACGTTATTACCTGAACTTGTTACGGCTGTGATCACACCCGATTATGTCAACCTCGATGAGGTTACGGACGATACCTATCCATGCGTGACGATTGGCTGCAGCCAATCCAAAAAGCTGCACTTGGCACTTCTTCAGAGACGGAGACCTAAAATAGAAGGTCCAAGTGCTTCTTTCATTTCTTGTTGGTCGGTGTCGACTCAAATCTTCAGTTGTTCTTCTATTCGTGGTTTGCACGTGAGTTGTGAGCAGCAAAAATAAGCTTGTGAGGCAGACGACCGAGAACGTTTCCAAACCACGTAAGTTGGCTGCCTTGAATAGCTTGAGATATCCTCGTGATACGATCGCAGCGAGTGCAGACTATCTCGCAGAATCGTCCTCACACATCCGTGGTCAAAAACCTTGAGTCTTCGCTTATCTTCAGCGCACAGAGCCCAACAGATGGATGCATGGTATTTACGAATCTTCTTGGCGATTGAGATGTCACGTCGGAACCATAACCGCTTTTTAAAGATTAATCAAACGCATCGAGCAGCTTTTATATGGGAGAAAATGTTTTTTTGTACGGCTAATTCAGTAGCAGGTTTGCATTGGGGTATTTAAAGATGTATACTTCTTCACATTGATAGTCCATAATATCTAGGGGTGCCGTCTCCTGGTCAGGGATGCAGCTCGAGAATTTATTCGTCTTTCCGGAATTTATGGACATGCCAACCAACACAGCGAACTCATTTAACCGCAACACTACCGACTATATGCCACAAAAGCTTGGGGATAGCAGATCAGTGTCATCCGCGTAGTCATAATGAGTCACCCGGCGTCCGGCTGAAAGCCCAACACCATTGTCTTCATTTAGGTCCTTGCTGAAAATACAGTCAATGACGTAGTTAAGTAGAATAGGCGACAGGACGCAATCATGTCGGACACCAGACCAGATATCAAACGGTTGGGAGAGATTGTTGCAAGCCAGAACTAATACGGTGATAGACCAAGAGTATGCCTTAGTCATGGCAAATTTTGGTCGACACTTCACCTTTTTATATTATTCACCATATTGACGCACGATAGATGGCATCAAATGCGGCGTTTGAAGGAAAAAGCAAACGGCCGTCAGTTGGTGGTAGCTACAGCTTTGTTGGGACGTTTTCTACAGGCAAGTAAACACTTCTGGCATCCGATGGGGTTGCAATATTAAGGCTTATTGCCGAAATTTCGCGAAGAAAACAGGAGAAGACGGTTGTTCAAGAGTGGGAAACCAAATTTCGGCACGCAAGGTTGCAAACCATTTTTCGCCATCAACCAATGTAGAACTAACGTCTACAGCTATCGATTAAACTCGACTTTTCCCGATCTACGGTTCAATTTGGAAGAATCATTGGTTGGCAGATTTCCACTATTGCCAACCCACTTTCAAACGATAATATATGGAGCGCATACAGCAACTCTTCGGAGATAGCACTTATCCTTGCGCGTTCATTGAAAGAATGCATTAAAAACTGCAGAACGAGGAGTGTTGCCAATCAAATGCGTGACTTAGCATCCCATGCGGGAAAAGTATCTCCGAAACGGTGGTTTTACTCCCACGCCTGTGGAAATAGGAAGGGAGGTTCCTACATGGTTAAATTCACCATCGGGCAACAGGTTATACAGCAAAAAGACCCCATTCCTTCGCAGGAGAAGAAAGGCGTTGTCTACCAAGAGCATTGCAGTTATTGGCTGTGTAACGCTGCTGGAGAACCCGACCGACAGCTGCAAATATGAATGCACGAATATAAGTCAGCAGTTAAAATTTTGGCTCCGGAATGGGCGGTGGCAACACATGATGCAGCTATGGGGCACGTTTCAAATATTGTGGCTGGTGGAATTGTAGACCGAGATGCCGATCACACACGAAGGCAGTTTAAAGAAGCCCGTATTTCGACAGACTGTCCAGGAAAACCACCACATACATTTGCCTGGCCCTTGTCTGGTTTTAGCGGCTTCCCATCAGGGGACAATCCTGACGTAGAAAATTAAGGGCTGCCAACTAGGTTCCACCATAGCGAATTTAATCACAAAATGGATCAGTGTAAGACATTGGATCACGTGAGATAATATACGGACGGCAAACCTGGGTGGGCACGAAACGAACAGTAGCAACACGACTGGCTGACGGGAAGTTGCAAAGTGAGATATAAACAACGGTGAAATGCGAGACACATAAGTTGACGCAGATGAAATTTAAAAAAATCTGTGCTAAAAAAGGAAAATTTAAGAAAAGACCCTTGAGCATGAGGATTTATTAAATGTAAATGAAAAGCGAAACAACCAACCAAAACGTCAAAATTATTAAATCGGCGAAGGCTTTTCTTTCGTCTCACTGTGCACCTTGGAATTTCATTTGAACCAACATTACTGTGCTTTAAAATTGTTGACTCATATATGAGCAGAGCATGCAGCATACTTTAGAGCTTTTTATGAATTCTTGACACGTCAATTTATAGAAATTAAGTATATTGTAACACATTCTACTCAGGGTACTGATTCGAATATGCATAATGAAACCTGGGGTTGAAGACAGTATGAGCACCGTTGGAGAGCATATCCGCTGTACGATATTCATTAACCTTACTTTCTGGCATTCTTTATGCACCTGCTGCATGTTTTTGGCGCCCAAGGAAGAGGGTTATATTTAAAACCTTATGGGTTTGTGTTATTATAATGAACCAAAGAGGATTATCACTGAATAGATATACACATTGCCTCGTTAAGTGCATTTTTTATTCACAAGAAGTGTTTTTATTATTATTAATTGAAAGCTATCCTGTTACACAGAAGAGGAGGTTTATTTAACTAAAGTGTTTTCATAGCCAAATTTCTTATTTTATGCAAGAATATGGACCGCTGTAAGGTTGACGTAAGTACTACATCGTGTTGTTGCATTCATTTTGTGTATTGTCTGGGCGTGATTATACTACCCATATTTGCTGTTATATTGCTGTGTACGTAAATGTCAGTCTCAAATGTAGCCTTAGCACGGGCTAAGATCCCCTTAAGATAAGCAGGATATCCGTTGGTACGAACAATTTCATTTGTTCGTGCTTTTACAATTTGACACACGTAAAGCATGTGTTTGCGAGGACTCACCTCGACTAACATTGATTTGGGCAAAAAACATCGGTTTTCTGCCATTGTCTAACGCAGATCACCAACCACAATGCAATTTTCATTTCAACATAGCGTAACAAAGACAACGGGCTGAGGGACGAAGAGACGGTCACCCTGGCAAGTTCGATTGGCGGCTCCGTCGCAATCAGCCTCTTAGAACCTTGCTCTGTCACCGGTCATTACTAATAACGAAACACGTCATCTGCGGTTCACCAATGCCGAACCCAAATAGTGCAATCGATATAGTTATAAAAGAGAATGGGGATCCATTTCGGAGGTAAATACGAGTGTGGATTTTGCAAGCAAAAGTCAAATAGCAGTAAGGTGCGGTACCGGATTATCCAAGAATAAAGCATGAAATGACTCTTAAACGTAAAATCCTAGATGAGTTTACTTCCGTTCAAACCATATCGGTTTTTGGCGGGTTGCAGAGTAGTTTGTATACTCCCCTATATCAGCTGGTAAAACTGCATTCGTGGCGTTCCGCCTTAAGAATAATCGTTCTATATATGTCCGTTTTATTTCCTTCGACGACAAAAGCTAAGTCATAATCGTTACATTTTTCATTTACATTGAATATGCGATTGTAAAAAATATTTAAATACTTTGGTCACAATTTAGGATATAGTTTTCAATGGGGAAATATCTAAAATATTTGGGCATCTACAAATTATGATTTTTTGAAAAAAAAACTTCCTCAACGGCCACATGTACTAGATTCCACACGATTGATAAACGGTTTCCGTTGATATTTGAGTACTAAGACATTTACGAATAGTTTGTAAAAAAGCATACAACATCTGTTTTCTTGGTTTACCATTTAGTGTGCACATCCGTTCTTTCTGAATCTTGGTGCAGAACCAACACCCTGTTGTTGATACATTATTTTCTATTTGTCACATTTTCCGACTGAAAATTAATAATTGAATTCCATTTTATCCATCCATATTTCAAACATGCACTCTACAAACTTGCCCTTACCGATTGAAATGTTTGATGAAAATTATATTACAATTGGCATGCATAAATGCAATTTTTATACCAAAGAAGACAGCATATTCTTCGAAAACCCTGAGTAGCAATTAAGATACCGTTTCTTTGAAGCTTAGTATAAAGACTACTTTTTGGACATAGGTAAATGCTGGAGTACGGACACAGAATGACTTAATTTCCTAGATTTTGACAGGTGTTCATGGGCTGCACCGACTGTCGTCCCAGTAAGGCATTTATATTAGCGCGGCGACGACTATCAAGATTAAATATGCATACTGTAAAATATTTAATGCAGCAGCTCTAATCAATAATACATTTTCATTCTGGACGACTTTTTGCGTTTTTTTCTTCGTTACCAGCGACTTATAATTGATTGTTTCTTTCTTTAATTCTAACATTTTCGTGGTCGATGGTACTCCATTTTAGAATGTAACAGCCCCCTACCTTCCAATGAAGATTCGGTGCCGCCTCGTTGAGTGTGTTACTTTCCTTTGTGCCACTGTCGTCTCGTGGTTGTTGATATCCAGTGATCCAGATTGCCAGCAGCTCACAATTTCGTTTCTTAGGAACTTCCTCTGTGCTTCTGACATCTTCCAACTATTCGAGAGCTTCGATGAGCCTATTGGTTCTACGCCCAACAGTTGGAACAGGATCCTTTATGTATGGCCCATATGTTTGCTTCACCTCTTCTTTATTAACGTCATGAGCTCTGACGAAAATATTTCACCTGACTCAGAGAGTGCATCAACGTCTGCATCAGAAAGTCCAACGCCGTCTGACACGGAGAGCCCGCAGTCACCTGCCCAAGAGGATTTAAACCAGAATAACCTATTTTTGGAAGCTATGATTGTGAACATAGATATGTGGGCGGTTATTTTAACCGGCATACTCTTCGACGGGCTGCTTCTTTATCTTCGACACAACCTACTCTCTACCATTGATGTGTTTGAGCCCCAAATCCACTTTTTTATGATAAAAAATTTTGTTTTTATACTGGCGCAGCTCTTCAGGGCTATCATCCTCTGCCAACCATCAAGTTATAATGTCTAACTGACTCAAAAAACCTGCATATTCCCTGTCATGCTGCTATCATACAAACGTATCCTTCTTT
>JAYGXS010000001.1:113843055-113901609 GCA_036362985.1 Ligula intestinalis | reverse complement strand
AACTGCACATTAATTTTGGCGAAAGTGATAGTTGTCTCATACCGAATAATTTTTTATCATTCTATTGCATATGACAAAACCAAACTATTTATTAATTTGTATTACACCTAGAGAGAGCTCCAAAATAAGTGAAAATGGTAAAAAAATATTCCCTTCCAGAAGTTGACAATGGTCTTTCGAAAGGTCTCATGTGCAAGGGAAGTCGAGATTTTTACTTCCCGCGCAGATGTAAGGAAAATGACCTTCAAACTTTGCATTAAAATTAAAAAATTTCATCGCGACGACGATTTTTAAGTGGCACGGCATTTAAAACAAAGCTACGTTAATACTTTTTCTGAGATAACAACGAAAGGTTTACCAAATTATCCCAATTGCTAATAAGAACTATGAATATTGCTGAGCGCTGACAAATGTGAAACTGCAAACGAAGAAAAGCCTTCTGCCATATCTTTGTGAGTGTCCCACAAAAAAAATATATTTATATATAATTATAGGTAAAACATTTAGCAAGTTTTTTTTTAAATCGAAAAGCAAAGACAACATAAAAATACGCTGACGTCCGTTATTTCACTTGCTTTTTTCATAGTCCATAATTTGGCTTGAGTCTTAGTAAGACAATGTTGAACTTTCATCTGTATAATGCTCGGGATGGTAACACTGGATAATCTATAAATTAGTAGGTGTGCAACAAAGGTAGAATAAATATATTTTAATGTACAATTCAGATTCCTGGTTCAGACCACAATCAAGTAAACATTTTTGGAAAGCAATCGAAAAGTTACACAAAAAAGACCCCTTAATGCAAATATACGAAACAGTTTTCGGTAAACAGCGACGTGCGTTAGTTATAACCTCAAGGAAAGGAATGACATATAGACCTTTATGCATAGAAATTATCACCAGACACTTGAATATTTTTGCCACACTTTTGCATTTGTGTCACAACGTGTGCCCACTCGTTGCAAATAACATTATCTGAGCAAGCTAGAAGAAACCGGAGGAAAATATAACCTAAAGACACACACAACAGCCCACGAAGGCCTCCAATGTTCAATAAAATCGGTTTCTATGACGAAAAATTTGTTTGCTGTTTCTGGCCAGTTGTCTTTATGACAATTTAGGGCGATTAAGGACGATTTTTGGAAACGAATAGGTCATTTGCACAATCACGTTTCGTTTAGTCTGTATCTTATGTAGAGTATGGCAAAAACAATTCAAATGAGAACAGCGTACGTTCATTTGTACTTCCTCTTGGGCTTTTTCAGTCTCAATCAAATCCTTCTAATTTTGGGAATGAGCATTATTCAACTGTGGCAGATGACGTGATTTTGTGTTTCTCAGTGGTTGCTGAATGCCTGCATATAAGCTTATGACTTCAGCGCATTTTACTTAACATAAGTACCAGATGGATCCTGTTCAAAATGGAAATCCCAATTCCTGTTAACATTTGCTTGTGCTAAAACAAAGAATGTTAGGCGCCCCTTGGCCAATAAAAGAGATGCATGCTTTAAACATAACGGTCTTGTGCGGATACACGTCCACAGGTTTACCATTCCGTTTGCAATGGAGTTCACCCTGCCAGGCTAAAAACGTAATATACACCTAAATCTTTGCGGACCATAGTAAGCATTCATATTTTGTAATCGAAAAGGGATGAAAAAATATATCATAAGTGTCATAATGTCAATTTAGGTTATACTGCTGCATTTAAAAGTGTACTTCGTGTTGCTTTTCACCATAACATGACAATATTCCTGCAAGTGCGTATGAGTAAGTAAAATATATCAGAAAATAAATTGCTAAGATACAACAGCCTGATCAGAATATTATTTTTCTGGTCCCCAGCACTGCTGCTGAATTGTGTGGGCACAAAAATCTGCAATATTGTAGAAAGTATACCAGTTTTCATTATTTTTGGGCAGTAAGAGAAGTTCATACATACATGCACTTGAAACTTACGAGATTCCAATCGTTTGTAACGCAATCTCAACGCTATAAAATAGTGAAGTAATTTGTATTTTATCAACAATAAATAAGTCTGATTTATCACCTTTAAAAATAACTTAACAACTGGCAATCGGAACGTAAAATATAAATGGCAAAATACATTTCGCTGTTAATAAGCTCAGTTTAACAATAAAAGTCAAGCGTGCTTGAACCACGAGAAGAAGTTTTAACATTTAAACACCGGAAATTTCCAATGTGATTTGTGTTTCAATGCAATATTAGCTATTCATCGATTACGAAAAAGGCAGCTAATGCTGCAATGAATAAAATTTCAGGCCATCTTACATCAAATAGTTAAATAATTTGAATTGCAATATTTCTTCTCGGAAAGTGCGATTTAATAGGCTTTCTAATGCCAGATAGCTGGCTTCTGATATAATGTTTCCTGGCCGTGCGCAGATACTACACTATTTAGAAATGAACACATGGTATGGATAAATTTTAAGATACGATTGCAAGATGTGTGTAAACTTTGTTGTGTTGAATAATATTAAAAAAAAACATGCAATTACAAAATGCAGTGAGAATAACGTTTACCGCATTTTTTTAAACTGCATAGTTAAACTTTGCTTTTAAGCAAAGTTTCCGCATATTTTACTGCGTTGACAATGTAAAAAATGTTCCTATTGAATATACTTCAAGCATAAATATAATTTTTGTAACCTTTAAGTCACCTTAATGCACTATTTAGAAACTGCAAATACAGACAAATATGAAGTATTTTAAGAATTGGCCATATATGGCCAGTCTTTTTGCATTCGCACCATTATAATAGATCGTGGTATTTATCAACTCATGCGAAAAAAACTCCTTTGTGAAGAGAGCAGTAAGGTCAACGTCTGCAGTAAAATTGAATAGCTTATCTTCAGTAAACTTAAGGAAATTGTCAAACGTCAACAATTTCCTTTTGACATTAGCTTGGAAAAATTGATATACACAGAAATTCATCAGCTGAATACCCAACAAACGCTTTTAAAGAGCTAACCTGTTTTAAACAATGTTTTTGTTTATCTTTACAATATCTTGCTTATCTTGCGGACGTTTTACTTTTTCAACTATGCCGTTTACCGAATTGACTTTATTTGCGGTCAAGCCAATTATGTTGGCAAAACTGGCAACGGAAGCGGATTTTATATATGACCGCATGAGGACACTGAAAACGATGAAAATTATGCCATAATGTATTAAATGACATTTAACAGATCAATATCTAATAATGGAAATATGTTAAAATTATTTTGACTTGGAAAATTTCCTTTTATATAAAGCAATTTGTTAAATTCAATTTTCAACTTACAGGAAGATTATAATTTATTGTACTAATTTAAAGTTTTTTACGTCAGCGAAACTTGTACATTTCAAGGAAATGTTCGTTTTTTTCTAAAAAATGCTTCGTGCTCCTCATATTATGCTAAGTTTTAAGTCAGCCTTATGCTGTCCATGATAATTCCTAAATATTTCGGAAACGTCTTTACGTCGGTCTGCAAGTAATTATCTAGCATTTTAAATGTATGTTTGTTGCATCTAACACTCCATACTTAAACATACCCCATAAATCATAGAGAACTCCTGCGTTCAGTGATGCTCCATTATGCAGATAGCTGGGCAGATGGAGAAAAGAAACAGAAGTAGGCATATCTTCAACCTGTTAAAGAAAAACACTGTTTGTAATTTTGCCCTGGCAAATGGTGATTTATCCTCCACAAATCCATGTAAAATCAAATTAATCTAGACGAAAGCTATGTTTGCTGGTCAAAGTGCATTCTCACGCACATAAATGTTTACTTTTATATAATTCTGCTAAGCATTTGTTATTTGTAAAGGTTGGACAGTGTATTTGGGAATTGCTACAGAGCATCCGTAGCAGTTATTTTGATAAATATTGTCATCCATCTACTTCCACCGACTCGAAATGTATCGTTTGTGGCAACTATTCATACCTAAACTATAACTCGGTATGCCATTGAATCCACTCTGGTTTTATATTATAATTATGAATGGCGTTTGACATAAAATAATTACTTATGCCGAAAGAACAGGAAGCAACTTTATAAAATCGATGATAAGCATCTTATCAGTCGGTAGGCATATATTTAGACAGGTTCAAAGTAACAACCTGCGGTCACTTATGTTTTTCATTATATTGTTAGGAAGCATGAGAAGTGGGATAGGAATTTGCGGTAGATAACAGCTTAGTCACCCTTCATATGCATCCCAATACCAACTTTTATCCTATGGAGAAGCTCATAATAACTGCATGATTAGGCGTTTATTTTAGTTGACCCAATTGTGAAAAAAACTTGCGGCATTCGGCGGGATTTGAACCAGCATAGCAGAGATGCCTTTTTAGCCAAGCCAACGCTCTACCCTGTTTGAGCAACGAATGTCGCGCTTCAAACCGTGAGTTTATTCCCACCTAGACCGATATTACCCGCCCAACTTTGCCGCTCACATGAAATTCACCAATGTGGGACAGTAAGTTGGCTGCTTAAGCAGGATTTCCTAAGCAATCATCTAGAATCCACCAGAATGACTGCTAGGATGACTTACCTATTATTTAGTTGGTTTGGCAGATTTAGTTAATTTAGTTGACCCAATTGCAAAAAATTGCGCGGTACTCAGCTGGATTCGAACACGCATTGAAAAGAGGCCGTTTAGCCAAGCCAACGCTCTACTCACTTGAGCTAGGAATGTCGCGCTTCACACCGTGAGTTTATTAACACTTAGGTCGATATTACGCGCAGAACGTTGCCGCTAACATGGAATTCACCAATGCGGGACAGCAAGTTTACTGCCGAAGCAGGATTTAATAAGCTATCATCTAGAATCCACCAGAATGACCGTTCATGCAAAACCAATGAGTAAATAAAGCAGCACAAGTAAACTTTCGTTGGAAAATAATCGTTTTGTCTAGTTTTTGAATAAATGTGCTTCCATATTACGTGCAATATAATCTATGGTGGTTACCGAAGAGCCTACATTTTGAGTATGTATTTTAACATACTTGCGGACATGCCAGTCAGTGACTTAATAATTGTACTAGAATTGTTGGTAACAATTTTAAACAAACCATTTTTGTACACTAAGAAATATTGCCTTCCACCATATTTTGTGTAATCATTTCGATATTCTATTATGAAAAGTTACAGATCTTCGAGGAAATTCTAATGAAGACTATACGATTTTCACTGGCCTTAGTCAATTGACCATAAATAATGAGAACATTATATGCACTTACCAAAACCTCCAAAACAAGATATATCTTGAAAGCGTCTACATTAATAACAAGCTTTCAAGCATGTTTTATTATGCAGCTGTCGTTTTGTGTCAAAGATTCAGGACCACCCAAACATGTGAACGTCCACTACAAAAGTCACGAATGAATATGCACAAGATTGATTGAGAAAAAAATTACAAAAAAGTTATCTCTTTAAAATAAGCTCAAGTTATATATGTTGTCATCTGATTTTTGCGTACTTTGATAACGAAGTCAAGGTCAAAATGGAAAATTTTGACAAGCTGATTGATTTCTCTAACAATCAGAGATATGTCTGCTGGCGAAAATGAAAGAACTTAAGGTTTATCTACAATATAACAGTTTTCCGCATTTGCCAATGCAAACAAACATTCCCATCCGAGGAAGAAATTGAGAAGAAGAAGAAGAAGAAGAAGAAGAGGAAGAAGAAGAAGAAACAGAAGAAGAAGAAGACTTGATCGCTGGGACAATATGTTTATTCGCCTGACGTTTCGATATCCGTCGTGGATTCGTCATCAGAGACATGTGTAGCAAAAAGGTTAAGTATGCACAGACGTTTGGAGCATTAAAAGGACATAGTCATTAGTGCAAGCATACAGCGACAACTAACGTAAATTGCCTTTCTGTGCGTGGACTGCTTGTTGAACGGCACGCGGGCTCTGACCTAATGACCTTTCGTCACGGGCGGTGAACTCGGGCATGATGATTGCTCAGCCGTCTGGCTCCCCGGTGTTGGCGTACGATAAGGTGGTGGCCTGCCCGTTCCTCAAGTGACGGCTTGCTTTGACCAAATCGAATCGCAGGATTGAATATGGATTGGGCAAATCACTGCACTTGTTGATGGATTGGGGGCCTGTTAACCATGACTCAAGCAGTTCTCGGCTCACCCGATTGTCACCTCTTGCGAGAATTTTGGCCTCATCAAAAATGATGGTGTGGGTGGGTCTCGTCGAATGAGCCGCAACTTAAGAATTGACATCATTTCGCCGCACTGCAGCCGCGTGTTCGGCAATTCGCCTCCTGAGAAGTCTGCCAGTTTCTCCGACAAAGTTACTTTGACTGCAACTGCACCAGATCCTGTAGACGACCCCAGATGTTTCTTGCCGTGACAGTGGGTCTTTTGGCTTCATTATCTGACGCCTTATGGTTGCCTCCGGCCTGTGTGCGACTCCAACTCCAAGCGATGCGAGAAGGTGGCCGACCGCTTCCATTACGTTTTTGACATACGGGATCGAATGCCAAATCTTGGGGTTGGTGCACTTTTGTGCACCAGCTCGTTTGCGCAAGCACTGGTTGACGAAGTTGCGTGGGTAGCCTTTTTCTCTGAACACCCGTTGGAGGTATTCTATCTTGGCAACTTTGTCTTCTTCTTCGCTGCAGTGTGCCTCAACACGCCGATAGAGTGTTTTTACGCAACTGCGTTTGTGGCTGATTGGGTAGTTTCTGTTGTAATTCAGTACTTGCATCGTATTTGTCGCTTTCCTGCATAGTTTAGTCTTTAGACCACCACAATCTTTTCGAAAAGCGAGTGCATCAAGAAAAGGTCAGCTGGTTGTTCTCTTTTTTCCTTCATCGTAAATTGGATGTCCGAGAAGACGCTGTCGATACGTTCCTTGAACGTGAGCACCTGATCCCGTTCGATGACGACGAAGGTGTCATCCACAAACCGAGCCCAGAATTTCGGTTTGTGATTTTTGAAAACCAGCGACTCAAGCCGCTGCAGGACCGCCTTGGCTATGATTCCCGAAATCGGTGAACCCATTGGTGTCCCCTTCACCTGCTCATAGATCGTTCCGTCAAACGTGAAGGACATCCTGAGACAGATCTTCAGGAGCTGTAGGATTTCCGCGTGTCCCAGGTGATTCTCCGTCTTATCGTATTTGTTTCGTAGGAGTAGTTCGACGGTCTCGATTGCCAGATCCTGAGGGAAAAAAATTAAAAAGAGTCGAAGGAAACCATGATATCACTTGGCAAGAGTCTAACCCCTTTAAGTTTTTCCAAGAACTGCGTTTACGAGCAGACCGTGGTCTCCGAATCAGCGGTCAGAAATTTGGGACGCCGAAACAACCACTTTGCTAGCCCGTACGTTGTAGTGCCTTTTAGTGATACGATGGTTCGGAGAGGAGCACCTTCCTTGTGCACTTTGAGGAGGCCATAGAAACGTGCCAACGCAGTTTCTTGTGCCCGTGCCATGCGTTGGTCGGACGGCGTTATTGCATCCGAGTTCTCTAGAGCCAACAGGGTGAATTTATTTCGCGTGTCATCTTTTTGATGGGATTGATTTCAAAAGGAACAAAAAACTGACGATAATCCAGTAAGTTTTTCGCCTTATGAAGGTAGTCGATTCTGTCTAATAATACCGTAGAACGTCCCTTGTCGGCTGGCACGATGACAATGTCCCGGTCGGCCTTGTGTGTTCTTAATGCAACGCGTTTGACCTTGTGGAGCACTACCCGCGGTTGATGAGCCATCGGGAAGTCGATACCTGGTGTTGGATAAGGTTCTTCGTCTCCTCCATTGCTTCTGTCTCATTTATAATTGATTCCACAGCTGCAATCATGTTAGCAGGTTTAGCATCAGCCAAGTAGAATGAGGCTTCGTGCTGTCGTCAGTTTTTTTGACGACAGGTTGTGTACCAGTACGTCTTTTCCGGATGACGCTGGATTGTGCAGTCTGCGGAATTTTTTCGCAAGTGCCGCTTCATGAATTGCTTGTTTGTCGCATGCTCGTTTGTTTTTGATACATGTTCGTCAGCCCTTTACATTCATATAGGAATTAAGTAAATAAAACATGCGCGTTTGTAGAAAAAAAGTGTGGTTTTCAGGGTGGGGGGGCGGTCAATTTGAGTCAAAACATCTGTTGAGTGATAGGGTGGACTCATAATTAAGCGGGCTTTTGGCCATGGCAACTGTACCCCTCCGATGAAGTCCTTTTGGGCGCACAGGACTGGTCGGCATAGCCTGATGGCTCCCGCTCTGCCATAGCCAACAAACGCCGTCCGAGGAATTTCTGGTAGCTGAAGGTAAAATTTAGGTCACTCGGAAGGCCTTTTTTGCATCCTGGCATTAGTCTGAGTCTAACAGGTGCGCTAGAATTGAACTGTTATATCCTTTGGTTGATCCTTCTCTCACTATGCTGGAATGTTTTGTCGCATTCTTTTGGACAAATGCTGGCTCGTGTGACCAATATATCCTGCCCCAATGGAGCACGTAAAGAAAAAAATGCACATAGAGGCGGTATAGGCTGGCAGTTTGCTCCTGGTCTGTCCGTAAGGGACAGGATAGTCAAGAACAGTACATGGACGTCAACTGCTAAAAAGGTGGTTGCTACAGCTTGAATCAGCCACCTTCGTAGACGGTTGCTTGGCCCGTCCCCACATGTTAAACAAATCGCACCAAAAGCCAATCGACTATGTGGCTTCATAAGTAAAAATTTCAAATCAATTAAACTTAAGTCTAAACTTTACAAAATGTACGTTTTACCTATACTAGATTACTACTCAATATTTTTTGGTACCAAGTCATTAGATGACAGACAGAAACTAGAAAGAACCCAGAGAAGGTTTACCAGATTTCTGTGTAAACGCGATGACGCCCGAGACTCCTATTCAATAATGTACAATAGATATGGTCTTTAACCTCTCTGGCAAAGGTGACTCCAAAATGGTTTAACTTTCCTATTTAAAGTGATTCATTATCATAACATCCTTGGCAATAATATGTTAACAAACCAAAACGGTTCCCATCCCACTAGAAACAACCAGCATACAATTCATTATGCTAAAGTTAGGATGGCCCAGCGATCAAATTTCTAAACAATAAGATATGCGATCATATGGAATGCTCTACCCAACGATATTCGCAAAAGCCACAGGTTAGGCGAATTAAGATGAAAGACCAAGCAGTTCTTCTCAAATGACATGACGCACATATTTCTGAACAGAATACTTCACTTTGCTAACCAGTTCTTTGACATCCAATTCGGAGCAAAAGGGATCTAACAGTCCAGGAGAGTTCCCGCACATTTTGCGGGAAACTGGCCACTGCTGGATGCTTTTCAGATGACGGTTTCAAACGTTGATCAAATCAAAGCTTAAGCAAAATTGTGCCTTGCCTCCTTTACCAGTCCTTAAAAATAAAAATAACAAAAGCTAAGAATACTTAATCGATTCCAATATTCTTCGACTAACATTTCAATGTTTAAGAAAATTATTGTGAAAGAAAATAATTTTCTCTACAACTATACTAAAATAAATAGTGTTTACTCTTATAATGTACCAGTAGTTTAAATTTTACTCATGTAAATCTCAATCGCACTTAGATATTCGACAAACGAAATGCCGAATGTCTTCTGCGTATGCACTTGAATGACGATAGTGCTTCGCAATCAGCTTCCAGCGGCCTCGACTCACCTCAGACATCTGCAACGTCCCATCTTATCATCAAAATCCTGCCAATGGGCAACGATTGTAATTTCCGTATCGAGCAGACTCATACATATGGAAGATGCGATGTTCTCAGCTGATTATGTTTCGCCTTCAAACTGACAGCGGCTAACTCTAATTCATTTGAAGAACGTGATTGTTTTTCCAGACCCCAAGTATTCTTACTATGAAACCGTAACACGTACGATGCAAAGTTATTTTATTTCATGTTTTTCAAGCATTGTGCCTTAGAAGTCAGATTTTTTCACTATTAACAAACTCCTTATTTCGCACACTATTGACCTAGAAAGACCAAAACAAATGCAATCGTCACTGCGAAAGAAGGGGTTTGGGTTAGGTTATTTCCTGCCTTCCGGTGTTTTTGACGGCGCCAAAGGTGTGCTTTACAACTAAACCTTATTATTATCAGATGATTTTTCCAATTACAAGAAGTGTTTCCAACCCTCATACGTTCTCAACAACAGTCCTGTCTCATTTGCACTACAATCAATCCTCTCAACAAAACCCCTTCATTTTGTTGATGCAGTTTTTTTCTCCAACGTTTTGTTTTTTAAGCGGTGGTTCGCTGAACTCCGCCCCAGCTTTAAAGGTAGGAGCTTTATCACTGCTTCCTCCTTAGTTCACCATGCATTTCAGAGAGTGTTGACTACTATTTTAAGACGAAGATATATTGGCGAAAGTGAATTAATCTACCAACACTACTAAACGTTCCCTCTGCCTATGTGGTTGTTTCACGGAGAGCAGCATCTATCAGCTGTGTATTTATTTTTCCACAGCACTAAGTTTGAAATGACGAGGCCCTCCGGGCCTAAAATTTAGCATTTTTTAAAATTTTTTGATGAATGTTCATCGTGGTCTCTTCAAAGTTACCATGGTGATCAATTCAGTGATTTTTCAGCCTCCCTTTATGCAAAGCCTGAGGTTAAATGCATTAACCTCGAGTTTGCTTACGCAAAGCATGAACTTATAAATGACTTCGTAAGTGCTCTAGATTGGCATACTATTTTTAAACTAATGATCCAATCTTTTTTTAATGAACATTTAAAGTACCTTAGAGAAAAACCTAAACTTATGCCTTTTAAATCAAATAAGGCTTTCTCAACCGTTCCACATTTTCTCCAAAGTAGACTTAAAAATTACGGAAGCAACTTAAGGATCCGTCGGTTATTTTAAGAAATAAGCGCTTAAATTAAGGCTTGCACGAGAAATGCCTAGAGAGTTTCTGGTATTAAGTGATGCTTACTCTTCCAAACCCGTTGCTAAAGTCTTCCGTTTTCGGTCATCCGCTAAGCTTCAGAAAGTAATTCCGCCTTTTTTCGAAACCTTTAATCATTTTGTAACAGAGGATTTGGCCAAAGCAGAATTGTTATTTTCCTTTTCCGCCAAGTTCTTTACAATTGAGACTAGTCCAACACCCGCAATACCTCTGGTGCGTGATGCAAATCTCACTACCATTTATTTCTCAACTACAAGTATTGAAGTATTCTCGATAATTGTACAAAGCTGCCAGCGGGGCGGGAAAATCAAACCGCGGATGCCTCGGGTGGAAGTCGAATGGCTAACCGATGGAGCTGTAGAAGCGTACAGCCATAAGGATCAAATTCAGTCATCAAATGCAAAAGATCGGTCACGAAGCTTATTGAAAAGTCCGTCTGAAAAGCGAACTAAAAGTCTTATAATTTTAAGGGATGAAACTCATGAAGATGAAGCCTGCATATCATATTTTACCCTTCTTAACTAATTTACGAAATTTGAGGTGTTGGTTAGTAATCTAAGAGTGGAGATGGAGGAGCTGAAGTAATTTTTTCGATTTCTCCCTCACGGGAAAAACTGGCGATGCAGGAACTTGAGGGAGGGGGCCTAACGTACGCAGCAGCAGCATCCCTCGCCGAAGCGTCTACGCAAAAAATGATCAGGCAAGTAACATAAATGGTCAAGTTGTCCTCGACGTGATCAAGATTCTACAGAAACATCTCTAACGGTCTGCGGGACTGATACTCTGCGCCCTATTTCAGCCCATGAGTAACAACCTGATCTTGCAAATACTCATGGCCATTGCACTGAGGCCCATGCTGGAATCAGCCAGATTATCCTACAAATACCTCGAAACAAAGTTGAGGTGGATAGTACACAGTGAATTATTCGACAGGGGCCAAGAACATGACAATGATTTACACAAATGGACCGAGTCTATTTAACAAACTTGATGAACTCAAACCCGCCGTTAACCGTGTGCAACCGGAACTGATAGCGCTAACTAAAACACTATTAACTGAGTAAATAGCAGATGCAGAAGGCGGGCTGGAAGGATTTCAGCTTATCCGCATGGACAGAAAGGGACGTAAGGGTGGGGGAATTGCGATGTTCATACGAGCTGGTATCAAATACATCCTAGATAGTCTGTCATCACACAAAAACAATTCCTGTATAATAATGATTTGTTAACTGGGAGTACCTAACCAACCTGACCTCCATATTGCTCTGGTATACAGGGAAGTGGATGAGGAACTTATCTCTTAGGTAAAAGAGATCTGCCGTAGCAAAATTGTCCTTACATTTGGAGATTTTAACGCTCCGAACATAAATTGGGATTTAACGCACAGCTGGCGATCAGAGAACTCGATCGAACAAAAATTACTTCACTTGGCAAATGACGGATTTCTTACCCAGCATTTCACAATGGACACGCGGTTTCGAGGTGGCCAACAATCTAGCAGCCTGGATCTCGTCATTGGTAGAGACGAAAACTGTATCCTTGGATTGAATACTCAGATTTCTTTGGGCCGAAGTGATCACTGTGTTCTTGTCTGGGAGTACAGCCATTTCTCAATACCCGTCGCTCGCGCAATAAGCGAGAAGAATGTATGGAAAAGAGAATATAAGAAAATGAAAGGACGACTTAGCGCGACTGACTGGAGCCATGCATACGAACCTGAACCGAACGACGCCTAGTGCTTCTATATGAACTTGGCTCAGCAACTGTTAGAGGACTGTTGTCCACTTAATAAAAACTTGCGCATCTCCCGGCCGGAATGGGTGACACCGAACACAGAAAGGAACTTCAAGAAGCAACGAAGACCTTGGAAAAAATATGGCTGATATCAACAGCCCCAACACTTCTTAGAATTAAAAAAAACGGCGAAATTTATGTTAAAGACTAATCTGAAAAAAACAATGGCCTTTGAGGCAGAACTAGTCAAGACAATAGCTCATAGCCCAAAATAATTTCTTTTCGTATGAGAATAAGGCCAAACGGAATCGAGATCCCATTCCTTTTCTTGAAGAAGAAAGAGGGAAGCAAGTCTACGGATAACTCAGAGAAGGCCAACTTCTTGTCCAATTTCTTCATGTCTGTGTACACCGAGGAGCTGCCGTTTACGCGAATGTAAAGCAATATAAAGTCCCATAGATGCATTCAATTAGCACGGTATCGTTCGCAACAGACACTGTAAGAAAACCTTGAAACAGTTAAAGCCCACGTAATCGCCTGATCCGGATGGATTATCAGCAAAAATTATAAATGAGCTCGCAGAACAACTGGCCTCCCCGCTTTCCAAGATTTTTGGCAGTTCAATGAAAAAGGAGACCCTGCTTCTGACCGGAAGCTGGCCAGCATAACACCTATTTATAAAGGAGGAGAGAGAACTTCACCTTATAGCTTTAGACTGGTAAGTCTCACAAGCTTTTGTTGCAAACTAATGGAGAAACTAATAAAAACGGAACTAATCAGACATATTGTGGAGAACAATTTGCTAAAAGTAGCGCAACACAGATTCCGAAGTAACCACTCTTGTCTCACAAACCTGCTAAAATCCACAGAAAGCTGGACGAAATCTCTGGAAATGGGTTCGTCTGTCGATGGGGTCTACATTGACTTCAGCAAGGCATTCGACAAAGTTCCACACAGGCGACTAATATCAAAGCTGCATCAAATGGGTGTGACTGGAAACCTACTCAAATGGGACTTGGATCGCTTGCAAAAGTGGGGTCCAAAATGGCTACTGCAGCTGAACTTCAACAAATGCCAAGTAATCCGTTTAAGGTCTATTCGCAGAAATGTGATATCATTCGAGTATGACTACTCGATCCGAGATCATCAATCCGAGCTAGTGAACGACTAACGGGATCAAGGAATCCTAAATTCACGATGGTCCTTTCTCGGAATAGATGAAGATTACAAAAGATTAATAGATTCAGTGTTAATATAAATGGGCAGTCTTCGCTTGGATTCAAATAGACTAGTTAATGACCGAATATCAATTGGCAAATTATTCACAAAGGTAGCTATATCTAGAAGCGAAAATAGAGATCGTTTAGAAGTGAAAGAAGCAGGAGGAGGTATAATTAACGTTGAATTTCTTTGATTTTAAGGGCGAGTAACAGGAGAAATGGCAGAAATCATGGGGAGATTCGAATAATTATTAAGGCAAAACAGGATACAAAGCCCTGCTTCCAGTCTCCGGACGCAAAAAACAGTTTCGATATATGGCATCTATTTGATTAGGAAGTCTCTAAAAATGCCCGTTAAGGGAATTCTTTCAATTAAACGTCTTTGGACACTTTCAATTAAGCCGCATATCTGAGCTGCTCAGATATGTGGCTTTATCTCTTATAACTTATACCTCCCCGAAATGAAGATAAAACTTCGTTGTATGTATCTGCTTCCTATTCTCGAATACTATTGTCCATTCTTCGGTCTAATGAATGAATCTAGCCGTCAAAAATTGAAAGTGTCCGAAGATGTTTAATTAAAAAACTTCATCTAACCGGCATTTTCAGATACTTCCTACTCAAATAGATGCCAGATATCGAAACTGAAATTTTTTGCTTCGGGTGACTGAAAGCAGAGCTTTATCTCCTGTTTTGCCTTAATAGTAGTTCAAATCTCCCCATGATTTCTGCCATTTCCCCTGTTAATCGCCCTTAAAACCTAAGGAATTCAACGTTGATTATACCTCCTCCTGCTTCTTTCACTTCTTAACGATCTCTATTTTTGCTTCTAGATGTAGATACCTTTGTAAATAATTTGGCAATTGATATTCGGTCATTAACTTGTCTATGTGCATTCAAGCGAAGACTGCCCATTTATCTTAACACTGAATCTTTTAACATTTTGTTATCTTCATCTATTCCGGGCAGCTTTCGCCACAATCCCGAGAAAAGACCATCGGGAATTTAGGGTTCCTTCTTAAAACAACCTTTCTCTGACTCGAGTCCCCTGGAATAAAGACATCTCCCATTAGCGTCTGTCATTCAAATGATGGAAGTCATATGGACGTATGCAGTCTTGACTGCTCTCCATTAGCTGACCCTCAACCATCATTTAGGCATTATATGTGTTCGCATCTCAGGCAACCCTAACGATGGTCTTGTAGATTTGACGGACTTTTTGATCTCATACGGTGGTGCTAATCACGATCATAAACTGGTAGGTTTCCTGTGTTCTATTATGCTGCACCGGTTTGGGAACCCGAGTGTACTGCCGGGAAACCGTCTATGCCAGTAATGTTTCGTTAACATGAATTTTTCTGCCCAATGCTCAGCCTCAGCTGAGTTTGCTTCTAAGCCGCCACCCCCCCTTCTAACAGAGGCAGTGTGTATCAATATACATGGCCAGAATATGGATGAAGATGTGGCCCGTCTGTGTGTGCCCTTGCATTTCACTTTTCGAATGTACCGAATTCGCTTCTAAACAGTTCCACTCGTGTCAGAGCAATGGACTACCGATTCTGTTTGTTAAACCAATTATTCCTAAAACTTCCTGTTATTGCATTTTCGGTTCATTGCTGAGGCCCAATGAGCTTGGAATGTACAGCTTATTATTATTATTGATCTCAATGTTACAGTACCAAAAGATAGAATGGTCCTATGCCGGACCAAAGTATGGAGGCGAGTAAGCCCCTGAAACCTTTGATATTAATGTGGCGGGATTGCGTTCGTGGGCCATATTCCGTGCGTTGACTGGTGGAGGTAACGAGCCGTCATCAAAATCGATGGTCGAACATATGCATAAGTCAACCCTCCCCCCATCCAAGGAAAACCCTCCGCCCATGCCCATTTGTGAAGATAGTCAGAAAGCAAGTAAAAACTACATCTACATATTCGGCTTAACCGAGCCTGCTAATCATGCATTTGATGCACGTAATTTCCCTTTACTCCCTTCTTCCCCCCCCCCCCCTATTTGAATGCATTTCAGTATCAGTATCAGTATATTGAGGGTATGTAGGAAAAATCCCTTTGAGTGCCCTATTTGTACATGTGTGGAGTGGTTGCAAAAAATATGTTGCGTAGACTGTTGGCAAGGCCAGTTGTCCTGAGTCATAGGATGAAAATAGGAGCAGACAGTGAAAAAACTCCTCAGGGAATTTTAGGAGAAAAACTGTCGCCCTTATGGGGGTAATCCGTGGGATTTAGGAGAAAAACGGGGGTTCCCACTAGGGGGTGGCATTGCAAAGGTTCCCAGGATCATCACCATGTGGAAGCCACGTCTTGATTCTTCCTTGCTGATTGCACAGTCCGCCACGGAACTGGAAAAACAGAGGCATCCGTCCAGATCGTCGACAGTCCGCTTTGTGTCGAACCAAGGGTGACTGTTTAGGCCGTCAGGTCTGGCAGATAAGATCGCCAGCGGGTAATTACGGTACGCTAATAGCCAAGTAGGGTAGACCGCGGAGACCTTCGCATGAGGCTATGCGTGGGACGGCGTTATAAATAGCAAACATGAATGCATATAAAAACTAATACTACTGAAACATTGGAAGTAGTATTATTGCAAATTGTCAGTTCCGATCCATCGTGCACTGCTATATCGATCCAGTTTTTGCTTAAAACCCTCTAGCGATTACGACATAACAACGTCCTGAGGAAGCGCATTCCACGCTCCGACCACTTTTTTTGAAAAGAAGTGTTTCCGAGCGTCCAGGCTGGCCGCTGTCACCTTTAATTTGAGGGAATGACCCCTCAGATTCGTGGTCGTTGCTAATTCGAAAAAATCCCCTGATATAAGACAGCAGTCTTGCAGACGTAATACGCGGAATGCTAGTATCAGGTCCCCCCGAAGCTGCCTGTAGCGCAAAGGGAAGAGGTTGAGATTCGACAGCCGTGTTTCATAAGGCTGCGAGCCCTGCCCCATAACAAGTTTGGTTGCGCGCCGTTGTACCTTTTCCAGGATGTTGATGTCTTTCCTGGCCCAGGGTCTCCAAGCTTGGATAGCGTATTCTAGGTGCGGTCGTACGAAGGTTCCGAAGACTTTTGTGAAGCACTCTTCATTGAAGGTCGAAAAAGCTCGTTTGACGAGGTATAGGATCGACATCGCGGACTTGGCTACCTTTGTGGAATGCAGGGTGGGTTTAAGTGAAGGCGTGATCCAGACTCCCAAGTCTTTCTGGGCATTCACTTCCTTCAATTGTATGTCATTCGGTCGGAAATCCGTGCCGTTTGAAGAACCGGATTTGCCGACTCGAATGGTGGTGCACTTGCTCTCATTGAACGGTAAGAGCCAGTCCGCCGACAATTTTTGAAGTCTATTTAAATTTTCCTGTAAGTGCACTTCGTCAGCCACAGTTCGAATTTTGCTCCAAAGTTTTATATTATCGGCAAACATGGCGATGCCGCAATCCATTTCGCGGACACATTCGTTGATGTAGATAACAAACAAGATAGGGCCAAGAACGGAGCCTTGGGGAACACCACTCTCAACCTCAAACTTGGCTGACTGTTTGTCGCTGATGTGGACAGTTTGCGAGCGACCGATTAGGAAGCTTTTTATCCACGTAAGGAGCCTACCCATTACTCCTATGCGGCTGACTTTATAAAGGAGGTGGTGGTGCGGCATGCTATCGAAAGCCTTTTTGAAATCAATATAGACAGCATGCACTGAGTTTCCACTATCGACTGCCTCAGTCCACCGTTCTAAACAGTAGAGCAAAATTGTAACGCAGGGCCTACCTCTACGAAAACCATGCTGAGCATCCGATAGCAGATGGTTTTGTTCCAGGAACTGCATGAGTTGTTGCTTGATAATTTTTTTGCATGATTTTGCAACAGATTGCAGTAAGGCTGACTAGTCGGTAGTTATTCGCTGAGACCAGGCTTCCCCCCTTGTATAGCGGTGTAATCCTCGCGGATTTCCAATCTACTGGTAGGCATCCGGTTTCGAAGGAGGTTTGGAAGAGCATAGAGAGTGGTTTGGCAAATTCATTGGCGAGCTACTTCAAAAGCTTGGCTGGTACGTTGTCGGGACCTGGTGACTTAGATTCTTTTAAGCTTAAGAGTTCCTTAAGAACAACAGCCTCGGGGAATTGGACAGTCTCAACTACTGTATCCGCTTCGGTGTCGTCGCTGGAGTGATCGTATGCCGTTTCCTTTGTGAAGACTGATCGGAAAAATTTCGAAAGATGATCAGCCTTTGCTTTATCATCTATCAAGTCTCTTCCCTCAGCGGTGCTTAGCAGGGGTATCAGATCCTTTTTTTTGGTAATCTGCCTGAAATAACTGTAAATATTTTGGGGTTCACTGTGGCCCGGTGTAGCAAGTATGCTTCGAAAGCCCGTCTTGTTTTGAGAATAAGACCCTTGACCCGGTTTCTCTGAGTTTTGTAGGCACTAACAGATGTAGTAGTCCTGTCTGCTAGCATTTTTTTCCACAGCTTCCGCTTTTTGTTCACTTCTATTTTTAAGGCCTGCGTAAGCCATCGCGGTCTAGTGTTCACCTTTTTTCGCGAAATTGGACAGTGGTTGTCGATGAGTCTGTGCAGTGTGGTCCGGAACGCTTCCCAGTCCGCAGTTATGTTTCCAGAAAAAAGAGGTTCCCAATCGGCGCGCGTGAGTTCGGTCTTCATTCGATCGAAATCTTCTCGCCAAATTTTTCGTCTGGCTGTTGAAGGTCTCTCTGGTATTGAGAATAACGAGTACTCCCATAGCAGTACAACATGGTCGCATTTACCTAGTGGTGGGAGGCATGACACTTCGTCGATTCTGTCCTGCGATTTCGTGAGAACGAGTTCCAGACAGTTGGACTGTTGGCCATCGCGCATCCTTGTCGGAAAAGTGACGTGTTGCGTGAGAAATAACTTCAAGGTCATGCTCAGAAGGCAGCTTTCGAAGGTTAGATCGGAGCTATGTGCGCAGGCCGCACCCCAGTCGATGTGAGGCGCGTTAAAGTCCCCCACAATCAGGATGTCCGATCGTGCAGTAATCTTTTCCAGCTCCTCTAGCAAGGAGGCATCCACTTCTGGCTCTCTTCTCGGTGGTCGGTAGAGTGTCAGTACATCGAGGTTGGGTGCACCTGGTACTTTAATGGACAGCCAGATGGCCTCGGAAGTACACACCAGTTTATCAGTTTTGTCTAAAACTGTGAGTTCATTTTTCACGTATGTTGCTACGCCACCGCCTTGCCGACCTTCTCTGTCTTTTCTGAACAGTTGATAGCCAGGCATGGATACCTCGCCGTTGGCTACCTGTTTAGAAACCCAAGTTTCCGTTATTGAAACTATATCTGGTGATAACTCAAAGGCATGAATCTTCAGCTCGTCAAGCTTTGAAAGCATACTCTGTGCATTTGTGTACATGAAAGTTAACTTTCTGTTTGCTCGAGAATTTGTTACAGCCAGGCTCTCCCCGCCCCTTTCCGGGTCGACTGTGCGGTCATCCGGGGAGGACCTTTCCTGGGGGAGAACAGTGGACGCTGGATCACTTGGTTGTTGTAAATAACCAAATATTTTTCCCCTTCGTTCTGCCTCTGTATGTTTTTCGATTGGGCTCAATCCTCCCTCTACTGAGCCGACTGTGTGGTTATCCGGAACGGACATATCCAAGGTGAGGACAATGGACGTTGAATCACTTGGTTGTTGTAAAAACCAAGTTTTGTTCGCCCTTGCTGGCCCGCTCCCTCTTTTCGGAAACAAGTTGACGACGTTTGTTCCGTTCTGCAGCTGAGAACTCCTGTTGAAAAAAAACTGCCGGGTCAGAGTCTTTTATTTTAAAACGCCTAGATAGAATGAGCTTGGCGTCTTGGCTTCTTGTCATGACCACTTTCAGATGTCTGGGACGTGCCGATCCAGTTGGGCTCTCAGGCCGTTTGCCAAGTTGGAAGGCCTTTTCGCACTCTAATGGTACATTGGGTCCCAGCATTTTGTTCATAAGGGCATGGAAGAGCTGGACATCTGCGGAATGCCGGTCCATGGGAGTGGTTGTGGTTGATTCCGTTAATCCCTGTATTGTGATGCTGGCTTCTCTCTTAGTGCCATTTTTCGTGCCTACGACACTGTCGCTTGCTTGCTCGTTAAAAGCTCTTGTGCTGCTATTGTGACCATCTTGTGTGCGACCGGACTCTATGGTTGATGTAATGCCCTCGTTTTCTAGTGTGGGCTTCAGGCTCGGGCCTGCGACACTGTCACCCACTTTCTGGTCAATAGCAGTACTGGCAGTGGATTCCGGTAGACCTTGCATTACGAAAATTTTGCCCCTATCGGTGACTTTCTGCGTCCCCTCTACGCCGTCGGTCACTTCTTGGTGCAACGCTTTCGTGTTTTCCTTCGTGTCTTTGCTGGCGGCAGCCTGTACTTTACGTGGCGAACCAATCGTGTGTTTTTTGTTTACGGCGTGATTGCTTAAACTCGCCTCAGCGGTGGATGATTGGTCTACTGTGGGGGCCTTAACCGTAAGTATGGGCTCCCTGGTATCTGTCTCCGCGGCAGCCTGCACTTTACGGGGCGAACCAATCGTGGTTTTGTTATCTACGGCGAGATTGTTTAAACTCGTCTCAGCGGTGGCTGGTTGATCAACTGTGGGGGCGCGCACTGTAAGTATGGGCTCCCTCGTTTGTTTTTCGGCGGCTTCCTTCGCTTTCATCGCTTTGTGTGCATCAGACCGCAGTTGTCTCGGTGAAAATACTGTCTCTTTTTCTTCTCCCAGCTCTTCTCCGATCCCCTTTCGTGCAATTTCACTAGTTTTGACCTGTAAAGAGGGTGAGACTGGTTGGTCAGGTAGACGCTTCCCTCTTCTCCTGGCCGTTTTGATGATCCCAGAACCTGAACTTTCTTGGGACGGTAGATTAGGGCTTGTTTGTGTTTGCTTATCTTCAGTTTTAGTCGCGCTTGGACCGATTGGCTGGTGCCTGGTAGCGACTTCCGTCAAGACGGATTCTAGCTGCTGATTTCCACTGGTTTCATCTAGCGGCTTTAATGTGCCATGCTTGAGAAACCATGTGATAACATCCCCTTGTAAATCTATACGTGACTCCAAGTTTGATATTTTCGGGCAATGTTTGCAATGTTCGCATGCCGTTAGGCAATGCGTGTCATCCGTGTCACTGTTCTTACCCTTATGTGAATTGTGCGAGGTGGTCATAGTGGCCGTAGGGTTTATACCCTTGTCTCTTATGTCGCACTGTTTGTCACACGGGACAGTTTGGTCGTGGAGTTCGTTGGCAGAATTTATCGTGTTAACCCTGTTAATACACTTAACTTTCTGTGACTTGCATAGCTGGGTTGCAGTGGCCGAGCATGGATTTTTCGCCGTAGGCATAGGCTGGCAAAAGTTGCCAAAGTAAGACTTGGACCGTTAAAATGTGAACAGATATGTTGCTTGTTATTTATAATAATATATTTATTTAATGTAATTTATGTTGACCATATTTACACACCTTTGTCCTTAGATTCTTCAATGGCATTACCTATTATCCTAGATATACTGAACTAGGAAGACTGTTTAATATGCTTATCGTTCCTACTTCTGCTATTTCCCCCATCCCCCAACAAAAAGAACACACACCAAGTGTGTGTGAAAAATAACCGGGATCGTACGCAAATAATGGAAAGCACTAGACAATTAACCGTACATGTCGTTTACCTGTCAGCAAATAAACAAAATGCGCGTGGTTGGAGCAACGTTCAACTTGGAAAAAAACAGAGATCAAATTAATGAGCGTAGCACTGGCATAGATCAAACCAGTTCCTCTTATTTTATAGGTCAGAAATAACACCAGAAAACCAAGGTTAAAAGAAGCCGTTTATCGTAGGTTGCCTTTGTCCCCGTGTGGTAATGGCAACCAAACGCTACTTTTATCAAATTTATTATCACGGTGAAAACGACAGACTCCCTGTGAGTAAAGCAATATCTATATATCAACAGACCTTTATCCCAAAAGAGCGACCCTATTTACACCTACAGCTTTTCCAATGTCTGTCCAACAAAATTGTGTGGCTTTATTGCTTAAGGACATTATCTATTATCGAATACATTTTATATCCAGGGCCCCCCCTATGTCTCAGCATTAAACAATTAGTGCTCTAGTTAAAACAAATGTGAGGTGGATAGTTGCTGTTTTGTATGAGCAACCACATTTATTGCAGATTTTCGTAGCACGGTAGGCAGGTAAGTAGACTTATAAATGCTCCTTCTCATCGAAAAAATATGGAAGCAAGGGAAACTGTCCCCAGCGTAAGCCCGTCCTACTGACTACAGCATTAGCTAAGATGAAGTGAGAGAGGTGCAAGAGCTCATCGCAGTCAATGGCGGACAAAAGAAGAGAGAAAAGCAGATGCCAAGAGGCCATCACGTATATTTAAATGATGCTAGCTTGCGGATTCAAAGACAAGTGACAAGGATGTGAAAACAAAAGAACTTGCTGCGTTCATCAGCAGAGACCTCGAAGAGCGTAGTCAAGATTGCGAGGTTTGTCAACTTTGGCAGTGCTTGTTGAAAGGGGGAGGAAAGTCAAGAGTAAATGTAGATGAGTACCCTGTAGAAAGTCCAGACGTTGCGTGTTTTGGAAGCAAACGGTCAATAAATATTTTTTATCCGTTGATTTTTAATGTGTATCCAATTCGGATTTAAAGTTCGATAAGGTAGACGAGCACCAAACTTTAAGTAAAATATTATTTAAAATACAGGCAAACTTGGATGCAAAGAGCCGCGATTGACTTGCTAGAGCATCCTTAAATTAAAACGGAGGAATAACGACTGACATAATGTGGATCTACTGGGGTGAAATCGTAAATTCGTGGCAGATTTTGGTTAGAATTAATGCAAAGCTAGAGAAATAGGCTGTTCTGGAGTCTTCTAACCCGCAAAAATGTTATGTTCCTTAACCGACTTTACCCCGTTTAAGATTCGATGCATCCCATTCGAAAAATATGTTGAGTAAACGCTCTCAACAGGCCAAAACAGGCCTAGGAATATTCTTGACTGGGAAGAAAAATCATGGCATACATTTTGAGCTTTATTTCCAGAAGGAAGAACTTGTGTGATATAGAACCTCATATTTGTATAGCCTTCGGAGATATTTTATTTGCATGAGACGCTTCTGCCAGCTTACTTTTGTAAACATAGGTCTAAAGGAGCATTGAGGTCCAGGAAGCTTGGCGAGGCCAAAGCGCATGAAGCTAAAATTGGCAGCCGGCCAAAGGCTTAGCCTGTCTGTGTACATTTTATACAAAATAAATACGGGAAGTGTCCTTTAGAAAATGATTGAATATAATTAAGGTCATCTGCGTAACTAAGGCTGCGTGCATTTTTGAGCAATGTCGAAAGTTCTTTTTATGTACAAGATGAATCTAACAAGACCCAGAAACGTACCTTGGGAAACCTCACACGTTGCCAGCTGCGGCATAGTGTGGCTACTACGTAATACCACCTTTTGGCTGTGGTAAGAAAATTTGGAACCATTGAAAATAAAATGAGGCGGCCGGACGTCGAAGCTTTCCATTTTCACTGAAGGATCTATTTTTTATTCTTTGTCGAAGGATTTGCTAAGCCCAAATGCCAGCAACATCACCTATTGCTGTTCACTGCGAAGTGAGCAGACCAGTTTAAGAAAAGCTAAGAGAGTTTGATTAATAATTATTTGTTTTCGAGAAATTCGGCAGGAGGCCGAGTTTTATAAACGCCTCGAAATCCGAACGAGATCCTGACTCAAATAAACGAACAATAAAGGATGTCTTCCATTAGGCAAGAAGAAAATCGTTTAACAAATAGCCTTAGAACTTATGGTCAAGCAATTTCCCAAAATAATGGAATCATTAGCATAAAGCTTTGCTGAGAAACCCTTAACAGCGACGTAGCCATCACTTCGTGAGGATAAAGAACACGCGATTACCCAATTCCTTGTTATTCGGCGATGTCAGTGTGGGTGCTCGCCACCACCGAGCACAGTAGACACTCTGTAGGGATACCCTGAAATATTCCCTTGGTTACGTTTACATCCACATTAAAATCTACTGTTACGATCCGCACCTAATACGTTTAATCAGCATGAGCGGTGACCTAGCCAATCCCGGTACCGAAAGCCCGATATGAAGAAGATAGAGAAGACGAGAGAGCATGAGATAGCCTGTACTCTGAGAAAGCATGTTGAAAACGTCGTTCTCACACAAAGGCTCAAAGCACTTGAGGGGAACGCGAGTGACAAATATCGCGGCAATGGGGCAATCAGAATTTAGCAGACAAAACTGGCCGCAGTGAGACAGTAACGATGCATTTCCAGCATCTGCAAAGCCAACTGGAATGGAATTGCAGCACTAGAAAGTCAGCTTGGAAGTCAAAAGAGTACAATGGTCCCACACAGTCAACACCCAAGCTCTATAAATTGCCCACGTTACCAACAAATCTGACGTGCGTGCATTGGCTTGGTCAGACTGTAAGGAGGCTAGCATAAGTGCATACCAGCCTTCCTGAGACTTCATGCCTGTGAATCACTGCCAGAATGATTACTATGTCAATGCGGACTGCTTTTAAGGTCATATGCCTTTGCTGGAGACGCGGTGACCATTAAACACTGCATTTATCCTCAAGGGCCACAAAGGCACCTCATGCAGTAAGTGAGCTTATTCCTACGCATTTAATCGCGCCATGGGCGATGGCACTTGACACTCACTCATTAGCAACCGTCAAGTTTCAGACAGTTAGTTGCGCATGCATTGCTAGGGCACCATCAGTTCGTCCTAATGCAGGGCTTTGCCCCAAGGCGGAGATACTCAGCGGCGACTGCCACCGAGACAGAAGTTCTGGGTTTTTATACCCAATACACTCTCGTCCCGGTGTTTTCGAAAGTTACGCCCTTCTTATTGGGTAAATCCTGGGGAATTTATAGACGGTGAAAAAGATGGCGACAACGTTGCAACAAGGACAACTACGCACACAAGCAACGAATATACCTCACCGTAAAATACTGCAGGAGCGAATAACCTCACAGTCCTTTTTGCTTCCAGCACGTCGACAATCAATATTATCACCATGGATGCTCAATCATTCGATGCCCCATCATTGTCACTGTCAATAGCATCATCTAAACTGCGCCTCACATTGATCGTCACGCCGAAATAAGCTGGAGCACCAGTGTCCGGGGCCCAGAAATGTGGCTGCAATAATACTCACTGTCTTCCATTGAGTAATATATATATAATCGATAAGGGATTTGTCCAACATTCACCGCATCACAAATCAAAATTCCTGCCCATAAGACTTAGTAATAGCTTCAGCTTATCCAAATTTCATGTGGACGTTAAGTTTGCCTGCTTGCACGCAATTACATATATAAGCTCATTTAGTCAAGTCTATAAGTTTGCATACGTATATACGATGTACGCATAAACAACTTCTTTCGCACCAATATTCTGTGAACTTCACTTCCTCTCCATTGTTAAAGTCCTGACCGTCAGGATTAGTCGGAGATTTAAGTGTCAGTCTAAACTTGTCAGGCTGATTGATTTTATTTCTCGTTTGCTGCCCCAGCACTCGTATGCTTGCACAGTTTGACGGTCGCAGATATTTCGAATTGTAGACACGGTGGCAGCTGCCAAAAAATCTGCTTCCATTTCCCGTAGGCTAGACGTCAGCCCGAGTTAGTTCGCATTTCTTAAACTTACGTGTGATTTTGGCTTGATCTTTATTCACTCACTATCGCAGGCTTTTATATGCAGCATGAAGGTCCGGATGCCTGTTAAAAAATTGGTATATGAATATAATGCCTCAAGCATCGGTAGTTAAGCCTTTGAAGTTATTCTAACAGATGTTGGCAAATGTGAATTCGGGTCTAGTCTCAGAGGCGACGGTTTGTGTTTATTTAGGTGTGTCTGCAATTTTTGCTTCGTTTCTTCAACATATTTACAGTCTCCATCGTTGCAATGCATTTAGCAGAAAACTGCAGTTATTTAAAATCGAATTGCGCGACAGTATATTTTCACCTGGAGTCAATGGGCAATGACAACTTCGTTGGCCTGAAATAGTCCGAATACTACCTCGGAGACTCCTTTTGAGTAGGGCTTAGCCCTGCGAAGGCTGAAACGCTTTCTCTTACTTATTTTTTCATTTCATTTTTTCCTTTGAGCTTTCCATTGCTGAAATGTTCGATGTGTGTGTGTTTTGATAGTTCCTGTGTTTATGATGTTTTCACCAAAATGCTCCTTTAACATTATTCTATAACAGTTTGTGTCGTTATTCGGAAAAGTGAAGGCACGACATCCTGTTATACAGAATCCGTGGCATTTTGGTTTATGGGTGCGATATAAATAAAGGGCAAATAGCCGCTTTCGGAGAGAAACGTATGAAAATAAAATCCGCCGTTTCGTTCTTTCAACAGGCAAATAAAGAGTGAAAACATCAAGCACGGGTTTTAAAACGTAGGAATGCATGAATCGAAAACAGGCAGACAAACAAAAGCTGAGGAAAATATGCAAAATTTTCAGTCAAATTGATCGAAAGGCTGCGGCATGAGGGATACTCTGTCCAATCCGCCAAGCTTTGTGGGCTTTTTGGAATATATTATTGAATGTGGCAGCATTTCTACGAACGCAATATCACAAGCGTTCTTATACTAGCCATAGCAATAATTATAGTACCCATTGTAAGCTCAACTAAAAGCTGCTTAGCGTTGTCCAACATTTAATTTCTAGCCTGAAGTGGAACGCTTATTCAACGTTTCCCATGGGATGTTGTCATAGGGGGCATGAGCTAAGGCTAAGTGGATAAATTATTTCTACTGTAATGGCATAAGTGGTTCCTTTTACAAAAGAAGGGACAAGGAAGGGTTACATATTCTGGTGTTATCTTTGCGTGTTATCAGTTTTCTTGTTGATTTTTCTTTCCGAGCATTACATTTACAATATTTCGTCTGCTCATCATTCCCGTAAGAGGAAGAGCAAGAGGGGGGAAGTACTAGGACCAAATTGTATTCTTGCTGAAGTTTCAAAAACATGCTCGTTTTTATCATCAGAGCGTGCTGCTTACTCTTCCACCGACCTCGAATTAATGCGTCTTGCCGCGAGGCGGATGATGTACCCATGTGTGATGCGCGTACGCTCGTGCGTCCGTTGACTATTGATTGGCGCCATCCGCTTCGCTGTTATCGGTGCTGCGTCGGCCTGTCCCTCCGACTCTGACTCCCACGCGTTCACGTTTTCGTGTGCGCCTGCGTCGGCCTCCCCTTCGTTCGGGGTCTCATAGTTGCTCTCGTGAGAACCCGTCCCACGCCGGTCATGTGATTCGAGCCGGATGCCAACTCCACTCATTGTGGCAGAGTTTCGGTTTTCTGTGTTACCACTCTCCCGTCTTAGTGTCCCGTTTTTTGCGGACGTGAGCCTTGCGCGGATGGCTTGGTGGGCAGGATTCAATTCAATGGCTCTGTTGAGTATGCCAGTCAACGACCAACTTTCGAGCACTAGTCTAGCCATCTTGTCACTAGCCCTGCCAATCACGCTTGCCTTTTCAAAGGCAAAACGTGTTTGCGCTGCTTCACGCGGCCGTAAACCATAAAATGCTTGTCTTCGCAGTCGATTGCGAGCTGGTGTTCATGCAACCTCGTGCCAAGACGTTTGCCAGTTTCACCGACATACCTCACATCACAATCTTGGCAAGAAATGCTGATTGTTTGGTGGCTGGTAGCGGATCGTTAGGCCTCATCACCCGTTGTCTGGTAGTTAGTACCGGTTTGTTAGCCATGCCAATCTCGAGCAGTTTCAGCAGTCTTGCAGTCGCCCCTGAGACATTCTCCGCATAGGAAATTTACAGCCGGAACTTCGGTTTCTCTTCGGTCGACACCTCAGAGCGGCACTTCCTGAGACGCCTTAGTACGAAGGACTTCGGGTTACCATTAGACTTGAATAGGGCACGTAGGTGACCAACACTACGCGCCTCCTTCACTTCAGAAGTAAACACCCCGTCGGTCACAAACGCAGCTGCGTCAGGACTCTCTGCCATCGCGCTAAAACACACTGAGGTGACTACGATGGGAGCAAAGAAGAGAGGAAGTACCTTCATGCCCTATTCGAGGCTAATCGTTACCCGAAGTTCTTCGTACTCAGGCGTATCAGGAAGTTCCGCTCTGAGGTGTCGGCCCAATAGAAAGAGAAGTTCTGGCTGTCAATTCCCTATGTGAATAATGTCTCAGAGGCGACTGCAAGACTGCTGAAACCGCTCGGGATTGGCATGGCTCACAAACCGGCACTAACTACCAGACAACGGGTTATGAGGCCTTACGATCCGCTACCAGTGACCGAAAAATCAGGGGTGGTCTACAGCATTTCTTGCCAAGATTCTGATGCGAGGTATGTCGGTGAAACTAACAAACGTCTTGGCACGAGATTGCATGAACACCAGCTCGCAATTGACCGCAAAAACAAGCAAACACGTTTTCGCCTTTGAAAAGGCAAGCGTGATCGGCAGGGCTAGTGACAAGATGGCTAGACTAGTGCTCGAAAGTTGTTTGTTGACTGGCACACTCAACAGAGCCATTGAGTTGAATCCTGCCCACCAAGCCATCCGCGCAGGGGCTCACGTCCGCGCAAAACGGGACACTAAGGCGGGAGAGTGGTGACACAGAAAACTGAAAGTCTGCCACAATGAGTGGAGTCGGCATCCGGCTCGAGTCACATGACCGGCCTGGGACGGGTTCTTACGAGAGCAACTATGAGACTCCGAACGAAGGGGAGGCCGACGCAGGTGCACACGAAAACGTGAACGCGGGGGAGTCAGAGTCGGAGGGACAGGCCGACGCAGCACCGATAACAGCGAAGCGGATGGCGCCAATCAATAGTCAACGGACGTAGGAGCGCACGCGCATCACACATGGGTACATGATCCGCCTCGCGGAAAGATGCATTAATTCGAGGTCGGTGGAAGAGTAAGCAGCACGCCCTGATGATAAAAACGAGCATGTTTTTGAAACGTCAGCAAGAATACAATTTGGTCCCCGCACTTGACCTCTCTTCTTCTTTCTCGTCCGGGGATGATGAGCTCTATATTATATCTAAATCCCGAATATTCACGCATAATATTTTGTCTGCTATCGCGAAACATTTATTTTATCGCTCTAAGCGTTGAACATATTACATTAGTTCATCTTCAGAGCTAGTGGCAGCAGCAGCAAAAAAATGTGGAATTTATAGCGGATGCAAGCCCACTACTTCTCACGTTACGGAAGTCCACAAACGAATTGTCAAGGCCATTAACACGTCCCCCAAAATCCATGCATGTATTGATCGAACTGTTGTCTCTGGTCTCAGCTTTTGTTTCCGGCGTGAGGAACTGTCTTTTGGCCTGCGAAGTTAAACTCATGGCCAGTTTCACGGCTTTGGGGAACAACTTGTGATAAACCATAGTCGCCTTGCACCGTCATCTTAAGCAAGTGTCAACGATATGCGTCATGTATTTACACTGACCTGTGAAGTGATAAGAACCGTTAACACAGCTTAATTTTTGACTCATTCAGAGAAATGCGTCGGATTATTGTGTGCACTATCAGCTAGGAGGTAATACATTGTCAACAGAGTGTTTATGTCATTGGTCGGTTCAGTTGTCACCAAATCTTAATGAAGTCGACAGGGTCAGGATTTTGGACTGTTTAAATATTCAAACAAATGGTCAGCCAATAATAAAATAACCTCAAACGAGGAGCATCCCGTAATTAGCTCTTTGTCAAGGGACCGAGTAAATGTTAGAATATAGTAAGTATCGTACGAGGCTCTACCTTACAGACTGGAAGTCGCATGGGATAAACATCAATTATTTTAGGTCAACGAAAAGGTCGACAGGCATGCCTAAACACATTTATTGCTCAACAGGTTGTATAAAATGAAAAGCCCGTGTAAATTATCGAATCGGCAACTTATATTCCAGTTCTACAGCTTTTGAATGAATGCTGGTCTTGTTGCCTGAAAGCTTTCAAAATACTGTCTTCACAAGATTGAGGTGTTATTACCAATTTTACAAGTATTTTGCAATTTTTAAGTTGGACCTTGCGACGAAGGCTGCTAGTCAAACCAACAGGCTGTTAAAAGGCCATAAAATAGGACATGTATACGTAGACGTTTATTATCTTGTTCATCATCACGGGAAGATAAAGATGAAGAGGGTGCAAGTGTAAGGATCAAATTGTACTTATGTGCCCTTTCGAAAACGTGCCCGTTGTCATTTTCAGAGCGTTGTGGTTACTCCTCCCCCAGCCTTGAACGAATGCGCCTCGCCGCGAGCCTGGTGTTGTATCCGTGTCCAGTGCACACGCGTTCGTTCGACCGCTAGCCATTGATTGGCACAATGCTCTCCACTGCCATTAGCACCATGTCAGCCTGCTCCTAGTCCTCTCCCAAGTTCGGTGCAATCACCGTCCTGCGCGCTCCTTCGTGAGAATGCGTGTCAAGATAATCCTGTCACTCATCCTCACTGCCACCTCCTCTTGCGGGCGTCAACTCTCGGTTCTACGTAACTTCATCACCCTCTCCAGCGCCCCGTTTTTTGCGGCCGTTAGCCTTGCGTTGATGGTTAGGTAAAGAGCTCGTTTTTGCGGTTGATTGCGAGCTGGTGCTCATGCAGCATCGGGCCAAGCCATTTCCCCTTTTCACTGATATACTTTGCTACGCAATTTAAGCAAGCGATCCCCTAGACCACCGCCGGTTCTTTAGTTATTGGGTTTCCTTACCTGCTGTCTAATGGTTAGAGCCGGTTTGTGGGCATTGCCAATTCCGAATGGTTTTAGGAGGCTTGCAGTCGCCTCTGAGATATTCTTAATATAGGGAATTATCGGCCAGAACTTCGATTACTCCTCAGTTGTCACCTCAAAGCTGGACTTCCTGAGAACCTGTTTACGAAGGATTTCGGGTAACCATTGACCTCAAACAGGGCATGTGCGTACTTCCTCTCCTCCTTTCTCCCATCGTATCACTGCAGTATGTTTAAGCGCGTTTTAAGAGAGAGCTGACGCAGTTAAGTTTGTGACGGAAAGGGTGGTTACTTCTTAACCCAAATATTTGCGTATATTAGTAGATGTTTCTGTTTATTTAACCCCATGGTGTAACATATTCCCAGCTTACACATGGAGTTACATTCAGGTGTGCGTATGAGCAAATTTCAGATAGAAACGAACTGAATCTCATGCAGAGGGGACGCAGATTTTAGATCGACTCCGCACCGGCGGCGAACTTACTGCACGCAGGCATTTTGCATACCCACTTAGCAAACAGGCGGAGCCACATTTCGGTGGGCTATCTGTGGTCCGACATAATTACTAGAAACTCCGGATGGAGTGATTTCTTTGAGTTGACCATCAGGAAAGCTCAGAGACAGCAGAACTTTTGACAGTAGCGTTAAAAGTAAACCTCGCATATTCTACAGATGCTGTGAGGATTCAAATCAGTGTTCGGGATGCCGGAAAGTAGCCTAAACTCAGTTCCCCATTAAAGATGATTGATGGATGTTGAAGATGGGTAAAAATTGTGGCTATCAATAGAAGTGAATATGCAAGTTGCAGGAAGCAGTTCGGAAGAAGAATATGTGAGCAAGCACTGGAACAAGGATTCGAAACTTTTGTTCCAGGGATTGGCTCTTCATCTTCTGAATTGTGGTTATGTTTGGGGCTTAAATTTTATTAATTTTCAGGGTCAGAAAAAAATATGGTTCCGGTGTTGACAATTTGATTTTTAAGTGGAAAAAGCAGAAACTTTTCAAGGGTTTTAAATCATATTTTTGGAAGAAAAATAGCCAGAGCACTCTGTCAGTGCTGGCATATTCAGTCGGTACCTGGTCGGGATTTTGGTGCGTATTTACGGTCCGGTAAAATGTGCAGATAACGGTGTACAATCACATGCGCAATCAGCTTGACTGGGACATGCTAATGAACATGCAATGATACCGTCACCGGAGAACCCACTTCAACGGCATAAGAGGGCATCACTCAATTAAGCTGTATTAACGGGCTTAAAGGTTTCACGTCACATTAGGTTTCATGCCATTAAACGTTACCATTTCGCTGAACTATAGCAATAGTAACACCAGGGAGAACGATGCGCACCAACGCGTGTTACAGCCAGACTGTTAGCCTCAGAATTATGGATAGGCACGTTTTCTGACGAAACTCTAAAGCAAATTTTAAGCGCTCAGCCCTTACCTTGGACCTGATACGCATCTAGGAATGAATCTGAAACGCAAATGCTTACTGCATGCCTAGATTTCATTATTACCCTACCACTCATCCTAATCAACTTATAATTTCACTTAGCGAAAATTCCCAATTCTACGATTGAAGATTCGTGTTGGCAAGCGATCTTTTTCGGTCATTCATCGTCAGGCCCGTACATTACATGGGGAATAAAATTGGTCACTTAATTACAGCGATTATATAATCGTCAGGTTAGGGAAGGGGGAGGAAAAGGGTGAGGGTAATTAAGCAGCTGAGTTTTCCCTCGTCTCCTGAATGCGGGCGCCTGCGCGGGTAGGATGCTGGTTGCCATGCCCAGATGAGACAGGGGGGATGTTCTCGCGGTCCGCGGATTGAGTTCTGTATGTCAGCCGCGCAGCTTGCGTTTGACTATTCTCCGTAGCTTCGTCTTCTTTGGCTTCAGTAGGTGTTGGATTTCCGCGTGCAGTCGGCCAAAGGAGGCCGATGGCTTGAACCACCGCCTTTTGACAGCATAGAATGGGTTTTGCTAGCCGGATTGCCACTGCTTCTGCTCTGGCTAACACCCGTTTGCGCAGGCCTTTGGAGAAGTGCGTTGGCGTGCGGTATATGACCCGAAAGGCTTCACTCGCGTCCACTTGGTGGTTTGTGTCAATTAGGTGGGCGAGGATTGAGCTTGAGGTTGGTCTATTCTCCCCTCTGCTGAGCCAAGCTGGTATGTGCTCGCGCATTCTCTTCTCCAGACATCGCGTTGTTCGGCCAATATAGCCCGCTCCACAGGAACAGGTGAACGAATAGATGCACATAGATGTGGCCTGAAACGGTAGTCTGTCCTTACCTCCCATTCGTAGAAGGGGAGAGTTAGTGAAGAGAACCGGCAAGTTTGCAGCTGGGAAGGCATTCATAACCGCTGTCCCCAGGCGCCTTCTTACTAGTTCACTCGTTGCGTCTCCAATAAACGGCAGTCTTATAAACAGATCTTTCTTTTCCGCCGTTGCAATTGCGACCTTTGGGGCACGTTCCTTGATGTTCTGAAGGATGAACCGTTCCAGATAACCGTTTTCTTGGAGTGTGTCCTTTAGTTGCTGCAATTCTACTTCCACTATTTCATGAGAGCAGATATGGCGTATTCTGGCTGCCATTCCCTGGACTAAGTTCCGTTTGACGTTGAGGGGGACGAAACTGTGAAAATTAACGTATTGCCCAGTCCAGGTTTTCTTTCTAAATAGTCGGCGTTGTATCGAGCCATCTTCTTGTCTGTGTAAGAGGACGTCTAGGAAAGCGAGTTCCTCGTTCGCCTCTGTTTCCACTGTAAATGCGAGTGCTGTGTGGGCGGTGTTAAATTTTTTTGGACTAGGCCATCGATATCAGCGGTCTTCTTTGTCAGGCAGAAGATGTCGTCCACATATCGATCATAGAACTTAAGGTCATTGATAGTGTCTTTGAGCTTCGTTTCCTCGATCTTGCCCATGAAGACATTTGCCAGGAAGGGTCCAAGTGGTGAGCCCATGGCCACTCCGTCAATTTGCCTGTATAGCCGGCCATTACAGATAAACTGTACATTTTGTGTACAGCATGTCAGTACATCTTTCAGCTTCTCCACTGTCATCCCTATATGGTATTGTGTTTCCCGTATGAAGTCACATAGATATTCTATGGTTTCCACTACCAGGACGTTAGTGAACTGTGAGGATACATCTAATGGCAGCATCATCGTTTCGCCAATATTAGTCTCCTTGACATCCTCCACAAATTCAAACGTGTCTTTCAGGCTTCTTGGGTACAAGCGGCTCTGAAGTGGTTTTAACTTTTTGGCAAGCCATTTTGCCACGGCGTGGTACGGTGAGTTTCTCATGTCCAAGATCGGACGGAGTGGCACATCTTGTTTATGGATTTTCGGGAGGCCATACATTCTTGGTATTGTAGTACCAACCGGCCTTAGTTCCTCCAGCTCCTTGTCTGATAAATGTCCTTCTTTGTGCAGCTCTTTTAGTAACTTTGTCAGTTTGTCTTCAACAGCTTCAGTCCTGTCCTTGTCTTTATCGGATTGTGAAAATTTTATGCGAGTTTTGTCACATAATCTTTCTTGTCCATCAACACAATCTCCGAACCCTTGTCCGGTCTTGTAATTAATATTTTTTCATTTCGGCGCAGCTCCTTGAGACTATCTAGATGAGCCTTGGTCAGGGGGCCTTTGGATTTTGGAGCCTTTCTTAAGTATTGATGACAGCAATTGACAAGGGTAGATTTCAGGTAATCAACTTCCCTGGCCTCTGAGGGTTTTAGGTCCGAGGTCTGACTGAAGAGACTCTCAAATTGTATTTTCAGGTCTAGCTGTTTTTGCTTCCGTTGTGGCATGCAAAACTTAGGATCAAGAGATGATACTTCTAGGAGCGTCTTGTGAAGAGGTAGTGACGAAAGGTTATGCACGTATTGCTCTGGATTGTTCGGAAGCACTGTCTGTGCTTTCACTGGTTGGAGACTTCATAGAAGCTTGGTCCACTTGACCTCGGTTCGCCTATTTCTGATTGTCTGTACGTAGTTCTCGAAGGCTTGTCTCTCAGAATTTTCAAGATGGTCGAGGACGGCAGTCTTCTGGCACAGGTTCCGCTGGAGCTCCTGAATTCCGTCTCCAGATGTGTCTATATGACTTTCCGCATATCATCGTAGCGTAGCTGAGGTGGGATTGATATGGTTTCTGCGCAGGTTTCTCCAGTAATGTTTCGGGTATTCCCCGATATCAATGCATCCTGATATGAATTTGAAACTAACATTTGCCTCCGCAAGTCGGGTGTCAAACTTCAGGAAGTTATTGAGTTCCCTTAACACCCAGGGATCTTTGGTCCGTCTTAGTTCAGCGAAAATTCCCATTTCTACGATTGAAAAGTCGTGTTGGCAAACGATCGTTTTCGGTCATTCATCGTCAGGCCCGTACATTACATGGGGAATAAAATTGTTCAATTAATTACAGTGATTATATAATCGTCAGGTTAGGGAAGGGGGGAGGGGGAGGAAAAGGGTGAGGGTAATTAAGCAGCTGAGTTTTCCTTCATCTCCTGAACGCGGGCGCCTGCGCGGGTAGTACACTGCTGTCAAAAGGCGCTGGGGCAAGCCATCGGCCTCCCTTGGCCGACTGCACGCGGAAATCCAACACCTACTGAAGCCAAATAAGACGAAGCTACGGAGAATAGTTAAACGCAAGCTGCGCGGCTGACATACAGAACTCAATCCGCGGACCGCGAGAACATCCCCCCTGTCTCATCTGGGCATGGCAACCATCGTCCTACCCGCGCAGGCGCCCGCGTTCGGGAGACGAGGGTAAACTCAGCTGCTTAATTACCCTCACCCTTTTCCTCCCCCTTCCCTAACCTGACGATTATATAATCGCTGTAATTAAGTGACCAATTTTATTCCCCATGTCATGTACTGGCCTGACGATGAATGACCGAAAACGATTGTTTGCCAACACGACTTTTATAATATAACTCCTAAAATGAAGCCAAAGAAAGCAGACCTCATCTTGTAGCGCTTGTATGTAATTCGGTAAACTTTAGCCATCTCATTTGCTGTCTTCGTGTCTTGGTTAACTACTGAGTAAATTTATTCATGAAGTTGGAGAGTTATGATGCAGAAAACGCCAACCTAATAGCTGCTGCCGACGTCCTAACAGTTAAATCACATGCAGCAAAGACGGTTAATAATATCTTTGATGTCATTCAAAACTCAGATATCTCCCCCTCTTCCTCTCGTTCTGCTATGTGAAAGTTGGTGACTTTGAGGTTTGAGCCAAGCACGCCTCCAAAAGAGAATTGCAATACAGACCACTTACCAATGGAACCCCCCAATTGAAAGGCAGCAGTCTGCCAATGCTTTGTATCTTGCCTTGCACCTGAGTCAGTAAGACGTACTGCGTAAGTCGCATACAACAGTCATGCTTTCGTAACGAAACATTTTGGTCTATAGCTGCATATGCTCGCGCGCCTGTGCGTGCAGCCGTGATGCACGTTGTCTGACGTAGGCACCCTCCCCCTCCTGCCAAACAAATACAAACACACGCACACACACACACCGATATGGCATTCTCAAGCAAGCTGCAAGTGCCATGTCAGATGCGCCTTTTGGAGCTTTGATCGACGAGAGGTTTTGTTTCAGCCAACTTCTTCGGTAAAAATGGTTCTTATTGATTGGCGTACACGGTCGCAAATTGGGTCCGCAAATTTGTAAGAAATGCAAAGTGCACGGTACGTGGGTAAGTGAATTAAGATAGCAGACAGTTTACTGCGACACAAGGGTAATGAAGGCAAACTGAGGTACTTTATGTCAGCCTCTCTTTATCCACTCTAAGATCTTTATGGAGCACCGTCTTCTTCGCGCCTCCATAATTTACACAATATTTGAAAAACTAGATAGGCTCAGTGGTCAATCGCGACCTATTAGTTCAAGTTGAGAATCTTTCTTAGTATTGTGGGCTCTTGGCCCTACTTACGTGTTGTTTAAATTTATCAATAACCAAGTTTGTTAAAAAAAAATACAACACTTTGCCTCACATTTTCGGTTTTGACGCGTGCTAGCAACTATCTTGCTAATCACTCTCCACAGCTCAATTCTCTCCTCACCTGCCGCTGTTTATTTTGCCCTTCAACGACACCTCTCTGGTGATCACTCTCGGGCTCCAGGAGAATCCAGCGACAATTCGCAAACGAGTTTTCTCCCCATTTTGCAACTCACAGCCCAACGAACTTGGATCCAGTCCTCGCAGAGTTATCCTTTGGCAAGTTGACTACTTGACTACTGCCGACTAGGATCGTGAAGGATCTAAGTGAGTTGTATCATTTCTAATCTTCATCGTCAATCTCTTTACTGGACTTTACAACTTTTCCACTAGAATAGACTGGTAAATCCCTTATTAGCAGTTAGTGTACCCTTGAAAGTTTTCATCGCGTATTTGCTAAGACGTTTTATATATTTGTAGCGATAAAGCCACTACAGTATTCAACGTTTTTGTAAACGGCTAACGATGATTAACAAATGCGATTTTGCAAACCGAAGGTAGATTCAAGTTAAGCTGTTGTAAGAAAAGTTCCCGGAGTTGCCTTTACCTTACTTTTAACAAATATGACAATGTTTAGCTTGAAAATCTATTTTGCAAACATGTATTTTCAGCCATTCGTAATTGAGCCGGTATATTTGCATGCATGATGTAATTAGTACAGTCGGGTAAAGTTAAGAAGTGCCTTATGATCACAACTGGTCATTTTTTAGGACCTTTAGAGGTCATTTTGGTGAGAGAGAGGGGGGCTAGAAGGGACCTACGATAGGCTCTATGTAAAATATTTAGAGTGGTCCGTTCTACCAGTGATTCAAGCGGGAAAAAGGGTCACGCTGAACTTGCGTTGAATCTACTTCACTAAATCCTCGTTCACTCAGCTTAAAAACAGGCTCAGTACAAACGCGGGATTGGACACAAAAACGGGCAAAGTTAAACGGTCCGATTAAGTTTGCCACCCAGGATGGTAAGCTAAACACAGATCAGATTTTCACACAAGAAGTTAATGAAGAATTGGGGAACTTCCAAAGGTTGATTAACAGGACTTAGTTCACGTTGATTTCTTATCGTTTACCGATGATACCTATCTTTGACTCTTCGAAAGCATTTTGGTTTATACGGAGAGCTAACAATGTCTATTGCTGACAGTAGTAGCTTCTGGTCTTCTACTGACAAAAACATTAACGAACTCGTTCAACGTTTACTTTTTCAAGTGTCAAAAAGCCCTGCTGGGCATGCATAACCTTATTCTGCTACTATTTCCTTCTTATTTTTCTGAGGATGATTCCGCGACGTATTTCGAAACGTCAGGCGAATAAACGTATTGTCCCAGCGATCGAGTTTTCTTCTTCTGAAGCCCTTTAGATGTCATTTTACCAACCTTCACTACTATGACAAACATCATTCTGTTGGGTTACCTGGCAGAGTATCTAAAAAACTGTGGGTCGACACCTGCACAATGTGGCCCTATATTACACCGCTGAATACGATAACTGTATTTGCAAATGCTTTTGTGTACGATTCACTCCTAGTCAGCATCACCAACGGGGTATTCTTGTTTCGAAAAAATGCCTCTTAGCTTATCGTATTGAAGTGTTGGATTTTCTACCGCCATTGCAACATCCACTACCTTTGCTTTCCACCCTGCCACCCCATGTAACAGTCAAGCAGAAAATGTTTCGAAACATTTAATTGAGTCACCTGAACATTCGTGCGAAGGATACCGCAAAATACATAATCAGGGCTTGCCTGTTTTCTTACAGGCTTAATTGAATCCAGCGTCCCCTGAAGTGTACCCTCTGCAAATGCCTGAAAGGCTTGGAAACTACTGAATAATTTTCATAATCTTTTTCCTTCCAAACTGCCGTCCTGACAGTCGTTTTCACTAATTTGTAAAACATTTCTTGATTTAAAGCTGCAATTACAGATAAGACAGCAGAGAGAAAGTATGTCATTCGATTTCCGCGTTGGGGATTAGATGTCGAATTAACATGAAAAACAGATCCGATGTCGGAAATGAAATGGCGCAAGCAGTTCCAAACCAGAGGCATCGTACTCCCTCTCGAAATTCCACGTATACTTTTGGCATTCAAACTGACTTGTTGGTGTCCGAATTGCTTTCAGTACCAGTTGCTGGATCCACACCAGTTGGCCGCAATCTTCCCTTAGTAAGCCAAAAAAAGCACTTTTGCCAAAATCCGCACGTCAGTGGTTGTATTGACCTACTTGAAGGGCAAATATTGGGAATCCAACTCCCAAAAATTTACTTACACGCGCCGTCCACGCTGCATGCCATAAAGGCGCGCTCGACTGTGGAAATTCAGCTCATGTAAGATCTGATAAGCTCATATCTCTAGGAAGTCTCGAGTTGCTTAAAGAGCTTCGTTGTCAAGCTGATTGGGCAAAATATTGGTAATCTAAACGTGATAGCGTGAAGTAACCCCGTCTTTCAGTGATAATTTATCCCCGGTTTTGAATACATTTTCTTCGTGGCTGATCGAGTTCATTCCCCTGTTGTTTTTAGAAATAAACGTTTGGCGAAATATAAAGGACCACACGAAGGAACCTATTGTAACGATAATGCACCATACAGTGTTTTACTCGCTACAATGAGTCTTACGAACCCCGATTAAACTTGTGGCGTTAGATTCGCAACTTCCTAATATTAAACATTATTTGCTGCTTTTGAAGAATCCGAATAAGGCCGCAATGACTCGTCTAATATTGCCTCCTTGGTATTGTCACACAGGCGGGATACGTTTTGTTTTTAGTGTTTCCTTGTTCATACAGAGTGGCTCAGGTCATGTGTGACATGCGTACACATGTAGTTTAATCTGTATACGCAGTAGATATTCTCGCCCCTTTTGTCGACTTGCTTGTGCCTTCTCGTCAGTCAAAAATGGGTGCAGAAACAGAACATGCTTTAAATGCTGCCAATTTTGGGTTTTGTGACCACTCCATAGATAGCTGTTCGATCACTGGTTGCCGTGGTGTTTTACATGTCGACATGACACTACTTGCTAACTTCCCAACCTCAAAAATTCCCCTCAGATGCTCAAATTCTGAACCATGACCACAGTCAAACCTGTTGTTCACGCGAGACAAATGGCAGTTGTGACCCAAGCGCTGCTTCTATCCACAAACACCGTTAAATCTTTTTCGGTCGATTAAAGTCTTTGTAAATTGACTTAAAAATAAACCAATAACCTCCTCTAGCTGAATAAGTGATTTATTTCTGCAGGACGACCTGATACATTTCACAAAATATAAGGTACAGGGCACAATAAAATTTTCACCGTTCTACTGACAGTTTGGGCTGTTTTCTTAGCGTGTCTGTTGGAAAAGTGAAGACCCAGATGATGGGTGTGGGTTAAGCGGGAGGGACTAAGGGGTAACCGGGGAACGTCCCTTATTATTCCCATTCCCCGTCGCTGTCACTAGCTCCGTCCAGATGTCCCCGCCGCTTTGCAAGCAAATTCGCCAGTGCATCTCCGAGCGAATCAATGGTAATATCGCCTGCGGAGGCAGGGGCCCGTTCGGCAGGGGCCCGTTCGGCAGGGGCATTAGGGGTGGCCTAAAACAGTTTATGCACTGAATTATTAATTTTATTTATAATTTAATGTAAATAGTTTTTTTGTTAATAATTGTATTAATTATTTTGCCTTATGGAAAGCACAGACTTCAAATTGAAGCAGTCTATATTTAATCCGCAGATAAAGGTTTCTAAAGGCATTTTCTTGAGAGAGTAGGTGCAAGAACCTCATTTTATTATAAGAGAGAATTAAACTGCCTTATTGGAGAAATGGGAACCTAATGAAGGTGGCACAATACGTAGCCACATTACCACTGAATGAAAAGATGCTAATCTACAACTGGGTGAGTAATATCATGAAGTGCAATCTGATTACTTGATTGGTTAAGCAATATTAATTCAAGTAAAGAATAATTCCACAATACGCCAATCAAGAAAGGACAAAGGTTTTAAAATGATCAATTATGCAACCGTGTAAAAATAACTACACTTTATTAAAGAATATCAACTTATTCAATCCGCATTGACCTTTCTAACATTTTTATTTGTGGAGCACGTTAACTAAGAAATCCTGAATGGTAGTCACTTGTTAACGGTTGTCTTCAAGTGCAAAATGCGGCCTACACACAGTCTTTGTACACGCGATGCGTCCGTTGATTCGACGATATGCGCCGTATGCTTCAAAACCAGATAATACAGAAATGGTGACTTGCGCGTGATAGTGGATTTGTGCAGCATTTACTACACTCTCTCTTCCCTTACCAGAGATTGGAACGGGTATTGGTTGGCTGGTGCAGCCAAAGCCGTCCCCATGTTCAGGATTTTTATCGGCGCGCAAGCAGAATAACGCCTTCCGAACCCTGATATTGCCTACAGCGACACATGCAATTACCAATTAACACGCAGCTATTTATTGATCATGCTGGCGAGAAGATATCCGACCCATGTAAACAAAACTAAACACTCCATAAATCATGCGGTTCTAAATAGGCGCCTTCTTCCGATCCACCAGAGTGAACTAGCACTCATTGCTCCCCGATATCTGCTAAAGGGCAGTGCAAACTTAATTTACTGAAGTTTACGTTGGGCTGATAAGTTATGATCACTTCATTTGAACACAGCTCTTACTAAACAATCCGATATGGCCTATTAAAAGTCACATTTTTCCGCATAAAATAGCAAAGTGTGCTTAAGGTTGAACTGATATCAGTTTACTTACATAAACCTGTTCTAACTTCCACAGATTAAGGCATTAATTGTTGAGACTCCTTTGAACAGTCAGTCGAAGTCAGAAGCAGTCTGTTGCTTGGATCTACATCTGAACCCAATTCAAACACATAGACATACGTCGTTACAGAGACCAAACCTGGACTTCCCAATTTCCAATGAAAATATATTGGCTGTAAAGACGTTTACTACAAGCGAACAATTCTGATGTTCAAACTCTGATTTCTGTATAGAAGCTGCCCACTGCCCCGAAATATTAAACAAAATTCTGATATAATTTAAGGCCTACATCCATTTAGGACAATCTGATACTCAAGTCCTTACTTTAACAACCTTAAAAAGGTCTCTTCATGTGAATTATAAAGATATGCTATATCGGAGTTGCAGGATTGGTTAAACTAAGTAAGGAGTAATGAGAAGCTAGAGTAGAGTGGTACGTGACAAAAGAGGGATTCAGATGAAAGTAAGCCTAGAGCGAATTATAAATCTTGGGATTAACGTAAGGTTACGTTTAGTTTTCCGCGCACAACTTTACCCAATCCAAGAATCCTTATATCACAAGCTTAGATTCCTGTTTACCAATAACTGACCTCCCCTATTGATTACATATTTAGTTAACCTTCCCACGGACTTCGTCAGTTACCCTGCTTATCAACTCAACTGATAAGGCTTATAGTTACAACCTCCACGTTTTTAAGGGATTTCTTGGTCCCCTATTTTTTCTCAGTAGACTAACATATCAAAGGATGTCATTTAAATCCATGGTCCAGCGTTTGAGTGACCGCATACTTGGCCTCCTGAAAAAAACTCTATTTTGTGGTTTGACTACTTAGACTACATTAACTTAACCACCATTTTTCTACACCATCATGAAATCAGTCTATTTGATACAGAAAAGTGAGTCGTTAATATGATGCACCTTTATTATTTCTTGTGATTAATGGGGGATTCGAGTTTGACTAGCCAAAATCAGCAGCTATCTCCTTCTAAATTAATTCACCTGAATGGCAGCCACTACTGGCAGCAAGCATGTTTTTGTTGTTGGCTTCAAAGGCACTTATACCTAAATTCACGGACTCGTTTCTAAACTAGAAGGAGGAGTCGCTCAAATCAAACGCTTCTACGAAAGATTGCAGCACTGAAGTCTTCGCCGCAAAAGGTAAAAAATGAGAGAAAGAAATGCATCACACCGTTCTCAGCGTATTCTTCTTAAAATTCTTTATGTCATCGAGGAAGCTGCCACCGCCGGCGTTGCCTCCTTGGACTTGTGGGAGAACCGGCGGTGGGACTGGTGGTGTCGCTGGGGCTCCTGGTCCCGGTGGTGGTGGCGGTGGCGGTGGCGGTGCTGCCCCTCCGGTTGGCGGTGGCGGTGGCGGTGGCGGTGCCGGGGGCCGAATTGATGACCCTGGTTGTGGCGCGGGGGTCCACGAATTATTATATGTCGAAACCTGAGTTTGGTTTATGGCATTTGTGACCTGTGGGGTGAGGGAATATCAAAAAGAAGAAGAAAAAAAGATAAGTACAATAGCCACAAATATGAGTTTCAGGAGGTAACTGATAATAAGTAGACGTGACAATAATTTTAAATGACTGACCTGTCGAAATCCGCTGCGGACAATGCAATTGGTATAAGGAGTTCCCCCATTTATAGGAAATAGTCACTACCTTACTGCACACTTATGACAATAAACGACCCCCATGGGGATAGTTCCAGGTGTGTGCGCTTGTTGCTCAAGGACCGACTTGCGGCCCGTTTCCTGCTCAACCTTCACCACAGACAACGGATTTGGAGGTGATGATTGCGCAGCCAGCTGGCTACCTGCCACTGGGATTGCAAGACACGTCAGCTTTTATGTTCTCCAAGTGATGGCTTGCTTTGACCAAATGGGGACACAGCACTGAAAATGGATTAGACAGTTCCCTGCTGCTGTTTAGCTTGTGAACTATGACTCAAGTAATTCGTGGCTCAAACGATGGTCAATTCTCGCGAGAATGTCAGCCTAATCAAATTAAAATGTGTGACCGTAACTTGCGCACTGCACTGATCTTGCGTGTCCGGCAATTCGTGTGTGTTAACAAATCTTCCAATTTTTCCGACGTATGTGCAGTGTCCACGACTGCACTAGATCCTATAGTAGACCCCAGCTGTTTTTTTTTCCTGCAACAGTGAATCTTGCATTATGTGAAACCTTGTGGTTGCTTCTCGCCTGTGTGTGACTCCAAAATCAAATAGGGCCGCCGACCTCCGATACGTTTCTACCATACCGACTTTTTTTGCCCAAACGTTAAATCAGTTCCATTTTGTTGCGCACCTCGTTTACGTTTGCGCCGGTTGACAATGTTTTGCAGATAGGCATTTTAATGGACTAGACGCTAGTAGCATAACTAATGCAAGCCCCTCGGTTTACGCTATAAAGGATTGTTAGTTTTTGATTTTTAATGTAATATCAATGGAGCGGTTTCTGTTCGGTGTTTTTCAAACATCAAATTAATCCAAAAAGGAATTTACAAGCACACGTATACTTTCAATAAATTCTCATCAGGCCATTACATTTATATGGGAGGCGGGGGGTTAAGTGAAAAGGGTTAAAAATAATGTTCAAAGTTACAATCAAATTAGTCCAAGGGATACGAAAGCGGGTTGGGGCAGTAACAAGCGGCTAAGTAAGCGGTTATTATGGGGTCCAACGAACGAACCCCAACGAAGCCAACGGTCACCTAGCTACCGACATTTTTCTAAAACTGCTCCGTCCCTCTTTTTCCTTCTTCTCCCTAATTGCCGCTTAGTTAGCCGCTTGTTACTACCCCAACTCCTTCCTTATCCTCTGGACTAATTGTCTTTGAACTTTGAACATGAATTCAATGAGAATGCATTGAAAGTAATGATTGCTCGCCAATTTTTCTTCGAATTTCTATGATGGAAATTTTTGTGACATAACATTAATATGACGACATGTAGATAGCTGTTTTATTGCAAATATATTTTAAAAGAATGTGTTCTTTTAATTTTTTGCAATATGATCCGCGATTTTGTCGGCTGTTTAAAAAATAGTTTTGGAGGAAATGTAATTTTTTGCGTTCTCTTGCACACATTTGACAACTTCTCCGTGGCCAGGCCCAGCACTCATTATGACCATTGCCACTGCTTCCGTTTAAGACGATGAGGAATTAAGTGACGAAGAAGCCAGCTTTTAAAGCTACCATTGTCCAATTTAAATATGAAATACAGATTGCAATCAGAAAATTAAGGTCCGACCGTCTTTAAAAAAATTTTCCTAGCCTTCAAAATATACTTTTTATTAGGAAAGGAGATGCAACCAGTTATTTTGAAGGAGAGCGATAGTAACTGAGTTCATAGGACGAATGTAGAGTTTAAAATGCGTCCTTATTCTGAACTCTAGATAGCAATCAACACATGCTTCGGCCTTACAAGCTATGGTAAGTTCGTACTTATTTTTAGCAGGTATTTCACACGAGCAATCTCTTTAAAAGGATTGACATACCCAAGGCATCCAGCTCACAAATTTTAATGAGTAGAATTTTGCGGGAATTGAGATCGAATAAGTGTGTTTTCCACTATAGACACGGTTTTTCCAAAACGATAGTTTAGAAGTGATTGCATAGTTCCACCTGGGTTTATGACGTGTGCACATATGTAGTACGACCCAGCAAAACCTACACATGGAACTATATATATATATATTTACTCAAAAATGTGCGAACACCGATTGAACAGGCTTCCGAAATAAAGAAAGTTCATGTGGTGGTCAGAGGTCCCCAACGGGTGACCACCTGCCAGGCCGATAACGGCTAAGTCAGTGACAGCAAATGGCAGTTGGCGAGGCGCAGATTAACTGCGGTTCGATGAAGTGCTTATGACCCATCTGATAGACACCAGTGGTGGACCAACTGTGCCGTCTGTGAGTGCGTTTGTTTGTGTTGTCCGACCAGTTGGTGGTCAGGGTTATGCTTGGCTGATGAAGGCTAATAAGCCCGAAACAGTTCTGTATTAAGTTACCCCCAAATGCTGTCATACCCCTTATGACTTGGCCAAAATCGGTCTGGCAGGCTGTCACCCGTTGGGGATCTCTGACCACCACATGAACGAAGATATATGTATATATATATATATATATATTTCGAACGTGCACTGGATGGGAGACAAGCGTGCGGCGAAATTTAATTAGAAAAGCAAAGAGTGACTTGATATAATAAACCGCCTACCACATTCTCAGACACTAACTCCTCATCAAAGGTTTCACATGTGCTTAAACTAGATCCTTAGACAATTTGAATTATGCGCTAAGATTTTTAATCTATGGAAATTCCAAGTTCACATTTTTCGTTAACCAGCCTTTCTTACGCTTTATATTTATGATATTTTTTACAGAAAACTTTAAACTTGTAATAGGCAACGGTGCGAACTAGTGTAAGTCAGGGAAAAATGCACTTCCTCCCGTCTGAAAGATGTTGATGTTTCATAGACTGTATTTCCGTTTTGAAGCACCGCACTTGTCCCTCTTGCGCCAAATCTGGTCATTCAACGTATTTTTGTGGATTTGTGCAGCGATCCTTTTCAGTGTAAGGGTGCATTAACAGCCATTTTTTGTCTAGTAGGTTTTATAGACGCTTTTGTTTTTGATTATTGTTTAAACGCTGAAACGATGCATCGCGCGGCCGAATGCATGATTTTGTTGATGAAAGTCATCAATTAGTGAAATTAATTGCGCATAGAACATTGAAATGGCCACTTATTGAAATCGATAACATAAAGTATAATGAGTCAATCAAACAAACTTCCAGGAAAACTGATTTTTGTCATGTGATTTAAAAAGACTGAAGACAAGTGGGTCGAAATAGTAAATGCTTGCCTGCCTGTGTCTACGTATTTTGCAATCTATGGCTATTTCGGTTGGCATTTTATATTCTATATTGTGTGTGTTTTTTACAAGTGTGAATATATCGGTACTCACTAAACCATTTCTATAAAAATATTTGAAGCTGATAATCCTGTAAATATTGGGACTCAGTGTTGTTTCATGTTATGTATTTGCAGACGCTCAATTATAAGAAAATACTTAAGGTCGAAAATTAAAGTCACATTAGACTGATAGTGCTGCAGGCAATGACTAAAGAGATTGGAATTTTCAGTGCTGACTTATTAGCGGTTATCAGACAGTAATACCTAGCCCCAAATTGTTAACCCCCCCGAGTCTCTAACTCGCAACTGTTTTGATTAGACTCTAACACTCTAAATGTCCACATCTCATGACCTAAACAGGCAAGACAATAAACTCCTGGCTGAACGTTTAGCGCAATAGACTCGAAGTAAAATAACAGCAAATTTGGTTTTTAAATGTTGCGATGCTTGGGTTTGGATTTGACTGGCGGGCGATGAGTAATAAGCTGTAAAGGCCAATATCAGTCTCTATTGCCTCTGACGGCAAAACCATCTGCTTATAATACTAGCTGAAATGGCTGCTGTCAGAACCCGATAAATGAGGTAATAGCAGAGCTGTACAAGTGCCGTTACCTTTGGAAAGCGATTTTTGTCACAAAAACATCAGGTCGAAGTATGCATCCTAACTGATGTAGTACGGCCACGGTCCCTAGTCTGTGTATTTGAAGATTAAGGGCTATTTGCTCTAAATTGTTTTTCACACCTAAATCCAACATAGAAAACCATGGTAGTGGGGAGCTCAACAATCGTGTTAAAGGGTCAATGGGATGCAAGGGCTGTCAAAATATGAAACCTGCGTAACACCATAAAGAGCATTCATCGGAAGTGGATTTTACATGATAGAACTCGCCTTGTCAATTCCAACTTTATTAATGAACTCCATGACTGTATTCATTTCTTCCGCGTTCTTCACGGTAACACGACCTCCCAGCGCCTTCAAAAGTGCGTTGACAGTTTCCCTGTCACCAGCCTTAACCTCAAAACGGCCGTCGACATAACCGACGTGCTCTCTTTGTGCAAAGGATCCTCGATCATAAGTGATATTCACCGGTTGCTGAAAAAAAGACAAAGCTCTACAAATTTCGTAAAAGAGTGCGCCTAGGTTATTCGGTTTACGGCTTAAGATAAAGGCATATGGCATAAGAAAGTAATGGTTGACTTCTTTTCTGACGAAAACCTTGATTATTTTTATAATTTTTGGCGCATCTCCTGAGGGCGGTTCCGAAAGTTTGAGCTAGGCCATAGTTGCACGAGGTGTGTTCCCACCAAAATCTGCTCAACAATGCACTCATTTTGCGGAGCTGCCGTTAGAAATTGTAAGCGTACGTCAAGATTCTCTGACGAGCCAGCTCGATTCTTGACTGCAGCCTAGTCTACTTGAGCATAAGCACACAAATAACCAGCGGCGCAACCTGTACTTTTGTCTTTCAAAACGCATAATTGATTTACCAAATGACATTGCTGGTGATGCTTATTACCCAGCTAGGTAGCTTTTTTCAGACAACGTATATATATGAATATAAATGCTAGTCGTTCTACTACTTAGGTTTCTCCTCACAGTAAAGTACAAAATTTTCTATCACTAGCAAACTACTTATATTTTTCCTTTTAAGTTCAAATTCAGATTGGAGCAGCCGTCACTGAGATCCATTTATACAGTTCAGGCCAAATATACACATCAACTTTCGATCTGTGCTTAAAAACCTTACATCTAACTGATTTGTACTAAGAATAGAAATAAATTTCTAAAGAAATTAAAGAACTAAACATTCTGATCGGTTTATCAGCCTGAAAGAAAACAGGGAAACTGAGGGACCCATCGATGATCTGGACCTCTTGCACATGTGTAAAACACGTGAAACAAGTTCCTGGGCCTTTAACCTTATACCTGGACTGTTACTATGGAACGTTTAAACGCCAGTATATAAGAGGATACATACTGTAAGGCATTTCCCTTACTGCGGGAGACCTATGAGGCATTTAGGCTTGTTGCAACTGATTGAACATCCTGACAGGATGATTATGGATGGTAATGGAATGTAGATTAAGTAGTTTCAAAACAAGCTGCAAGGAGGTAGTTAGTCAGCAAACACAAGTATGGGAGTTCCAGAAAACACTAATGAACAGTTTCTTGAAATTCGGAATTTTATTTAATTGATACTTTCTAGTGGCGCGACATGCCATGTATGGGCAGGGGCAGAATATCAATTTTCATGTGCCGTCTACTAACACAAAGATCCGGCTTCTAAACCACCATAGTTTGCATTTCCTGCTCTTTTGATAAGGGTTTTTCTTAACTGCACTAAACTGGGACGACAAAGGGAAAATAGGATGCTCAAAAATTCAGACATTACAACAATAAGAAAACAAAATTACTCATACCAGCGATGTAGGAACCTAATTCAAGGCGCCAGCACAAACCCGACATTTCACATAAATAGGTTGACAAATACTGTGAACTGCACACCCTTATAAACAACACAAGGTATACTGTACCTTGGTACAGGACAGTGGCCTAACGATAACTTATAGGGCGCGCGCCCCACAAGGAATTCGCTAGGCGTCTGGCACGCCATCCTCTCCTATAAGCATGACAGAAAGGAAGTCTAAGTGAGGTAGACATTAAAGATATCCTGATCAGACTTATCTCTTAGTCGTTTAATGTATCAATCAGATATGTGTAAGTCACCTAAAATGTGGGCAGATTTTCACCCACTGCGACTGATGCATCCATTTTATAATCAACAAATGGAAAGAAATTGCATTATTATTGACCACTTAACTCCCAGAATGTTAGATCACAAGCTTGCAAAGGTATCAACGGAAGGCATATGTACTTAGGTGTTTTATGTACAGCCTTTTACTCACACGCCTCAGTTTCATATCTCTCTTTATGCCATCCATCCACAGGTTTCGTACAACAGTGTGAATACGTTAAACTTTAAAAGGCCTCGCTATCGCGAGAAATTCTGAATCCAAGTAATCGCTGGGGTTTTCCGGTTAACTATTTACAAAATGCATACACGAAGAAAAGCGAAAAGGTCATAATTGTTTTTAAATGGTGCATTTGCTTAAGGTACATTTTCATAAAACGTAGGTGGGATAATCTTAAAAGATAAATAAATACTTATCTTCCCCAATGTACCTACGTATGTAATTTAAATAATTCCAGTAACGGTGGAGATTTATGCCGCCACAAATTCGTCAAATAAACAGGGAACAAATGCAAAGCACGAAAACTGTAGAAATCCTAATTATCAGCAAACAAGTCAGAACAAAATTACCTCTTGACTTTGTAAGGAACGAAGTTTCTAAAATGGACAAAGGTTCAGTTTCAGAAAAGCAGCATCGAATATTGCATTGCATTGCATTAAATATGATTATATTTACAAACATTTAGCGATGTTCAGGTGTTCGAGAAAAAAAATGCCTGTGACAGTATCGATTTAGAAAGCAAAGCTTACCATCCTCTTCCAGATGGAAGCACCAAATAAAATAAATATGGTAACAGGTTGATGAAGGCAATATATAGAAACTTACCGCAATGTAAAAGTTTACATTGAAGCGGCAATACGAAATAAGGCAGGAAATAAGATCATCGTAGGAGTAAAATGTACATTTTTTTCTCCTTTACCGAGAGTTTTACGTTTGCGTTAGAAGCAACTAAGAAACCGAAGGAGTACAATTGCAATACATTCATAATACCATTCTGCATATTTGCTATTAGTTACTGCCTAAAATAATGCTTTTAATTTTCCTCGATTAGGTACGGTCTAAAAGTATATAATAAAGGTTTGCTCCGTGTAGCCAACCGTATTCCTGGGCGTAAGGAAACAATAAAATCTGCGGACTAAAGGCAGGTTAGGAAACCAGCAGTACTTAGATTCAGTCAGGAAGCGTCTCTATTTCATATAGTGTTACGTACGACTTATAACACAAACAAATGAATAGTAAATGCAAAACACATGAATTGGGCCACCGTATGCTTGCAGTAACAAGAAAATGCTTGCGTTGTTTAATAAATTAACACGTCCTTATCGCGGTAAAAAGGCGATGCAGTAAGATAATGCAAACAAGAATTAGCATACCCTTCAGGTTTTTTGAATTTTCTCACAGAATGCGACATACTCCTCAAAAAAAAACACTCATAGGTAGCAATTTAACATTGATTATTAGTTCACGTAAGAATTGATCAGAGAAAAAGGTGGAAAAGTAAACAAAGTGTAAACGTACGCTCATGGTTCTGTGCAAAGTTGTCTTTGCCTTCTTGCCTATAGAAAAACTTTTTCGTTGACTGAGGTCGGTCTTTTTCGCTCTTATCCTTAGATAATAAATCACAGCGTCTCGAAAGAGGGATGCCTCACTCGGGTCATAGAAGTTCAGACCCACGGCACCGTCGTCGCCGTGAAAGCAATGAAACTGCGGATTATTATCAATGTACGCCATCTCTTTGAACAGATTCTGTGTCCAGCACCTTTTACCTGCCTGTCAGAAAACAGCGACATATGAGTACAAAACACCTACATTTAGATCATAGACGCACAGGCAGATGTAAAGGTTTCTTGGATTATCCTCCACCGTAACAACACCCGTTTTAAAGTAATTCCATTGTAATCGTGTGTCTCCCTTGTACACCTGCGCTATTGCGACGGCCTTAACTGTACCTCCATATCCAGTCATTTCTTGTAATTTTTTGGTTTCATCTGGTGTCAGGTGTTGGGAGCGATTCGTCATCTAAAAAATTGCGAATTAATGGGTGAGTTACCTGTTTGCAGACACGGAAAAAAAACCATTAAAAATATGTACAAGGTACATTTTCAGAATCTGTGCGGGTTGATCGGAAATAATGGTACGATTTTCAGGGGAGAGGAAAGGGGACGAATGCGAATAAAAGCCTGATCAGCGTTAAGGGGTGAGAAGGCGCCAAAATCTTCAGTATTATCAGCAGAGAAGAAACGAATATTCATCAGGATCCCATTTAAAGCGAACGAACAACGCAAACTTCTAAGGAGTCGCCTGAGTAAAGCTTTAGTGACCACCTGCCCAGCAGCCAACGTTCATGTACTGTTTTCGACAACATCCATCCTATACGGAGAGACGAAGGACAAATCTCCAGTCCAGACCATATCTATGTGCATATATTTATTAACCTGCTCCATTACGGCAGAACATATTGGTCGCAGGAGCCGGCGTTTATGCAAAAGAAATCAAGAACACATACAAGCATGGCTAGGGAAGGGCCAATGAAGAGTATGAACAGTACCATACTAGCGCACCTGCTAGACACACACCATCGCATGGATGCCAAAGAGGACTTCCGAGTGATCTACAAGGTACCCTCAAGCTACTCAACATTTATTGGACAGCGTTTGTTAGCAACGGCAGAAGTGGCCACCATCAGACTAAGCCAACTTGTCTTGTGCACCCTATCAAAACTCCATCCCGTCGCTACAGTTACCATAGTAAAAAACCGCTAATTCAACAGCTAGCAGCGTATCACCTTGGCCGACTACCAGTCTCCCCCCCTAACGCCGATCATATTTTGACCCCCATTCATCTCCCTAACAACCGTAGTATTTTTTATTTCAACTTTCATAGTTGGCTCACTAAGTAACAATATAAATGTCAAGGCCTGGTAAGAATTGGTGGAAATAAACGCAGGTTAGCCAATCTACCTTCTGAGTTTTTCTATAAGAATTTTCGCAAATTTTCGGAAGCATTAGTTTTCGCTATTATTTATGCTTGCGCAAGGCACGTTATAGTTATAATATGGCACCACAATATCAGCAAAAATTGATGAAATTCATGGTTTTTTATGCACTTAAAGCCTACGCCGCAACAAAGTTCGCTGCAAAAAAAGTCTCCCCCTTGTTGGCGTACGTATTGAGCCGACGGAGACCCCCGAGTTAGATTTATAATGCATTTCTGATAAATCCTCTGGTCACTAAGTGCGCCTGCTAGTTGTCTGCTTGATAGTTGAAAATGATTTTACTCCTTCCAACATCGTGGTATCCATACGCTGCAGAAAAAAAGGGTGCGCTGAGTCAAGTATTATTAAACTCACGGCCCGGAGTGGTCTTTTGATGCATTTGGCGTTAGCAGTGCCTGATCTGCAGCCTATTCCTTGGTGGCTTGGTCTCCGATTTCACCGAGACCGCTACGTGTTTCATAATTTGGTCAGATGAAATCTTAAGTCTGTAAAGCCATTAGTAAGTAAAAATAAAATCACTCCTCTAACAAACATTTAACTTGAAAACATTTGTTTTTTAAAAATATTTGCTTGGGCATTCTCAGGCCTGACAATGATAACTGCATTGCACTTGATCATGCCGTAAACAGCAAGACAGTACGTGAGGTTTCGAGCAAGTTGACTGTGATCGTATAAAAGACAGACGATAAATTGATTTACCCCTTTTGTTCTTAAAATATATAACGCAGTTAGTGGCAACTGTATGCAGCCAAGATTACTTCGACGTTTAGTTGATTTGCTGAAAACACTACACAGTGTGTCAGACAGAAGAAAGCACTTTCATCGACAATGATGCAATGGCAGAATTGCACACTGGAGCGAGAAAATTTAGGTGCTGACACTTGTGTGGTCTGAGTGAAATTCTGAAACCCCTTAGGATAATAGACAAACGGATGTTTACGTTCACGTATATGAAAAAAAAATAGATTCACAAAAAAACAAGAAAAAATACTTACGTTACTGCACAGCATTTTGGTAACATATTTTATTCCCAAATGCTTCTTACACCTAAGAAAAAAGCTAATCCATTGCTTCTGTGATTCCGTCCACATATAACAAGTAAGACTTTATATCGTAATTTTTCTAAGAATTTCTGCTTCAACTACAAATTAATGCACACCTATGATTCAATACCTGTGCTTATTTTTGCAAGCATGTCCTGTTTCACACAGAAAGCCTTAGTGCTATCGATGATTTATCATTCACAGAACGGCCTCATCCTATGGGTTTTTATATGCATTCATTTTAAAAATTAGCTTCCAAGTGCCAAAGGTAGTTGTGATAGAGTTTTGATAAAACCACCAGCGATGAAAACACGCAGTTCAACTTTTCTGTGTTCCGATTAACAAAATTAATTCAGTAAACCCTCACAAAAACATGAAAAAGAGGCGCTTTATTATGAAAATATCGTTATTCTTTTTAAAAAATACTTCTTCTATTCGCCAAAGTGTAATGCCTGAATAATATCATGCAAAGTAGGAAGTAAATGAAAACTGTGATTGGTTTTGGCTTAGTTATCTTTTACGCTTGCCACCAAACTAATATTTCTGCATGGTATTTGGCATTGTAGTGCAACACCATGTCGTGTCTACCTGCCGTGTCCATGTGATGGTCCACAGATCCTACGAAGGCCCCATACACTTTAATCAGTCATATAAGCCTTATCTATATTTTAATTGCCCTCATAAACGCATATGGTTAAATATAAATAAGACAATAGTGCAGGCAAAAATACCTAAGCACGGACGAGCAATGATAATTCATTGGTTCTACACTACTACCGACGTCAGGTTTGTGTGCTGCACAGGCAAGAAGAGCATTATTCCAACTCTACATAATGAATTTTTCATCAGGCGACTTATGTGGTAACAGACTCATTGAACCTCTTTAGCACGTATGCTTACCACCTGGATTTATTTTACTCATTTGTTTCACCTGCATATAATTGGGACGTGTGCTAATTAAAAGCATATTCATAGTACCGTAAAACAATAGTTACGGTAAGGTTTATATTATTTAAAAAAAGCAATATTTATATTTTCAAACTACTGACATTTAAAACATTTAAAACGCTATCTAAGGTAGGTCATTTTTGTATTTGATTACGTTTTGAACGTATGGTTAACGTTGGCCCAGCAAATGCACGTGACAAACTGGATTTCGAAATCTAAGCTTTGACTTGCAAACAGGAAGAGTTCAATTAAATATTTGATGAATTCATTACTAGTTAGGGGTATTTACTGCTAGCATTCCAATATCACCACTAGAAAAATGTCGGATTTTAGTATATGCCAAAACGTTATTTGTATTTGCTTTGCGTGCTTTTAAGTATATGATTTTTGAAAGGTTATTTCCCTACCAGCAAATATGCCCCTTACTGCACACGGCCCCGGCTTAAGTGGGGCTGCGGAGGGGGCCAGGCTGGGCCATCCAGGGACAAGGGTGAACTACATGCATTGTACAAATTTCTCTTAATCTATTTTTTGTCACAAAAAGTATCAATAAACATCAGTTTGTATGATTTAAGTTTTGACTCAGATAGCCTGTCCATACTAAGTGTGGTAGAGGACATCAACAATTAATCCTCTCTTATTAAATTGACATTGAAAATCAAATCCTTAAATTTCCTGCTCACATAAAAGGTGTTTATAAATTATTTTGAAACAAATATGTCACAATTAAAAATTTTGTGTAGGTTGATGCCAATGCAATTTGAGAAATAATTATGGGATTATTCATACCGCAAGAAAACACTTTTAAATTGGCGCGGCTTCTATTGGCATGCTTAACAGCCTTAACATTAACGCAATCAAACTTTTTTAAAAAGCTAAACGTTTTCTGTTTATAAATAAGAGTACAAGGAACTTAGTAAATAACATGTGACTTCTCGGTCAAAAAAATAAAAAGGCATTTCGAATCGGAAGAAAAATATACACACGTGGAATTCGTCCTCACTGATGGGACGCAAGCTAAGTAAATGAACATTATTATTTTCGGCGAACAGAAGGCACTAATACAGCATAAATAAGCGTGGTGGTGGTTTTCATCTAAATATTAGAACGAAATTTAGGCACTTTCCGTTTTATTTAACTATAAAGTCCTTCTCCGGAATTTACTGTTTCGCTTCCATTATCCTGTCGCTCCGACAAAAGACGATTATCGGATGTGTATATAATCCTCCTAAATCTTCAGCTGGAGACGAAACAAATCTGTGAAGATAGTCAAAATTATTTCAGAATTTAATTTTGAAGTTAAAATTTTTGCTAGAAATTTTAATTTTCCGGAAATCGACTGGCTTTTCAGCTATTTTCCACCTAAATTAGAGCCTTTCCTAGATACCATTAATTTTTTAACTGGTTTCTACTGATTCGTACCCCACCAAGACAAAATCATATCTAGGATCTAGTGTTGCTCTCTTCTTCGTTGATTTTAAGCAGGACATCTTCCAAAGTGATCCTTTTAGGGAAAAGTCTAGGGCTGGTCGTAGGTTTCATGCTGTGACCTCGCAGACATTAGCTAAATCAACAATTTTCTTGACTCACTAGATTGGCAGAGTCTCTCCTCTATTAACGACGCTGCACATCTTGCTAAAATCATGTCGGTCATTTCTAATAAAATTCTGGAATTTGTGCTCACTAAAATTGCGGAACGCTACGCACCAGAATCGACCGTCCCACATTTTCTTTTGCCCACATTAAAAAAATTCAAAAGGCAGCTGTTTATAAACCCTGGCCCTAGCTTAACTTCAGGCGAAGGCAATTTTCAATCACATTTTCGATTTTTGCCCAAAAAATAAGCTTTTAAGCGACTTGCAGCATGGTTTCCTACCCGGAAGATCATGCAAGATGTGTCACTTAGCTTTTCTTAACCACGTCACTTCCCTCCGTAACGAGCGGCAATCCGTGGCTGTTATCTACTTTGACCGGAGCAAAGCCTTCGACAAGGTACCACACAGACGGCTTCTGGTAAAATTGGAAGCCATTGGCATCCACCCCCTCTCCTCGACTTAATCGGTTCCTACTTGTCTAACCTCAGCCAGATCGTCCTAGTAGGTACTAGTTACTCCACGTGTCAGCTGATCATGAATGGTGTTTTTCAAGGCACTGTCTTGGGTCCTTTACTCTTTATTCTATACATAAATGAAATTTCGACTGTTCGAAACAATTCACACAATCTCATTTATGCAGACGATCTCTAATACATATACTCATTTTCTAAGGACACGGCAAGTATATGCGTTGATAAAATAAATGCGGACCTACTTACACCCTCACGTTGGATTACTACCTGGCAGATGAAATTCTCTCCATCCAAGTGTAGTTTCATGTGTTTCGGTCCCACCGAGCTTTCCCATCCCAAAGTCTTTCAAAATACTCCACTTTATGAACGATCCAATATAAAAGACTAAGGTCTAAGCTACACAAATAAACTAGTATTGTCGCCTCATGTGGATCGAATATCTGCGAAGGCTGCACAGATATGCGGTTTTATATCACATAATTTTTCCTTGATGGAAATAAAGTTAAAACCTTATCGCATGTATGTTCTACCCATCCTAGAATACTGCTGTCCCCTCTTTGGTCTAACGAATGCTTCGGACCGCAGTAAGATTGAAAATGTACAGAGGGTATTTTCTTGCAAAATATTCGCATTTCCTCTATCCACTACTTCTTATACGGAGAGATGTCGGTTAGCGCACATGAAATTTTATTGAGTCAGAAGACTCGAAGCGGGCCTCTGTTTCCTCTTACGCGTTAACTCTACCCCTAACCTTCCATGAATCAACGTTCTTATTCCCGCAGATAGACTTTATGCCACTAGCAATTCCTCCAGGATTATTGCACCCCCCCCCCCCTTAGCTCCACTTCAAACCATTCTCACGTCTTGGCCTCCAAATATGCCTTCCTCTAGAATAATATTTCTTTCGAAATCAGGCTGTTATCTAACTAAGCGGTTTTTAAAGTCAAATTACGTAAAAACTTAATTTCGTTAGACATAAAGTCCTTGTTATGCGTCTCCTTCCAAAACACACAACTTTTAGACTTTGAAAAAGTGCCTCCTGGTATTTGAGGTGGTTATATTTACATTACATTGTTTTCCATATATGTCTACTTCTTCCTCCTTTGAGTGATATTTGCAACAATGTTTCATCCACTTCTCTCTCCAGTCATCATTGCTGTTTTCTCCATCCCCCGTTTTACAACCTTGACGAGGGGCTTCATGGTCTCTAATCGTGCTCACGGTGGTTCTGCTATTTTCGCCATCCCGTCACTGGACTCTGCAGTCCACAAGGTCACATCTCCGGCGTTTCGGTGATGATCACGTGACCTCTCTCGTTCCCTCATCTTGTCGACCCTGTTATCCGCGATGGCCTCCTCCGGTCTCACCTACCTGATGGTTGATCATGAAGCCAGTTGGGCGATGTTACAGTGGTGAACAACAGCCCCTGCTGCTTCATGGTTTCTCCAATTACAAGAAGCGTTTCTAACCCTCAAAAGTTCTCATCAGCAGTCACGTCTCATTGCACTACAATCAATATTATCAACCAACCTCCTTTATTTTGCAGAAGCAGTTTTTTTCTCCTACGTTTTGTTTTCTTTTTAGGCGGGGGTCCGCTGAACTCTGCTTCCGTTTAAATGTTAGGAGTTTTTTTTCGCTGCTTACTCCTTAGTTCACCATGCGTTTTTAGGGTGTTTACCAGTATTTTATAAATGGCGATTTGTTGGTGGGTATGCATTTTATCTGCCAACACTCCTAAACACTTCATCTGCGTATGTGGCTGCTCACGGAGAGCAGCATTTATCAACTATGTATTCATTTTTCCACAGCACTAAGTTTGCAATGAGGAGGCAATGTCAATATAGTACTCTCAAGATTACAGATAAATCGCGGAAGAGCCTCAAGCGAGATAAGGTCTCGATGTTCATATGGTTGAAATTTGCGCTTATTATTATCAAGAGTACGAAAACGTCACCTATCAGATCGAGCAGAAAACTAATGAAATAAGACGAGGAACATTTTTGTTAAAATTAAGTATTTATAAGGAAGAGAGACACGGCCTTTGATAAAACGCTATTTACAGCTTGATGCTGTCAAAATATGGAGGTGTTCCAGTGCCGCGTTTGTTTATTATATCAATCGTTCTTGTTTGCGAGCTAGTAAACTACGGTCCAGTTTCTTTTAAATGTGTTAACGCTTTCAGCATGAACAAACGAGGAAGGAATTGTATTACCGTCTTAAATCACCCGGTGAGTGAAGAAGTTGGCCAGCACTTCTAATTTTCTATGGATGACTTCGGAGATGTGACGTTTATACAAATAAAAAGCAATCAGCCATCTACAGTCTACCAACAGTCTACTTCCCTGACGAGTTTGAACACCATAATAATATTTTCTTTTTACTGCCTGTAATGCAGAGAAAAGGTTTAACATATCTAGCCGGCCTTTCTAT
>JAYGXS010000001.1:113806248-113830242 GCA_036362985.1 Ligula intestinalis | reverse complement strand
CTAGACTGAAGAAATTGCAAAGACAGTTGAAAGACCAGTCTACTAGTTCATTATCTTTGCACCTTAGAATCGCAGAGATTTTCGAATTAGCGTCTAAGATTCGTCTTGCACGTGACAAAAAGAGGGAATCTTGCGCACTCAGCGAGTTAAACTTTGCAAAATCGATTGCCCAACTGTTCTGTCGTTGGTCCTCGGCTAAACGATGTCACGAAATCACCCCTTTACTGAATGAAAATAAAACCTTTGTGCAATATGAGTCTGAGAAGGTTGAACTGTTCAATACATTCTTTGCAAAGCACCTTACGACGGAATCTGAACCGGTCCCGTCGTGTCAGCCATGCTCAGTCAATACTATCAGTACCATCGATTTCTCCATAGAAGTAATTCGTAAGCACATTATCCGTCTAAAAAACTCGCACTCCTCAGGAAATGACGGCCTTCCAAATTCACTTATCAAGAGAGTATTCAGATTCCCCCGATTGCTTAGTCATCTATTTTCAGCTTATCTTCTAAACGGTTTCTTTCCTGAAACATGGAATGTATCTATTATTCTTCCAGTCTTCAAGTCAGGATCTGGTGCGAACGTAAATAACTACCGAGGTGTTCATAAAACCCCAGCCCTAGACAAACTTTTGGAAAAGATCACTTTTAATCAAATTCTCGATTTTTTGTAGGAAATAAATTATTAGGCGCCTCACAGCATGGATTGCTACCTGAAAGATCATCCGAAACCTGCCACTTGGCATGTCTTAACCTATTTACTTCCCTTCGTAATGAATAGCAATATAATAATAATAATAATTTGTATATTTAAGGCCCAAGGGGCCCTGTCGTTACAAACTTAGTGCTATCGTGAAAATAAAAATAATAATGATAAGCAGTGAACTCTTATAAATAATTGTCATCAGCAGTAAAAAAAACTCCTAGATCGGTGGATGAGTTCAGCGGGCTACCGAGTTCAAAAAAAGTTAAGAAGAAAAAACTGCCTTAATAGGTAAAAGGGTTTGATGTGGTTAGTTTGGGACCTGATGTTGAGGGTTCGGGACGTTTATGGTCAAGGGAAAAAATAATATATCGTTGAGTTAGGAAGGGGTCATCCGGAAGGCAGGAGAAGGCAGTAGAAGTCAAGGCAACGTCATCAAGTTGCGACCCACCAGATTCCAGAGCCAATCGCGAAGACCACAACGAAGGTTGCAAAAACGGAGAAGAATTCGCAGCCCTTGGAAGTGATGCTTGACTCTGCAGAGGGAAATGCTAACATATTTAGAAACCATTTTAGTATCCTGGGAAGAGCTTCAAATGCCAGGAGGACCCTATTCAAAATCTACAACTTGCGTGTTTGGAAAGGAAACAGACAGTAACGACTTTATTTCCTCTAAATTTAAATGCTTATATAATTTGCCTTTAAAAATCGACAGTGTAGAAGACAGTCGTATATCGAGAGGAAGGTTGTTCCAAATAAAAGCATATTTTGAGGTAAAAAAGCGAGAACGGTTAGATGTGGAGCTACGGGGTGGTAAAATTATCATGGAAGAGTTACGAGTGGCGTAAGGTCGGTCAACTGGAAGGAGAGCGTTAATTTGTGGGAGATTAGGACTATTGTTAACGCGAAACAGAAAGCATAGACCAGCTTCGAGTCTTCTTATCCAAAGAAATTTCATGTTTGCTAATTGACATCTATCTGTATAACACATACCAGACCCAGAAACAGAAAATATTTTACGAGTGAAAACTCGCTGAACCTTTTCAATCTTACTACGGTCATGCTGGGTCATGAGGCCAAAAAGCGGGCAGCAGTATTCTAGTATAGGAAGAACAAACATGCGGTATAGTTTTAACTTCATTTCTGGAAGGAAAAAGTTATGCGATATAAACCCACATATCTGTGCGGCCTTGGCAGAAATTCGATCTGCATGAGGTGATAATGCAAGCTTATTCGTGTAAGTAAGACCCAAATCCTTTATCGTAGATCTTTCTAACAGTGGACTATTTTGGAAGATAATGGGTCCAGGAAGCCTTGCGGGACCAAAACTCAAGAAACTACATTTTGATGGAGAAAACTCCATCTGCCATGTTGCGCTCCAACTTGAGAGAGTACGCAAGTCTGCTTTAACTTTATCAACACAACTACTGGCCGTGTCCTTAGAAAATGAGTAAATACACTTAAGGTCATCAGCATAAATGACATTTTCCGAATTATTTAGCACTGTTGAAATTTCATTTATGTCATCGTGATTTACTTTGACCTTAGTAAAGCTTTTGACAAGGTGCCACATAGGCGCCTTTTAGTGAAACTGAAAGCCCTAGGCATCAGGCCTCCCCTCCTCGATTTCAATGCCTCCTACCTGTCTTACCGCAGCCAGAAGGTCTTAGTAGGCAATAGCTACTCGATGCCTCAGTCGATCACGAGTGTCGTTTTATAAGGCATTGTTTTAGGTCCCCTCCTTTTCATTCTTTACATAAATGACATTTCAGCAGTGCTAAATAATTCGGAAAATTTCATTCATTCTGATGACCTTAAGTGTATTGACTCATTTTCTAGGGACACGGCTAGAAATTGTGTTGATAAAGTTAACACAGACTTGCGTACCCTCTCAAGTTGGAGCGCTAAATGGCAGATGGAGTTTTTTCCATCCAAATGTAGTTTCATGTGTTTTTGTCCCGCAAAGCTTCTTGGACCCATTATCTTCCAAAATAGTCCACTGTTAGAAGGATCTACGATAAAGGATTTGGGTCTTACTTAGAAGAATAATCTTGCCTTATCACCTCATGCAGATCGGATTGCTGCCAAGGCCGCACAGATATTTGGGTTTATATCGCATAATTTTTTCTTTCCAGCAATGAAGTTAAAACTATACCGCTTGTTTTTTCTCCCTATACTAGAATACTACTGTCCGCCTTTTGTTCTCATGACCCAGAATGACCGTAGTAAGATTGAAGTGGTCCAGTAGACTGACCCTACGCCCCTCGTTACTCTTCCATGATAATTTTACCACCCCATAGCTCCACATCTTACCGTTCTCGCTTTTTTACCTTTCTAAGATGCTTTCATTTGGAACAACCTTCCACTCGATATTAGGATGTCTTCTAACCTATCGATTTTTGAAGGCAAATTACGTGAGCATTAAAATTTAGAGGGAATAAAGTCGTTACTGTCTGTTTCCTTTCCAAACACGCAATTTGTAGATTTTGAAAAGGGTCCTCCTGGAATTTGAAGCAGATTCAAGCATCATTTCCAAGGGCTGCGAACTCTTCTCTGTTTTTGCAACATTCGCTGTGGTTTTCGAGGTCACTATTAATGGTTATCGCCAACTTTTCGATGGGCTCCTGAGTCAGGTGAGTCACATCTCGTTGATGTTGCCTTGACTTCTACTGTCTTCTCCTGTTGTCTCGGATGACTTTTTCTTCACTCAATGATATATGATTTTTTTTCATCACCATAAACGTCTCAAACCATCAACATCAAGTCCCAATCTAACCACATCAAACCCTGTTACCTATTAAGGCAGTTCTTTCTCCTATATTTTTTGGAACTCGGTGACCTGTTGAACTCATCGACCGATTTAGGAGTTTTTTTTACTGCCGATGACAATTATTTTATAATAGTTACCTGTTTATCATTATTATTTTTATTTTTATGATAGCTGTATGTTTGTAACGACAGGGCCCCTTGGGACTTAAATATACAAATTATTATTATTTCATAATTTTGCCACAGATGGCATTAGGGCTGACCGCTACATAATTTTTGCAGAGACCCGGCTTCAACTCTTGTAGAGTGGCGTAATTCTTGCGGATTTCCAATCGCCTAGCAGGCAACCGTTGTCGAAGGGTGTTCTTAAGAGCACAGGGAGGGGTTTTGCCAACTCGCTGGCAAGCTTTTTCCAAAGTTTGTCCTGTACTTCATTGGGAACCGGTGACTTAGATTCTTTTTTACCTTTACAGTTCCTTAAGAACATGAGTCTATGTAAATTGAACAGTTTTAACTATTTTATCCACGTGTGTGTCATCGGCAGTATAATCGTATGTCGTTTCCTTTGTGAAAAGTGACCAGGAAAATTCCGAAAGATGGTCAGCTTTGCTTCATCTTCCATAATGTCTATACCCTCAGCAGTCCTCAGGAGTGGTATCGGATCCTTGTTTTTGTTATGCTGACTGAGCTTACTGCAAAAAAATAAGGGGTTCCTTGTGCCACTGTTTCAGTGGATCTATTTCGATATCCATCACATTCTAATAATAAGGCCCTTGACCCGATTTCTCTGAGTTTTGTTCGCACTTAGAGATTTAGGAGCCTTTCCGAAAGTGATTTTGTTCACGGCTTAGACTTTTTGTTAACTGTAATTTTTAAAGCCCCCAATCCATAAAGAAGTACAACGAGTTGCCCAATCATAATTATAAGGTTTATTATTAAGACGCCACTTGGACACCATCAAAAACTTTATAAAACAGGCAAAAACCCTAAAAAACCCCATCTTTTGCACACAGATATTGGCTCTGTTTTTGTTTTATGCTTAGTCAATAGTGTGCAAGATAGGGAGTTTGTTCTAAGTGAAATAACCTGTCTGCAAGTGTGCAATAAGGTCAAAATGGGAAAAGAATATCCATGCCGTGCATGTGTTAGAGGTTTCAGAGTACGAAAAGTGGAGTGCTGGAAACAGTATATCATTTGTGGATTTGTGATTGATCCTTCTGCAGAGGTTTATTCAGCCACGGTCAGTTCGAAAAATTATCCTCTTCAGACAGGCATCAATCCAGAGTGAAATTTGGTGTTCTTCCTGCTTTGCAGTATTGCGCATTGTAAAATTTCGGCAACTTTCTTTGAGGGCATTCCATATATCTAAGAAATATTTGCGGAGCATCATCGTCATTCAGCATTCAATGCCGAAAACTCCAACCTAAAAGTGCGTAAGGACAACAAACAAGTCTTCCAATGCTATATATTTATATGTACTATATTACTAATCAATGAGTCACAAAAGCACTTTTTTGCATTTATGTTTTGATTATATCACTTAAAAATCATAGAATTATATCTGCTACTTTTTGCTACTTCGTGCTCTTAGCTCAACTTATGCGTTGTTTAAATTTATCACTTTTCCAAAAAAATTGTTTTAACGAGAAAACAGCACTTCCGTTTCCGACCACGTGCTCTGCGTTAGCAACTTTCTTGCTAACAACTCTCCACAGCTTAAGTTCTCTCCTCAACTGCCACTGTTTCCTTCGCCCTTCAACGACACCTTTCTCTGGTGATCATTCCCGGGTTCAGGAGAATCCAACAGCAATTTACAAACAATATTTTTCTCAAATCTCCCGATTGCGATCCAATGAACTTGGATCCCGGGCTTCAAGAAGTAATCCTCTGGCAAGTCAATTTCTTGGCTATTGATGGCAAGGATCGTTAAGGGGCTAAATGTGTTGTATCATTTCTTAATCTTCACTGTTATCCTCGCATACCATTTTTACATTTTTTTCCGCAAGGATAGTCTGGTAAATTAATCACTAGTGGTTAGCCTACACTAGAAAGTTTTCCGTTACGTTTTGCTAAGACGTTTGGTATATTTGTAGTGATAAAGTCTCTAAACTACCAGAAAAAACTAAGAAATGTGAAATTTTATTTAATATAATTTTTTTTATTTTGAAGTCGATAAGAAACTTACTTTTACAAAATAGGTATAGTGCTTTTTGTAAACCATAGGTATGCAGGCATATAATAATGCTATGCTCTTGTCTGTCATCTAGCAAACGCCATTTCCTTATATGTTTCTAGGTTTAGGACTCGAAAAGTATATTCGATAAACGGAAACTTCCGGTCGGAAAATTTGTAGTGGAATATGGAGGACAGAACGATTTGATTTGAGATTTCATTACCCATAACGTAGGTGTGAAATCCCAACTTGCTTGTTATCTCAAAATGCTAGGTACTGATGCAGACAGATGATCTTTATCAGGAACTAGTCAATCCATACCCAATGCTGAGATTTAATTTGGCAAAAGCAAGTCATCACTTGAGGAATGGGTAGTCTAACGCTTACACCGGAGATCTAGATGGCCGAACAATCATCTGCCCGAGCCCACCGCCCATGATGAGAGTTCAACAAGTCAGTGCCCACGTGCCATCTAACAAAATATCCAGGCGCAAGAAGGTAATTAACGTTAATTGTCACTGTATGTTTGCAGTAATGACTCTATCCTATCAATACTGTAAACTTCTGTCCATGAATTACCCCTTCTGCTACTGTTTCCTTCATATATCTGATGATGAATCCGCGACGGAAGTCAAATCGTTAGGCAAATAGACAGATTGTCCAAGCGATCGGGTCTTCTTCTTCTCAATTGCTTACTGGGATACGCATGTTTGCTTGTATCGGCAAAGCCTGTATAAGCCATTCTGTTATGTTGGTCTAAATTTTTCGTGAAATTTGACAGTGGGTTTCGATGATCCCGTGTGGCATGACCCGAAACGTTTCCCAGTCCACGATAATGTCTACAAAAAACAAAAATTCATTTTCCGTTAGGTCGTCATTTGATTGAAATCACATCGCCAAATATTTCTTGGGCATTGAAAATAACGAGTACGCCCGTAGCAGTACAACGTGGTCGCTTTTAGCTGCCAGAGTTAGACATGACACTTCATTGATACTATTCTGCGATTTCGTGAAAACGATGTCCAGATAATTGGCCTGTTGGCCATCGCGCACCCTTGTTGGAAATATGACGTGCTGTGTGAGAAATAACAGTAAAGTCGTGCTCAGAAGGCAACTGTCGAGGGCCAGATTGGAGCTCTGTGCGCCGGCCGAGCTCCACTCAAGGCGTTATCGTCACCTTTTATCAGGGTAGCCGGCCGTGTAGCAAACTCGTAAATGAATAAAGGCAGTAAAAAACTCTTGCAGTGAAAATAGAGGTAGAGTTCAATGGCCCTCCATTTTCAAAAAGTGTTGAAGAGAAAAAACTGCGAAGTAACATAAGACAGAGTAGTAGGGTGGAAATATGTGTTGTTCGTTATTGTTGGTAGTTGGTTGCTAAAAATAATTAAAGGTTGTTCGCTTCACTGAGTCTTTGTCTCAGTTCGGTAAGGGGTTGATGGATTTTTTATACGATCTGTAGATGAGAAGTCGTGGTGAAAAGAAATTCTTGGTTTTAGTCTTTTAACTTAAAACGCCTGGACAAAATGGGCCTAGCGTTCTGGCTACTGGTCATGGTGACTTTATAAGATGTAGGATGCGTTGGTTGACATGGGCTCTCTGGCTGCTTTTCTAGATGGAAGGCTTTGTCCACTTTCATTGACATATTGATTACCAACATTTGTTCAGATTTTCATGGAAGGATTCATGTCGTCGGAATACCGGTCGATAGGAGAATTGGCGGTTGATGCAGGTAGACCCTGTATTTTGAAGCCTTTTCTCCAATTAACGCGACAATTATTCAAATACGTTTTACAATAAAAGCCCAGCCTTAAATTTTTTCAAGTATGTTCGACACAATTAGATTCCGGTTGGTTAATTATATTTTTGTGGTTTCGAAACCCCCGTTCAAAGAAATCCAGATATTTAAGGGATTTACATCCTTTCTCCATTAATTATTCTGCACAGGTTATGTCTCGTCTTTCACCATTCCCCTTTAGTCTCTTTCTATGCCGTGCATCTAGGCATCTATTCCTTACGAATAAACCGCCAGTAGAGGTAAGGATGTGAAATAATATGTCTGCTTTGAAGCAAAGTTGGCACATTTCTGTCAACATTAATTATATCACGCTTTTAATTCCACACAGATGACTAATATCACAGCTGGGTGTGACTGGAAATCTACTCAAATTGTTAACCGACTTTCAAACAGGCAGGCGTCAGTCTACTTACATTGCAGACACTAAAACACAATGGAAAAACGTGTCCAGTGGGGTTCCGCAGGGAAGCGTTCTAGGTCTCATTCTGCTTCTGGTATATGCAGGCGACTCCCTCGATCACCTCACTTGTTGGAAAGATACGTCTGCGGACGATCTAAAGATTTGGAAGTTGATCGAAACCTCGGACTATGGGCAGACCTTAAAAGCTGACTTGGATCCTTTGCAAAAGTGGTGTGAATTGTGCCTACTGTAGCTCAATTTCAACAAATTCCAAGTCATCCGCCTACTGTCTACTTATAGATAGGAGATACTATCTTAGTATGACTTCTTGATCGGTTTTACCAACTCGAGCAAGTGAACGAACTACGGGATCTAGGTCTATGTATGAAATCCAACCTTAAACCGTCAACTCAATTTTCCAAAATTGCAATGAAGACTATGGGCATCATATGAGAAATCCGAAGATCCTACCTCCATTTTGATGCGGACATTATGATGCGAGTCCGTGGAAGATTTGTTCGACCGGTGTTCAAATATTGCGTCCAGACGTGGTAACCCCATCACGAAGAAATGTAACACAGTGCTGGAAAATCTCAAAAAAGCGATCAAATTAGACTGATATATGTGTTTATTATACCAGTTTACAGGCAATTTTAAAGAGTTGGTAAGGCACCTCTTGGGTGCCTTCCGAAACCTCGAAGGCAGGAAAAAACCTAAAGCAAACTCCCTATGCCGCAGCCAGTATTGGTTTTGTTTCAATTTTGTGTTTTGTCAATACTGGGCGAGATAGGGTATTTGTTTCAAGTGAAAAAACCTGACTTCAAAGACGTGATACAAACGGGATGTATTTACAGCTGTAAACTTAGTTGACACATCAGCAAGATAAAAGATGCATATCGTTTTTGGGACATATGTTCGGGACGGGAAGGGTTGGCACAAGAACACACTGTTCTCAGTCTTCCTCCAATTGTTGTCGGCAGAAAGGTAAGCAGATTATGGGCTGCAGCTTCAGCAGCATTATCTTCAACATGAAGCCTGTCTAAGGTTCAAAGTGCACGAACGTCATCAGAGTGAAAAAGAGATTCCACCGAGTCAGCACCCAAAATTCGTGAAAGTTGTCCTGAATGTAGAAAACTAGTTATAGCTCTCTTAAACATAGGGTAGCTTTGCTGGGTTATAATACTTCTGGGCAGCTTATTCTAGGTTACAATGGCGTTCACTGAAAAGAAATGCCGGTACTTAACTGTGCGTGCCATAGGAAGAAATAAAAACACACCTCAATGAATGGCGCGCCGAGAGTGCTCGAGCTGCAACATTGTACTGAGAGAATTAAAAGTTTGGCCATTTAAAAGTTTAAACAGTATAAATAGACCCTTCTGTTATCTACGAAGCCGCAGAGGATCCAACTTTATATGTTCGCACCATTGTTGGAAGGCTAAGTTACGGTGTTCTGTAGTGAAAACTCTTCTAGTGAAGAAGTGCTGCACTGATTCTTTTTTTCCGTTCACTAGTGCGCAGAAGAATGAACAGGGGCGAGCAGTTTTCAAGACTAGGTCTCACGTACATATTATAAAGGCTTGTTCTAAACTGTATGGTCTGAAATTTTCTAAGAAAAAATCCGGTTGTTCGGCGTGCTTTCGAGACTATCAGGGCACAGTGCTCTGACAAATTGAGACTATTACAGTAGGATATGCACAAATCCTTGAAAACTCGTGGGGCATTGAGTTCAAGACCGTCAATGCTTGATTCCGGTTGATGATCGTCGACAGCAGGGTAGCAGGTCTAACATAGGAAGGTCGGCTAGAAAGGCTCAACCTTTTTTTACTTTATTATAGGCAGTGCAGAGGAAATATGAGTATGTTGTTCAAACTCGTCAGGGAAGTAGACTGTTCTATTCATATGGCTGATTGCTTTTAGTTTGCACAAACGAGGCATCTCCAAAGTCATCTATACAAACTAGAATTGTTGGCCAACCCTTTCACCCAGCGGGTCCTTGAAGACCGTAATGAAATACCTTCTTAAATAAATAAATAAATTTTATATTTAAGGCCCGGAGGACCTCGTCATTGCAAACTTAGTGCTGTGGAAAAATAAATGCAAAATTGATAAATGCTGCTCCCATGAAACAACCACATAGACAACGATTGTAATCTCCGTATCGAGCAGACCCATGCATACGGTAGATGCGATGTCCTCAGCTGATTTTTTCGCCTTCAAACTGACCGCGGCTAAGTATACCTCAGTTAAAGGACATGACAGTTTTTCCAGACCCCAAGTATTCTTGCTATAAAACCGTAACACCTACAATGTATAGCTATTTTATTTCATGTTTTTCTAGCTTTTTTCCCTAGAAGTCAGGTTTTTTTCACTTATTTCGCACACTATTGACCTAGCAAAAGACCAAAACAAATACAATAGTCACTGCGAAAGAAGTGGTTTGGGTTAGGTTTTTTCCTGCCTTCCGGGGTTTATGACGGCGCCAAAGGTGTGCTTTACAAATGAACCTTATTATTAGTGTTGGTAGATTAATTCATATTCACCAACATATCGTCCTTTTACAATAGTAGTCAACGCATGGTGAACTAAGGAGGAAGCAGTGAAAAAAACTCCTACCATTAAAGCTGGGGCACAGTTAAGCGAACCCCCGCTTAAAAAAACAAAACGTAGGAGAAAAAACTGTTTCATCAAAATTAAGGGGGTTGGTTGAGAGAATTGATTATAGTGCAAATGAGACAGGACTCTTGATGAGAACGAATGAGGGTTGAAAACGCTTCTTGTAATTGGGGAAAACATATAACAGCAAAGACTGTTGTTCACCATTGTTACACCACCCGACTGGTTTCATGATCAACCATCAGGGAGGTGAGACCAGAGGAGGCCAACGCGGATGACAAGGTCGACAAGAGAGTGAACGGCAGAGGTCACCTGATCAACAACGAAACGCCGGAGATGTGACCTTGTTGACTGCGGAGTTTAGCGACGAGCTGGCGAAAATAGCAGAACCACCACGAGCATGACTAAGGACCATGAAGCCTATCGTGCGGGTTGTATAACGGAGAATGGAGAAAACGGCAATGATGGCTCGACAGGGAAGTGGACGAATCATCGTTGCAAATATCACTCAAATGAGGAAGAAATATACATGTATGGAAAAAAATTGATGTTAACATAACCACCTCAGATACCAGTGGGACACTTTGCAAAGTCCAAAAGTTGTGTGTTTGGGAAGGAGACGGATAACAAGGACTTTATATCTTCCGAAATTAAGTGTTTACGTAATTTGACTTTAAAAACTGCTAAAATAGACGACAGCCTAATTTCGAGGGGAATATTATGCCAGAGGAAGGCATATTTGGAGGCAAAGAAGTAAGAATGTTTCAAAGTGGAGTTTAAAAGGGGTGCAATAATCCTGGAGGAATTACGAGTGGATTAAGGTCTATCTGCGGGAATGAGAGCGTTGATTCGTGGAAGGTTAGGGGTAGAGTTAACGCGAAAGAGGAAACAGAGGCCCGCTTCGAGTCTTCTGACCCAAAGAAATGTCATGTTCGCTAACTGACATCTCCCCGTATAAGAAATAGTGGATGGAGGAAGACCGAATATTTTGCGAGAAAATACCCTCTGTACATTTTCAATCTTACTGCGATCCGAAGCATTCATTAGGCCAAAGAGGGGACAGCAGTATTCTAGGATGGGTAGAACATACATGCGAAGAAAATTAAACTGTATTTACAGCAGGATGAAATTGTGTGATATAAAACCACATATCTGTGCAGCGTTCGCAAATATTCGATCCGCATGAGGCGACAATGCTAGTTTATTTGTGTAGCTTAGACCTAAGTATTTAATAATGGATCGTTCTAAAAAAGGAGTATTTTGAAAGAAAAGTGGACGAGGAAGCTTGACGGGACCGAAACACATGTAAATACACTTGGATGGAGAGAATTCCATCTGCCAGGTAGCACTCCAACGTATATGCTTGCCATGTCCTTAGAAAATGAGCATATGCATTTGAAGTCATCTGCATAAATGAGATTGTGTGCATTTTTTACAGCAAACAAAATTTTGTTTATGTATAGAATGAAAAGTAAAGGACCCAAGAGAGGGCCTTGAAAAACGCCACTCGTGATCAGCTGAGAAGTGGAGTAACTATCACCTTTTAGGACCTTCTGGCTGCGGTTAGACAAGAAGGAACCGATGAAGTCGAGGAGAGGGGGACGGATGCCAATGGCTTCCAATTTTACCAGAAGCCGTCTGTGCGGTACCTTGTCGAAGGCTTTGCTCAGGTCAAAGTAGAAAACAACCACGGATTGCTGCTCGTTACGGAGGGAAGTGACGTGGTTAACAAAAACTAAGTGACAGTTCTCGCATGATCTTCCGGGTAGAAAACCCTGCTGCGAGTAAATTAAAAGCTTATTTTTTAGGCAAAAATCGAGAATTTGATAAAAATTTATCTTCTATAGAAGTTTATCTAGGGCCGGGGTTTATGAACACCGCGGTAGTTATTTATGTCTCAACGAGATCCTTATTTAAAGACTGAAAGAATAATTGATGTCTTCCGAGTGTCAGGAAAGTTACCATTTAAGAGATAGACTGAGCATATATGGCTGAGGTATTTGGGAAAGGTCCACACTCTTGATAACTGAATTGGGATACCATCAGTTCCCGAAAAGTGCGAGCTCTTCAGAGCAATTATCTGCTTACGAATTAATTCTATGGAGAAATCAATGTTTCCGAGAGCATTGTCTGAGTATGGTTGAAACGACGGGACTTGTTAGGATTCTGTCGTAAAATGCTTCGCAAAGATAGCATTGAATAATTCAGCCTTATCAGACTCATCTAGTACAAATGTTTTATTTTCATTCAGCAATGGGGGTATTTCAATTCCTCGTTTTGCGGAGGACCTACGACGAAACAGTTGTGCAACCGATTTTGCAGAGTTGACCTCACTCAGGGTGCCAGATTCCCTGTGCTGGTCACCCGCAAGACGAATATTTGACGCTAATTCCAAGATCTCTGCGATGCTTAGATGCACAGACAGCGAACTAGTAGATCTATCTTTCAGCTGCCTCCTCAATTTCTTTAATCTGGGCAAAAGAAAATGAGGGACGGTCGATTTTGGTGTGAAGGGTTTCGCAATTTTAGTGGGCACAAATTCCAGCATTTTATTAGAAACGACCGACATGAGTTCAGAAAGATATGCAGCGTCGTTATTGGAGGAGAGGCTCGGCCAATCTAATAAGTCGAGAAAATCGTTGATTGAGCTCATATCTGCAAGGTCATACGCATGATATGTATGACTAGCACTAGCCTTTTCCGCAGAAGGAAGTGAAAGGCAACAGTGAATTAATGTGTGATCACTTTGGAAGGTGTCCTGATTAAAAACAACGAGCAGAGGGGCAATACCATTTGTGAAAATCAGATCTAGGATATGATTCTGTCTTGTTGGAGAACTAACTTATTGAGACCTGTTAGAAAAATTAATGGTATCTAGGAAAGGCTGAAATCTAGGTGGATAATAGTTTGAAAGCCAGTCGATTTCAGGAAAATTAAAATCTCCAGCAATAATTTTAACTTCAAAAGTGGATTCTGAAATAAACTTGAATATTTTACAAAAATTTACATCTTCCTCAAATAAAGAGTTAGAAGGATTATATACACATCCGATAATTGCCTTTTCCCGGGCGACAGGATAATAAAGGCAAAACAGTAATTTCTAGAGAAGGACGTGCTATTTAGATAAAACGGAAAGTGCCTAAATGACGTTCTTATATAGAGGAGGCCACCACCATCACGCTTATCAATGCGATCGTGACGATAGAAATCATAATCGTCTATGATAAGGGAGGAGTCAAAAATGATTGGATGGTTCCCATATTATGTTATGCATATAACATCGGACATCATCTCGAAAGCTATAGCTCGAAGTTGAGCCGTGTTATTTATAGTGGACCTGGCATTAAGCACTATGACATCATGTGTTTTTCGAGTGACAGGAATATGGCTATCGTTATTCATAAAAGAATTTGAGGGTGTTTAGGCAAACTGTAGGCCGTTGTTATTTGTGGAATAAGTACTAACGAGTATGGAGCTGTTAGCATATGGGTAGCCAATAAGGGATGGCTGATAAGGTCTGATATATCTAGGGGCCTCGCTTTCTGGCAGGGAAAAATGAGGAGAGGGTTAACCAAAATAAGCTTCTGGGGCGTTTGGGAGGAATGGGGGAAGGCGAGAAGACAGGTAGAAGTTAGCAGACTTGGGTGGTAGAGGATGGGTAAAGGAACTGAGAGGGGGAACGGGGACATAAAATTAGTGTTTGGGCCGCTCGCGTAAGGACAAGTGGTCTTAATCAGTGAATGTCCTGTACGGCAACTCCGATTAGATTTAAAACTATACCAGTTTGGGTTATTGCCGTGCAAATTAAATTTTTTTTGGTTCGGGCCCGGCGTGTTCAATAACGCATTATACGGGGGAATAATATGTCTCCCACGGTCAAAAGAGGAGCTAGGTTTTGGTGGAGAAGCGCTCGGCCTAAACGCTTTCGACGGTGTTGGCCACATTCTTGATGAACTCGTTGCCAAGTAAGAGGCAGTGGAATTTATCGAACGTTGGACAGAGAATGTATTTAGACTTGTATTAATCGTAGTAGATGACGGAACGGTGGGCCTTGACGGTCCCGACATCAAGAGGGATGGGCTAACTGGTGCACTGATGTTAAGTGACCTTTGACTAGACATTCGGGACGTAGGGATAGCGGTTGTATGGATGGTTATGGGACTATGAATAGACATCTGGGAGGCAGGGATAACGGGTGCACTGATGTTAGCGGGTGTATGACCAGGTATGCGGGGGGGAGGATTAGCGAGTGAATTTACTCTATCGGGACAACGAACAGATTAAGAAATAGTAGGCTGAGAAGTCATTGGTCTATTGAACTGGAAGGCCGTATTTCTTTGCTCCATTGGTGTAAGATCTCAACAGAGGAAACTTTTAGTCATTTCTAAATATCGGGAAATGCGACCTCGTTGAGCAAAGATTGAGTCCACCTTGATCAGTGAAAACAATTTAACTAGGATGGGCGGGTTTTCGCAACGGATTGGAGGTGTTTGGCTTCTGCAATTTTGTAGTTGAAACCACCCGAACATAGAAAATCTTTTGCAATATCCAAAGGGCGACTTAATATGGAGGCATTTTTAGTATAAAGTTAAAGCTTCGCTTTTGTCTGTCAAAAGCTTCTGTGGTTATAAGATGGACGAGGGAGTCTAACTTTTTACAATCTTGCGAGGGCACATCTGATAACTTGCCATCAAACAGATTGCCTAGTATTGATAAAACAAAACCAACTTTCATCATGAATTCATTACAGTTCTGTAATGCAGATAAATCAATACGCTTAGTCTTGACAATGGGCTGCATGTTGATATCAAGGCATTGAAAAGTAGGCGTGGTCAGGCACTGCTTGGGTCTGGGAGCAGATATCTTACGATGAGCTATAATTTTCGTTCCCATAATTTTGATAAAAATCTGCTTTAAATGTTAGATGATTTATAAAAATTCAGCCTATATTATTTTACCGCAGCTGATTGTTAAAGTCTCCTAAATTGCTTAACAAACTGTATAAGTTATAACGTTCAGAAAAAAAAACAGTTGATATGATTTTCAGATTATGACTTACGACAAATAATCAGAGTGAACTTAACAAATACTGTAGCTATTTTTTAAGAAGCACTTAAAATTTATTTGAAAAAGTGAATTCAATATTGGGAAACGACGCAGCCTTTGAAGGTCTTGAGAATATTCTGATCTTGACGATTTCTTTAACTAGGCCGTGAATTTGCTGGTTTGAAGAGGTTGCGTTCGGTTTAAGAAGGTTGCGTATCAGTAAAATTGGTTGGAAAACAAATTCTTCTTAAATTCCGACTTCAAAAGATCCTCCACGCAAGAAAAATAATTCCAGAGGCGCAGAAAAAATTGTATACGAACGGTTGCAGCCACAATATCCTAGATCGTAATTGATGGGGGATATCGATGTATAATTGTCCTAGGAGGAGCGAGGGGAAATATCGACTGTGATCTTGAAGGGTAGGCACGTCAGGAGTCATTTGTTTTGCTGAGAGCGTTAACAAATTAAAAGAAACTGGATCCTTCTTTATTTGCTGGTTAACATGAATGACTTATATAATAAACATACATGGCTTTGGAAGACATCCATGGCTTGATACCATCCACCTGTAAATAAGGTTTTTCAAAGGCTTGCCTATTTCTCTTTTGCAGCACTTCGCAACTTTTTCGCACTTATTGTTGATGTTAAGTCTTCATTATTGTTATATACTTCTGTTAGGGTTGAATTTTTTTGCGATTTTCGGATATGAATAGGGAACGCAAGGCCGAAAGTCTTATCCCTTAATATAGTGACTTATACTGAATTATACAGTGAATTAATCTTTCCTTTCTTTTCTTAATCAAATTCAATATTTTGAAGTCTCACAGCTTCCTATTTTTCGGTTAGCTTTTTTTTATATCCTGTATACTGTACGCATAGATACCGTGTCCCTCCATGAAAGCCTATGGTGTAGCAGATTTTGAAGTGACGCCATATTCGCGGCGACCCTTCCTTCAAAGTAAGTTCATTTGCGTTGGATACGTTTTGGACAACTTAAAACCGTTGGTGCTCGTTTGAAGCCTTTACTGTAGTTCCAGCCAAATTGTCAGCCTTAAGCCACGCGTAATTCAGGGCAACTGTCCTTGGTTTCCCAAACCCCCTTGCTATCGTTTTTTACTCGGATCTAAATAATGGCCATTTAGAGCAGCTTTTAGTAAATTAAGGAGCGTTTGAGTTTCATAAGCCCTGAAGGAAAAAACGAATGCTTTTGAACAGGTCCGGATTCGACAGAGCAGAATGGACGTCCAGGTGTACAATTGTCTTCTGACTTCTGGCCCCTTGCTGTAGGGAACCCTCTAGACCGATTAGGAGCCCTCTTATTTATCCCATCCGTATGTTTGTCCTATCGTTAAGGACGTGGATTCCTGATTGGAACAATATCTATATGCATTTTAATTCCGCCTCCAGATTGAAGAAATTACTGAATTAGGTGTAAACAATTCCCTCAATGTTATGAATTATCGATAAGATAGAGGACCCTAGAATGGCCATTTCTGGGTCAGTAGCCGTCGTCAGCTAGGGATACCCAAGTCCAGTATTGCAGCTGAAATTGCTGCCTTTCGCAAATTTCAAACCCGCGTCTATACGGTCAGAGGTAAACACACAAACCATTGAGTCACGGGGCCGCTATATTGTTGGTTTTAGATCTGGACTATTGAGCATTTAAGTGCACACCAACCTGTTTTTCAGGATGTTTCCATCCCGATTGATGCGTTGCGACCTCATACCTATTGATTGTGTTTCGCACCCCTACAATTTTATCTTCGAACGTCATGCCTTTGAAAACAAGTAGGCTTTTTATCCGCTGAGCTGGAGGTCGACGAGTATTTTGTAGCGGAGTACAGTTTTTAGATGTCCTAATATTTTAGTTTTTTTGTTTGTCCACTTCCGTATGTATCAAACTCTTTTAGGCAATATAGGCTGTATTTAGAAAAAGCGTCCAAGTCCGGAGTTATTTTTCTTAGCATTGCCCAGTTTGGTTGAAGAAGGAAGCAATGTGCGGTCTTACAAAAGAATCCGATGGAAGCAAAGTGATGATTATAGATATGCAGACAGCCTGCCGAGCATCAACCTATTTCCCTCTACAAAAGACAACGACTGTCATACTAAATGTCTGCAGTCTAAACAGTCTAATTTGTTGTTGTGTTGTCTATTATAATTTCATTTAGGCAACCAGGAAAAACTTTGCTATCCCCTTCCCTTAAAACTTATTCTGCGATTGGACAGGGATCTGTACCTTATGTATCATAGCTATCTAAGCTCAGTATTTTCCTATACGTTAAAGGTTGCTACTGGGTGATTCAATACAAAAAATCCGTTTGGTATCAGGAAACCTGTTTTAGTTTGAAACGATCTTGCGAGATTACTTATTCAAACTATGTTAGACCTGGGCCATGCAGGACATTCAAAATATCTTTTTATATAACGTGGTGTTCGAAACTTCGAATGATGTGCCTAAGGTTTGCTCAGATTCACCCTCACACTCTCAAGCACATTTTAACCTATAGCATCATTTTCTGAAGTCAACAGTTACCTGGTATGGAACAAAGTATATGCTATTCAATGGTATACTATACTGCCCTTAGATTTCATGTTTATGCATATCTGCTGGTTTGGATAAAAATCAAATTGTCTGTTCCTCTGTACAGCTTTGACCTGCGCACTTCAATTTTAACAATACTGCCTTTTCAATCATTTGCTGTACTTCTGTTGCATGTAAACAAAATAGCAATTCACGTGTACTAGACTGGACAAACAAAAGGGAAATTGCAAAAGATTGGCAAAACGGCTATGGCGGAATACCATTCAGTAGAATTAATACACTTCGACTCCTGCAAGGCATTTGATTGTGTGCCGCAAACCTGGTTGACATAAGTGGAGCCCAACGGTAGTCTTTTATTAGGCTGCTTCTATTTCGTATCTTTGTAAGTAACCTCATAGTGGATGGATGAGCGTAAAGAGCGGATAATCGTGAATTGTGGGCGATAGCACAAAATGAGAGAATGCCCAGATGCAGCAACATATGGAAAAAGAAGGGGTATGTGGAGGTTAGTGACACGAATGCGTGGTTATTCGCGGAATAAATGTATTGTAAATAGGGTGTACGATGTAGAAACAACCACTCGAAACCCAAAAAACGCAAGACAAAATAGGCCTTTTAATTCAAGTCAGCGTAAGCGTGTTGGACAGTGGTCCAGACGGGAATGATGACAATGATTCTGATAAGATGAAATTGTGCTAACTTGAACTCGTAGGTCTTTGTTAAGGTACATATATATGGAGAAGCTGTGCGGCCGAAACTGGAATATGCGGTTAAGGTTTGAAATCATTATAGGCAGCTTAAAATGTAATCAATCAACTGTCGTCATTTTTCACTCGGAAGACTTTCGCAGTTGGACCTCTTTATTGACGTATGCTTAAACGTTCCCCAATGTGAGCATCTTTAAGATACCTCTAGGCACTGATCTGTTAATGGTAAATCCAAACCTCTGATATTTTTCCAATAGGATTATTGAGCCATAAACTACTACTCTATTCATTGCAGCAGGTGGTTTTGCCTATCTTAACTTTGACTTTGATAAACATAGCATTTTGCAAATGCAGTAAACGTGCTATTTTTTATTATTTCGCAAACGCTGCTGTTTTGTTTCTCCTTTTGAAATCTGTGTATTCAGCAGGTCTGTGAAAACTGGGAAGCATGACCGAACCGTTCCCGTTTACTAATAGTAACAGTAACCTAACTCTCAACTATAGCTGAAACCTTAATCCTTACTGCAAGCCTAAACCTTTCCTTACCATAAACCTTATCGCTTTATTGCACTTAAATCTTGCATATGCTCGCACGTTCTTCTGTGAACGCTATTGCGGCGTCATACCAATAAAGTGCTTAAAACAGGCCATAATATCGGGTGATATAAGTTATTACTGGAAGTATTCCTGTCTACCGCATTATTATCGGTAACGCTATTTTGGCTTAATTGCTAGGCACTATGCGGCTGCTGCAGCGTTCAAGGATGAATCCCATGATAGAAATGGAGAGAGTTCTTTAACTGGTCGGTAAGCGCTCAACTAAAATTGAGAGCAATCGGTAGTCTCAGCATGCAGTAGGCCTTGATAGTGCAATAACAATTACAGTCTCGGTAAGCTTTCCATAATAAGTTTTCCTTGACGGAGAAAAGAATAGTAAAAGATGAGACAGGTGATGCATGATTTAAAGGATTGCATTTTAGCATTCAGATTGCTGTTCAAATGCAATTACATCGTTTTCCACCTCTATCAGGCAACAGTAGCTAATGTAGGCCAACTCATTAATCCCTGCTCCCTGCATGTTCTCCTACGAAAACGGTGTTTAGAGGGTTTTGTGTGTGGGGAATTAGGACACGCAGTCGAATGTAATCTAGTAAATGTTAAATTTATTTTTATTGTACTGTATTTAGAAGTGTTGTTGATTTTTACCCGTAGATTTTCCTTATCTGCGTTATCTTTAACTTATTGCGGAAAAACCTGATTATCAAATTGCAGGTTTCTAAAATTTCCCGGAAAATTGAAATGGTGGTTAGGAGGTCGTTAAATCCCACTTATCTGAGGTCCTACTTACTGCTCTGGTGTAAGATGGGTATAGTCCGCCGCTCAATGTGCCGCGCTCACCTTCAATTTACATGTGGAACATTTAATTCCCCGCGGAAGGAACTTAAACTACATTTTTTCGGTTTACACTTACTTCTGAAAATTTACTTTCTCGCCTATCCTCATCCCCCAAAACTATGACAACCAGTTTTTCTGGACGAAATGCTGGAACTAGGAGTATATGAGTGGGCCTACATAAGCTACTTTGGCCCTCGATTCGCTGAAAAACAACAGCCTACGATAGCTGGCATGCCTGCGTCGACATGGGCTTCAGGCTTAACCCTTTTACTCTCAATTGCAATGAAAGACATAACAGATCAACCGCCGGAACTTAGAGCATGTACCGATGGGTTTCGGTACGAAAAGAGGTGACACATAGTCCTTGAACTTCATTGCCAGAAGTGGAAATCATAAAAGGCAGAATTTAATTTTGAAGGAGATCAATGTCTCGGCAATATAGAGACGTACGAGAAAAATGCGCTGAGAAACGGCTAAAGGCGGGAGAGGCGAGCCTCAGCATTGGATTAGCCAAAAGTCTGGATTTGAGTGGGACCTTGTCATGCGATTTCCATCTTTGCACACGCTGCGTGAATTGCACCCGGAATAGAATGCCTGATCAGGTCCAGCTTATTTGCTCGGTGGAATTCAGCGTCTCTAAACGTTCATCCTAAAAAGAGAAAAATCATCAACAGAATTCACATACAGACTGCTTTACACTAATTTTATTTATGCATGCTACCCTTCCGAAAAATGTACAACTTCATGCGAAAAGGCAATTCAAATATCGAAGTAACAAATGGTTTTGCAGGATAATTTTTATTTCAACATAGGACAAAAAGTATAGCCTTTTATCCACGTTTTCCATCAAAGAAGTATAAACTTCCGAGGAGGCCGACAGTAAGTGAGGTGCGACATATAACTTAAACTATCATTTTCTAAAACGATCTGCATATAGAACGTGTTAGGATCCGTACGCTGTCCTAAGTATTTTTTTCCAGAAAGCATGACAGTGCAGGGAGAGAACGTGTTTGCGCACGAGAAAAATGTATTCAAATGCAGCAATCGTTCTCACGCGCGTTGTTTATAGAGTCTAGCGTACACTGGTTATCTTCTAATCAAACAGATTGAGAAGAACGCACCTTAACTGATCAACAACTCATGGCGTTGAGCACAAGAGACGCGGATGCATGTAGCGCTGGTGCAGCCAACCTCCTCCAAACACGAGATGCTCCAAACGTGGTCTAGCGGGAAAATCTCGGCCTCCTAGTCGCTTTACCCAGCGCGATGGTCGATGTCCGCTTTCGCGACGTAACATTTGCCCGGCCATGCAGACGCGCTCATCCCACACTGGCCGGGCCAATCAATGGTCTGAAGCTTACTCACCCAATGCGCGCTCTGGGCCCTTGTAAATATTCCCGCACTTCGGATCATGCCTCTCTAGCGGAAGGTATTGAGCTCCGCACTTAATCGTCTTCTTCCTCTTTGTACACAATATACTGTTCCTTCAACTCTGGCCTCTATCGACTTCTCTCCTAAGGAACCATGGTCTTCAGATTGTAGTTGCTCGGGGTTAATTTAATTAAACCCCTGCGATATTGTTGACGATCCGACGTGATCTGTACACGTAACTACTGATGTGGCCTGCTGTCCCCGCGCATTTTTCGAACTTTCCGACGTGTCCGTGCACATTTGGTAATCTTCAGGCATGAATTTTGATGTGGTTGAGCTCAGTCGTTTTTAATGGCAGAAACTTACCATTTTGTGCGTATAAAAAGTATTTGGCCTATGCCGCATGTTAATAACCCTCATAGCGAAGTCGAAATCACATGCTTGGCCAACATTACAGTATGCAAACTGCCTACTATTGCGGAGCATTGTTATTTAACCGGTGGGTGCGTCACCTCAAATATATTCTACAATTTATGACTGAGTTGTTCGCCAAGCCGACTCTTTGATGCACGGGTTAAAAACGGTTCACCGGCGGTTGACCGGAGCTGTGTGATACGCGCAGAGAGCCACTTTAAATTGCCTAGGAGTCTTGCCGAATCCTGTCCACGCCCTTATTTAAGCTACCATACACTGCGATTGATATTATGGAAGTCGTCGGTAAAGGCGGCTTAAATGTTGTTTGCTTTAAATGCAACCAATCATTGCATATATTTCGTTCTAAAGCTGTACTAGCGATTGCAAAAACCAAATTGAATTTCTTGCTAGCAAGGTTAAAACAGGGAGTAGGTGGAGGCTCCCTCACGATTTCCCATTATAACGAAGAAATAAAAACACATAATCTATTCACCGCTGGACTTCGAAAATGAAGAACGGACGTGCAATCCCGGAGCAGACACATGATAAACGTTAACAACACGACACAATCTAGATATATAGTATAAGCGTGAACCGTTTAATAACGTCAGTGACAGACACTGAAACCAAATTTACTGTGGGGTACATGACCGACGTCGTTGACAAAGATGGCTGAACCATCGGATGACTTAGTGAAAAGTGCATAAGTGACTAAAGGCCTTTAATTTCCCTTTGAACTTCTACTAATTGCTAAGCCGCGCTTACAGATTCCACAGAAGCTCAATCCCCTCACACAGCTTGGTTTCAAAGTAAACAATTTTCAGCTAAAGAAAGCTTGATAGAGTGAACGGAATAACTACTAGCGATATCAATTTGACATCCGGCTATGCTTTTGAAGGTTGCTGTAGGAGGGCTTCCTGTCAGTGATCTAGTTGTGTTGCAGCTTGTCTGCTGAACAGTGTGCCCAAGTTCGAGACCAATTCGTGTGTAAGGTTGTATTCGTTGTTTAGATATACATTGTGGTCATAGAAACAGTGTCCGAGAAAGGGGAGAATAATTTTAAATGAATGGTATTTACCGACAAACAGAGAGCACACTCACCACGGCTATTTCTGCCTCATTGGGCGTCATCATGTGGTGGTAGCTCAACAACAGTGAAGCAGCGGAAATTGCCGCTACACTCAAGTTTTGAACTCGTGTCTCTCCGGCCAGAAGCGAACGCTCTAACAATTTAGCTCGTAACCATGACAATGAAGCAGGGTGGGTACATTCCGAAACAGATCCGAGTATAGTTACCCAATAACATAATTTTATATAATCTCTAATTAATCAATTAATGGGACATTTGCAATTGTGCAGTAAGCTGCCGATTCCCCTTCGTATGATTCTCTTTTGACTGTTTTATTATGGAACAGGGCGGGAAATGATTGTGCGTTTCTGCGCCAATCAAAGGCAAAGAAAGCTGGCACCATTTCCTGATAGAGGCATCAGAAAGCTAGGCGTATAACACGCCAACGGTTGCAATACTGACAAGGAAATTTAAGAAAAGACAATAATGTTTGTGTTTTGCAATGAAACCTGATTAATAAGTCCGCCGTTATTGCTCAAGTGAGATGGTTTTGGCACAGAATATGATGAAGCAGATGCCTTCGTAGACGCTATTGTAGGCCTAGGTCTACCACCAATCCTAGTTACTACCCTGTCCACTATGGTTGTCACGGTTGGCATACAGCTCTAGACTATGGTCTCATAAATTGTAATTTAGGATGTGCATATATTACGAGTAGATATGCGACTGTCCATGAGGGCAGTAGATTGATCTCCGAGACAAAAGGGCACGAGCGCGTAACATAAATAGATCTGTTTGCACCCTACCAGATACGATCAATTACAGGACTAAGTAATCCCGTTGTGCCTTAACGCTCACCTTCGAGCCACACTAGCAAGCTCATAGCGGCTAATGGTATTGGTAGAATGACATTGCCGATAGAGACAGGGGAGACTGGAAGGATCACTTCTGGCTTATAAGCCATCATCAGCCGGCTATAAGCAACCAGCTAGCCAG
>JAYGXS010000001.1:113707089-113801248 GCA_036362985.1 Ligula intestinalis | reverse complement strand
CTTGCACCTCTTGGAATTGGAGTCACATACGGGTTGGAGGGCAAAATAAGGCGTTAAGTAATAAAAGCCAAAAAACCTACTTACACGGCAAGAAATATCAGAAGTTGTCTATAAGATCTGTTGCAGTAGCGGAAAAAGCGACAACGTTGGATAGACGAGAAGACGTCAGAAGATGCAAATTGCCGAACATGTGGCATCAGTATGGAGAAGTGACGCCAGTTCTTAAGTTGCAGTTCATTCGATGAAACCTGACCACATATTAAAATTCCCTGAGGACAAAATGCTCACGAGCGATGCCTTTTGCGTTTGTCATGTGTACCTCGAGTGATCTTCATGGGTCCCCAGTCTATACATAAGTGCAGCAACATGCTGCGCCTTAGTTTGGTCAAAATAAGTCGCCACTCGGGGAAAGCACAGCTCAGCACGTCATCTAACGCCAGCGCCAGGGGTTGGGATGTCCGAGCAATCATCACGTCCAGTTCAACCAATTGTGATGGCAGTTCTGCAGGTAACGGCCAGCACGTCGTCCAACAAGCAATAAGCGCAGAAGCAGCTTATCCTTTGATACGGCAAAACCGTCAGGGACATGCACTAGCTTTTACCTTACAGTTGAACCACAGCAGACGCGTCTACGAGCCACGTTCCCACCCGCCCTCCCGGCGACCAAGGTCTGCTAAACCATCTCCATATGTTGGATCAACTCTCCTCTCCACCAAATCTGTGTTTTTGATGACGGAACAGCCCCTCCCGGCCACCCTGCTCCGACTCCTCCTCCTTGCCGCCGGAATTGAGGCCAACCCTGGACCTCTCTGCTACTGCTCGTTCTGCCGAGTCTGCCTGGGTCGCCGCGACTGGTCTGTACGTTGCGGCTCCTGCAATGGTTGGTGCCATTTCCGCTGCAGTGGCCTAGCCACGGCTGCCGATTGGTCGCCCGCCTTCGCGAGTCCTAGTTGTCCCGTGCATCCACCGATCTCCATGCCTCCAGCCCGTCCTGTCCTGAACCCAAATCATCTGGTCTCCAACCTTGCCTCACCACCTGGTCTTAAGATCTTACAATTCAAAGCCGACGGCCTCCTTGGGAAGCTTGACCAGCTCCTGGCCTTCATGCGCTCGCAAAGCATAGCTGTGGCGGCTATCCAAGAGACAAAGTGGTCTCACTCCACTAAGGTCCCATCCTGTGCCGATTGCACGATTGTCCATCGCGATCGCGGCCGCAACAAAGGCGGAGGTTTGGCCTTCCCGGTGGACAAATCCATTGCCCATCACCTGCTACCCCTGCTTGGAGCCGATCCCACGGAAGTACTGGCGATTTCCCTTAACATTGGCCCGGCGCCGCTTTCCGTCGTGAACGTGTACATCCCTCCAACTTCCAGCTGTCCTCCCGGTTTCACCGCCTCTATCGCTCCCTAGTTACCTTCTTGACACAGTTTGGTGCTAGGTGACTTCAACGCATACCATGACCTGTGGCGCTCTACCTTGGCAGCTGACCCTATAGGAGAAACTATGGCTGATGAGATAGAACACGCCTCCTTTGCCGTTCTCAACGAGAACAGCCAAACGCGGCTCCCGACCAACGGCGCCTCCAGCTCACCCGATGTTTCCCTCGCCAGTCTCAGCCTGGTAGCCTCCACCATGTGGAACACAGAAATCAGCCTGGGTAGCGACCACCTCCCCATTGTGCTCGAATTGGCCACCGTCGCCGAGCGTATCAAGGCCCCCAACCGGCACTTCATTAATTTCAAGAAAGCCAATTGGGCAGCGTTCACGACCGAATCCGAAGCCGAGATCGATAGCCTACTGCCTCCCACCTGTGTCCACACGGCGGAGCGAGCCCTTCGTTGACTACTCCTGGCAGAAGCAAGTCACCACATCCCTAATGGCCACATTCCCCTTCTCCGTCCTAACTATCACCCCGAAGCCTCCCGCCTGGAACAAGAGCAAGACAAAATACGAGCGCATGATGACAGTGACCCGCGCGTTGGCGAAGTGAATGGTATCATCACTAAGACTATCAACGATGGCAAACTCCAACACTGGCATGAACTAGTTTCAGATTGTTATTTCAGTGGCAACTCAGCTGCCACTTAGAAGGTTTTGCGCAACCTTGCTGGCGCCAGTCGATCATTATCTCCCTGGACAAAGCGGGCAAGGACCCCTGTCTAGCGACCTCTTATTGCCAATTTGCCCTCCTCAGTCCATTCGCGAAAATCCTGGAACGGCTCGTCCACCCAATTCTGACGTCTGTGGCGGAACTATCTTGCCACCAACATGGTTTCCGATCGGGTCGTGGGACTACAACGTCGTTTTTTGAGCTCAGCGACGCTATCCTCGAGGGCTTCAATCAACAGAAGTTCGCTTCGCGGACCGTGGCAGGCTCAATTGACCTATCACCATCCTTTTACTGGGTCCGCCACGATCAGCTCCTGAAGGAATTGGTCTCGCTGAACGTCCCGACTGGCCTGGTCTGACGGTTGGCGGCTTACATCCGTGGCCGTCACGATCGTGTCCTTTTCCGGGGTGCTCTCTCTAAGCCCCGTTAGCAGACCTGTAGCGGACCTCAAGGCTCTGCGCTCAGCCCGACGCTCTTTAACATCTACATGCGAGAGCTCCCACTCTTTCGAGCACCTGTACAAATGTTATCCTACGCAGACGATGTTACGTTCTTTTGCCGGCATTATGACATCGATCAGGCTGCACAGCTCCTCACAGAGTTCTGCTTGTTGTCGAAAACTTCCTCACCCAGCGCGGAATGAAGATCTCTGCAGCCAAGTCGTCCGTTACTGTATCCACGCTTGATTCGAAGGAGTTTTAATCGTCACCCGGTCATCACCGTCAACGGGGCGTCCTTACCGCTCACCCGCAAGCCCAAACTCCTTGGCGTGCGTTTTAATCCGCTTTTCACCTTCGCAGACCATGCCAGGGAGACCGCAAGAAAAGTAAGGCACAGCACCAAAGTCCTCAAGGCTCTAGCAGGCACATCCCGGGACTGCGCGAAAGAGACTTTGTCGACTGTTTTCAAGGCGCTGACCAAGCCGCACCTCACTTATGCGGCATCCATCTGGTCTTCGTCGATGAGCTCTTCCAGACTCCGCCGCCTGCAGTCAGCCCAAAACGCTGCCTTCCGCACGATCACGGGTTGCTATAAAATGTCGCCTATAGATCATCTGCATGTGGTGGCTCCTGTTCTACCAGTCGCCCATCACAACACTCTCCTAAGCCAGCGGTTCTGTTGGAGTTGTTTTAAACCCGGCCATCCCAATCATCACCGTTACACCGCTTCCGAGCCCTGCCGCAACGTCCGGCCTTCTATTCGAGCACTCTACAAGGAATTTGTTGCCTCGTCCCTCGCGGATCTACATGTTGATAGCTTTGCCACCAAGACAGGCTTCCAGCGTCTCCACCAGAGAGTCGTTGTCGAGGAGGAACGAGGTTACCATCCCCCTGTCCTTTTGGGTGGCTTTCCACCTCCGATTACGGCCTCGGAACGACATCTCCCGAGGGTCACTCGCTGTACGCTCGCGCAGCTACGAAGTGGCCACTGCATGCTCCTTCGCCAGTACCAACACCGGTTCGACCCATCCATACGCGACTGCTGTCTCGACTGCGGCGCCTCGCCGCATGACTGCCGTCACCTGTTCGCCAGCAGTTTTCGGCCAGGCACATTCCTCACTCCCGCGGACCTGTGGCTCAAGCTGGTCAAGGTCGCGGCTTTTTTCCGCCTCCCAACTACTCCCAGTTCGAATTCCGGCGTGGATTCCTGATACAACTATGGGCTACGACACACACACACTATACCCTACAAAACCGCAATTCGGTGTGCATGAATACCGCCTTTCTGCCAAGCTCTCTGAAGAACAATCGGTGAAGAATAAAAATATTGACCCTGCAGTCACATCCACGTCTCAGAAAATACACCCGCAGCTACCCTCTGTATAATTTTAAGATAATGGAAACTCCTTAGGAAAGTTAGTAGTGTTTACTGGTAACTCTAACGCTTACCTTCAACCGTAACCTTAAAATAACCTAAAGCACAATCTGTACCATACCCTTAGCTTAACTCCACCCAAATTGTCGCGTAAGGTCCAAAACTAGATTTGCTTAATAGACGCCATGAGCGCATATATTGTTTCATACAAATGTACAACCTTGTCTGCAAACCTGCCGGAGGATGATTAAGAGGTGGTTTTATTGGGGCTACTCTGTATCATTACCAGATTGGCTCTGGTAAGCTTAATTACGTGCATAGGAGTGGTAATTGCAGGGCGACACAAATCCTCCTGATTATGCAGTCACATGCCTACTAGACTACCCACTTTTTGTAATGTTGTTTGGCTTCGCAACAACCTGCAGTTTAAAGTTCCCCATCAAGGGCCTACTACCCTCGAAATCTGGGTGAAGAATAATATCCAATCGCTTAAATGGCAGCAGCGATTGCCTGCAGTCTCCCTTTCCAAAAGTCCGTATGCAAATCAGAGCTGGAGCCCCTACACTTCTGTTGTTGTACAATTCTGGTCAAGTGCAGGCTGTTACGCGGTAGTATACAGTGGAAAGTATAACAGGGAGACTCTAGCTCCGGTGACACTCACGAATAGAAGGGGTTAGAGGGAAGCAGCAGTAGCGGCACAAACGTTCACTATCACTTAAGACCAAATCACGTGCAGTGTTTTGACCAGCAGTGGGGAAAGCGGTCCACGGCCGATACCTTCCTTCTCCTTGACTCTGTCTTGACACGTCTAAGGTGGTTGATTGCGCTAGATGTAGGGCAAATATACGTTATGGTGAGTGCTGCATGCTACATGCGTAAGTTTGTAAAATTGTTATCATTACACGCATACCGGCGTGAACGTATTTGCGAAAACTTGGAAAAAATCTATGAGCGGCATTGGGCATATTAAGTTCTAAAATGAACTAGAACAAGAACTTAGTGTTTTTTTTTAAGAAAAATAAAATTTTCCGATAATGACCAAGTTCCGGAGACGTTAAAATAGCTATAAATTCAAACAATAAATTTAAATCATTGTATAAGTTAAAAAGAGGAAGGAAACGAATTGCTTTATCTAAAAATATTTTTTTATTAGTCAAAATATTTTTTACATACTACCATTGGTGGATAACTATTTATTGAATATCTTCGGATAAAGTCTGCCATCATTTCGATCGTTTGTAGTGTTTTCATTGATAAATTGGGCTTCTGCTCGACGTTTTCATCAGAACTGTTTAAAATAAAGTAAACATAAAGAGCATTTACCAAAAACGGAGTTTATAGATATAAGTTCCTATGAAGGTGGCCATGCGGGTCATATTTAGAAAAACCTCAAAACACCAAACTACACGTCCACAAAATGACTCAGATCTGGTTATTCTTTAAGTTAATAAATAAACATCCTATAATAGGCTACTTTCTTAAAAATGCTTTTTTTAGATATTCAGTTAACGAATTGCTGTGTATATTCACTATTTTCAAGGTAATTTCACAATGAAATTGGAGACTTTTGACAATTTTTTTAATGTACCTGAAAATGAACAATTCACTTGGACTGTAAATTAGAGAACTTACTTTTCGCTATATAATGGGCTATTGTGGCAATAAATGGATTAATTCCACGATCTGTAATAAGCTTGTGAATGCAATAAACACTGAGCATCTATGTGACCATTTTTTAATACTTTTTATTCTTCTGTCTGTTCCGTTTCTTAATAAGACATAAGCGGAACGTTTATTTTAAAAAAATATATATATTTCTACCTGACATCCCTTACATCACCTTCACGGAAAAATATATGGCACATTTTGCTTATGCGCTCATGGTTATCGCTTGACTAATACAATTTTTTCATGCAAACTGATTACTTCACTTTGTGACACAAAACTTAACAGGATAGCGAAAGATTATTTTTAAAACTGAAATTGTTGCTTTTTTCTGAGAGTTAATTTAATTCCTTAAACTTGGCTTCACTTTCATTTGAGCAAGTTCGAACGACATTTTCCAGTTCTGGAAGGGATATTTTGTCCACCTTTTACTGATTCTGGAATTCTTTCATAGCACAATGCACACTTATAAATATGTTCGTTCTTTTTTACCTTACAGCATAGGAAATTTCGTCGGTACAAACCTACGCATAATTTAGCCAAAATCACTGCATTTTTTGCTTCAAAATTTTATATAAGATAGCAGTTTCAAACTAAAGCCTTCCTAATTAATATATCCGCTCAGTTGATCAAAATAACCTGATCAAATATGTGCTTAACTACCAAGGTAAATTTCTTAATGAAATTTGCATGCAAACACTTGCCATACTGTACACTCACTTAAAACTAAATGCACACAACTCACCGTCCTTGCGTCATATTGTTTTGAGTATATGGTGGACATAATAAAAAGTGACTGTCGAATTGTCATCATGTGTTAATTCAATGCACTTATTCCCTTAGACATTTTGGGTAATGCACTAACCATTGGGCGCCAGTATGCAAGCTTGTCTTTCTTCCATATTTTGAAACTATCTGGCAGTGTGATTTGGAGGTAACATTGAAACGGTCCCTTATAAGTATTAGCTGTGAAATAATAAGTGTTACTGGACAACCGTAGAACAACTCGGTCATGATAACGACATTGCGTTACAAATTAAGTCATGAGTTAGCAATTTTACTTTTCCTAGCTCGGTTGCCTTGATGTCACTTCTAAAAGCCTACCTATGCGTTTTGCGTTGGCTACTTGCCACGTGCTATGTTACTGTGCCTGCATGTGCGGCCGTGATGCAAGGTAAAACGACGTCACGCGTGGGTTCACGCACAGATGAAGTGTTCTCAAGCTGATGACAAGTTAGGTGCCACCTGAGATTTACGAGTCGTTTTAGTTCAGCGCACTGCTACGATTGAGTGGATGCTTAACGACTAACCCGGATGGCAACTACTCCGCTTATGAACTGTGTATAAATTCTTAAGTAAGTGGTACGTTGACCAGCCAGAGATCAATAGCAAGCAGATAATTTCGATCTAAGCGTAAATAAGGTTCATTGGATGCGGGCTTAATAACTGCGTGACAATTATTTTTGCTGTCGTCAGAGTTGTCCCTGGACCCAGTCCAGCCTATGTGGCTGATTATCCTCCTTAGGCAATGTCTCATTACGCTGAATGGGAACGGCAAATCGTTGCGCTTGTTCATTGACTGTAGGCCGGAGAACCACGACTCGAGCAGCTCGTGGCTCACGCGGTTGTGCGCTAATTAATGACCCAGTAGCGAACTACCATTCCAGCACCGCAGTAATTACGACGCGAAGCAGCTGTTACACGAGCTGCTTGTTATAGTACGCATGCGGACTACCACTACGAACGATAAATGCCCTATAATCGATGCATGTATCACCCCAATATGCGCATGCTGCACGCTATCCTACGGTTACGCGTGTTTAAGGATTTTCAAAACATCATGAAAACTGAATTCTTGTTCCTGTGTTGGTATCTTTTTTCTTCTGAACGAGATAACGACATTTTAACTGAGCATCAGCCCAGTTCCACACTACAATAACCATATAGACCGTGTATCTAAAAGACTGCCTCATTCTCCACTTAATGGTAGTGCCTCGATGATTAACTGCAAAATAATGTGTTAGAAAAAAACTTTTCATGTTTTAAAGTTCTCATGCTATACTACGAACGTTGGCAATAATTTCATACAAACATCACCGAAACCTCCCCTATGTGTAACTTTGTTCATTAGCAGTTAACATAAAATCACAAGAACTTGCTGATCCTAAGCAACTTCGCTCTCGGCGTTGTCTACCGACTGCAGTATAGGTGCGAGGTGTGAAAGCATGTTGGAAAGATTAGCCGACAGCTACAAACGCAAATGCACGAGCATCAGCTGGACGTAAGAATTGTGGACCCAAAGTGGGAGATGACAACTCATGCTGCAGATATAAGGCACGTCGTCAGGTTTGCGCCGTTAAAATTTTGAGCCATGGTAAGGTTCACGCGTGAAGGTATATGAAAGAAGCCTGGATGTCGACCGACTGCTCTGTAAGCCGCCACATAAATATGGCTACCACATAGGTTTTATTAAGTACCTTCTGATTTGGGAACAGTGACGGCGTGAACCCATCCGTACTGCAAAATAGGTCTACAGTCAGCATATATATGCATGAACCAAGCCAAGGCCAAACGGCGCCGATACGACACAACACATGAACAATGCACGTGGGGACGAAACAAACCCCGGCGCCGGGATGACTAAATAGAAAGAACGAGGAGGCCACCACAATTCACGGTGAGCTGTGAGGTACACACAGCAGCTCAGTCTGGATTGCCAGAATACGCACAGGAAAAACGAGCCACATATATTGAGAACCATGAGCCAGAGTTTTCATTTTGTGTTGATGGGTAGACGAGACAACTACCCGAACCGTCATATACAAAATAAACTTCTAATGATGAAGGCTGCTTCTTCTTCTGGTCCCAACACCGCATGCAGTTTTTCGCTCTTCCTCTCCCTCCTGCCCCGGTCGCACTTTAACAAACCCAGAGAGTTGCGTAATCAGCCGCCTCTTATTGACTCCCACCGTGCTTACATATTTCCATGAATAATTTGCATAAAATGAGGAACCTACTTAACTGCGTGCTTACCTTTGGCTCCCCTTCACAGAAAAATGTAATGACCTTATGAGAATTGATCGAGAGCTTACGTGTTGTCGCTTACTGTTCTTCTGAGTCCTCTGATGGGAGTTTTTTTATTTTTCCAACAATGTAAGTTAAAGCAGGTAATAAATACGGGATAACTTGAACCACCAAAACTACGTGACTGCTCGTCAGCTTCAACCTCTCACTGTGTAGCACAATAAGAAACGCGTTTTGGTCCCATACAATGGACTCGTAACTTGCTGTAAGCATTTATCGAGAGGGTGAGGTATGTTTGGTCTATGGAGACAGTGGATGCAAAAATTGCGTGACTAGAAGTCAGTCTACTTGAGCGCTGATATCCAGTGCGTTTCACCGAAAAGAACTGCAGTTGTTTACCACCAAAAATTAACGGCATTTTCAGTCCCGACATAGTCCAGTTTGTGTCGCTGACCACTTAGGGTGGCCGTATTTAAATAACGCTCAGACTTAGCCCGCATTGTACCAACGACAAAACACAAAATGCTGCCTACCTCATATTTTTTACTCCTACAAAGTCTTTGTCTATTTTAAGAGCAAAAGTACTCTTGTTCATTCACGACGAATGAAACTGTGTCTGCGAATTTATATGACCTTGCTGATGCAAAGCCAATGCAACGGCAAATGACAGGCAGGTCCACAGAGTACTCTTCAAGGATAATTTTAAAGCAAAAAGCAAAATCTCTTGCATAAAATATAATTCTGAATACTTGATGACACAAAAAGTACTCGTACGTTGCTGAAAGGGCGGGTGAAAGCTAACCCAGGTAAAGCACGCAGCTTTTCTCTGGTACTTAGAACTACGTAGCTTCTCCTTCTCAAACGTTTAAGTCCCAATTGGTGCTTCAAGTCACTTATTCGAGTGATTTGCGCAGATTTTACCATGACCTTTTGGGTTTGTATTGTTTTTTGTCTGTATGCATTCTCTGGTTCATTATTAATAGTACGCAACTTCCAAATGTATATCATATACTAGCGCGGAAGCCCGGCTTCGCCTTGGGCTTCCTTACACGTTGTTGTCCCTTATGTAGGCAAAGGCAGGCAAACTGTAAATAAGAATATCTTAAACTGATTATGAAGTACTAGGTGAGTAGGTCGGAATTTCCGAGGTCGTTTGGACACGATGAATAGTACGGGCATGCTCAGAAGGAGTAATTGCGCCGAAAGCAGCGACGGAAAGTCGTAAAATAACTAAAAATATTGTTTTAATATATAAATCCGACGGCTGCGCAAATATCGTCAACTCATGAAGATTATGATATTTACAGTGGTTAAGTCCTGCTTGATTTCATTGAACGGGCAAGAGCGCTGTTCAGCACGACTAAAGATAAGTAAGGACCATTAAACAACTATTTCAAATTTCAATAGATACCCCATGCACAGCAAGACAGAACGTTACTAACCGTTTTGGACGAGCTCAGTTTGGAATTCGTTCTATCCTCCACGCACTGGCCACAGTCGCGTTGCCATGGTGATTGAATCCCTGTTTCAGAAGATTTTGGTGGTGGTGCTACCGGTGGTGGGACTGCCGGTGGTGGTACGGCTACCGTTGGTGCTGGCAGACGTGAGGCTACAGGGGGTGGTGCAAGGGCACTCGATTGTTGTTCAGGCCTGCATTTACCAGTTTGAGTTCGCCACGAGGTTGATTTCAAACCCTGGCCCTGTTTTGTATTAGTTACGACCTGCAAGGAGAACCAATACAAACGGGTATCGTGCAACACCTGCATTTTGCTGACTGCGTTTCTTTCTAACTCATTAGAATCGCGATATTCTTTACCGTATTAGGAAAGGCACCACGACTGTGTGTTTTGCAAGTAAGCGTTCATTATATGTAGGTTGAGATTAGGTATGACTGCCTGATGACGGTTAGCAAGCCAGAAATGGCCATCCTGATCTTTCGTTGCTTTGCTGGATCCATTACATGTATTATTAGTTTATAATGAGAATAATTTCAATAACCGGATTGGTTTTTCTGGACTTAAACTTCAAACAGCTTATTTTTTTTAGAAATAACTTCATTCAGTCAGGCTTTGCCCAAACAATTGTTTATCGTATGTGTTTTCAATGTCAAATAATGTTGCTCTCTTCGTTGCAGAATTTTATCTTCTTTTAGCCGCGTCATAGCATTTAAGAACAATTACCGCGTTCTTTATTAATGTTCCTTAAGAGATTAAGCAGTTAACTAAAGTCAACCAAGCAACTAAAAATACACCCTACTCTATGAAAAGAAGAGCGGACTAAATACGTTTGTTTAGCTTTCACAGCATTTATAATGATTAAAACCGTAAATATATTCAATATTTATATGCAATTCTAAGTCAGGCAACGAACCTCTGGCGCAGTAATTATGGCGTTGGACTGAAAATAAAGTTGATCCTCGAAAAGATCGGTGTACGCGTATCTGTATATGAAGTTTAATCGGAAAAAAATGTAGACCATTTCTGACTTAAAAGCGGTTATCAGCCAGTCAGACCCAATCCCAGGGGTGACGACCCCCAAGATTTTAAAAGCGAGACCTGTGGTTCTTAAGTGCAACACAACCATTGCACCACGAGTCCGTTGATTTCTTCGGTTGCGACTGGGAATATAGTGATAGTAGGGCTTTAATTGAATTGTTTTTGGATTCACTTTATCATTTACGTCAATTTGCAACGCGACTGTCTATGAGGGTTCTGTAATGTGCACAGGGGAAAAACAGGCACCAAATGCTCCAATAAATTGTCCTGAACCGCAGCATCCAACAAGATAATGGAATTAAAATACACAACTTGTTAGGCTGGAAACCATATTCGCTTCTGATGTCTGACATTCGTATTCCAAAACTGATTTCTAAAGCCAACCGAAAAGAGAAAATTAAGTTTATGAATTATGTTTGAATTCAGCAAAATCCAGTAAATTTGAGACTTGTTAATTTAAAAATTCTGGAAACTCACATGAGTAAAAATACGAATATAACGAAACTTTATTTAAATATAGCATCTGTAGCTAACATTCCAGAAACTGAATCTCATCTCAGGCAACCTCAACGCAGGAACTCCTTCTATTCAGAGAACATATGCAGATGGCTTTTGCAGTTTCGGTACTTCCCAGTTTTTTACATCTTTTAATAGTTACAAACGGTTGTGCATGGGAATTGCCAGACACAGAAACCATGAATTGCTTAGCCCAATTTTCTTTGTTTTGTCCATAGAACACATAACAATGTGAAGTTAACTGAAAATGGAACTTAAATAATGCCCCTCCATCAATTCGTTAGCATTGTGAATAATTGCGTACCAAGCATGCCCCAAGAAACGCTGAATTTTGTAAAAGTTTTTCAAAAGTGGAAGATCGTATCAGTCGAAAATAATTATTGCAAACCCACTTCTGATGCTTTCTGACTGTAACTACTTATTTGCCTACCGTCGGTTATATAAGCGATAACTTTAAATGCTGAATTTGTGTGGTTTCTACAGAGTTCACTTGTCTTCGTGGTTGCTTTACACTTGATTTAAAAATATTTGAAGGTTGCCAACTTTGAAAGTGTCAAATGTGGCAGCGTTTCACACTATGAACCTACAGGTGGGAGATTCTCAGAATAAGCATAATACGAAAATCGAACCAATGCGGGACCGTCAAAAACTATTTATTTCTAAAAGCACGCAAATTCCTGTTCTTTGGTACCAACCGAATTGGTAACAGAAGGCTACTAGCTCAGCCTTAAGTACTCCGCAATCAAACAATAAGGCGAAAGTTGCAGCCTAAGCAAAAGGAAGCTGTTTGCAAAGTGTGAGTTTGACAACTGTAAGACAATTTGGCGTTTACCGAAAGATGAAATCCACAGGAAGACTAACTAATGGCAGGGAGAGAGGTGTTCCCCTTCCAACTAAACGTAAGAGTAATAAATACGATGAAGATTTGGCTGGTGAATGCGCTCACCAGGCTGTTCACTGCAGCAGCTTTGTTAACGTTTTTAAACCGCAATTTATTGCTTAAGTTACCAGCCTTAATCTTCCTGTATAAAACTTGGAGTTTCGGTTTAGTTTTCAATTTATGTGATGGGTTTACAAATATTTTTTAAATAAATTCCCCGCCACTATGCCTTTCGTTTAAAAATAATTGAAACACGGACTCCTTCGCTGCTTCATATTTAGGGCTAAAAGACTCGGGCAACACCTTAAATTGATTTAAACCAACTATGGTAAATACCATGCACTGCACCATACATCATCCGTAGCTGACTTTATGAAGCAGGTCAACCAAATATTGTTCGCTAATACAAGCCAACGTGCTTTACCAGTACCAGAAGGCCAGATGACAGGGCAATCTTCACACCTGAGATCAAGTTGCAGTATACGAACATCTCGAGCAAGCAGCTCCTTCTTATAATACCAATAAATTCGAAAATATACTTTTTTGCCGCTGAAGTACAAACGACATTTTTAAATAAAGAGACCTCCCTGATGCATAACGCTTTACACTTTCAGTATATGCTGTATATAACACGCACACACATGTGTGTGTGGCCTTGACTAACTGCGAGGCACGCCACATCTTTAAACTCCCAAAAAAGCTTGAAGAGCACTGCTTTGAGGATGAATTCCCTGGAAAAAAACTTACCTTGCCAACTTCAACTGTATTAGTGGATTTCATGGCAGGATGCATTTTTTCCTCATTCTTCACGGTATCCCCACCGTCCAGCATCCCCGCAAGCATTTTTGCAGTAAAACGATCACTAGCCGATACCTTCAGTTTACTGCCGTTGGCCAATGCAATGTGTTCCTTGTGTTCCAAGGACGTCAAATCGTAAGTAACCTGGCCTGTGGACTGAGAAGGCAAAGTACAATGAATTTTTAAAATTGCGGCCACACGTTCCTATATTCTGTTGCTTCGAAAAGCTAAAGGTGGCTGTAAACTGACATTTTGCCACGTTCTGTGATGAATCCAATTTGGTAGGGGTTAAAGGGAACTTGAACAGATTATTCCTTCTTGGACAACGTGTGGCACTATTCCAGCCAAGTGTTTATCAGTAAAGTCGCGTGGAAACGCGAACCAGATATATGTCTCTATAATGGTATAAGAAATAGAATACCTTTTTATTGTTGCGGTATACGTTTTCACAAAGGTACTTCTGCAATTGGAAAGTAATGCTAATGTTATTTGTAGTTACGTATGGAAAGTAATTCTCCGGTGTTTAGATTCACCTTTCAGCAGCCATCGTCAAAATTTATTTGACATATTAATATTTTAAGGTTGAGGATCTGGTCTTTTAAGGCTGTTCGGATTCATTCAAATGCATGATATGAAAGTTGCGGTGATTGAACAAAGTATGCTTAACTGGACCACTAACACAACTTATGCATTTACTTGTATGCAATAGAGACAAATATGCGAGTATCAAGACAGAGTTAGATTATTGCGCTGATCCGGTTTATGAAAATGCAGTAACCGCATTCGCTTATCTTGGTGAGAATTGTGCTTGAACACCCACATAACACTGGGCTTTCAGCATTTTCTGTCGCCCACTTCGAATAAAGCTATATCGAAAGCCAGAGGAATAATTTACAAAATCCAGCAATTAATTATTCTCACCTAAGACACCAATCGAAAGCAGTGGACGCCCAATTGCGATTGTTAACTATAATTGCAAGGACATAATATTATTATCCTCCTGTTTATTCATATTTCATTTATGTCAAGATATCTTTGTTGTTAAAAGCACCGCTTCTTAACTATATCTTGAAACAGACAAGCAATCTAAATGATTGACTTCGATTGTTTAAAAGCATTCCCATTCTTGCTGACTGATTGGGTCTCTTGTTTCTACTCAAAAAGACTGAAACAAAATTAATCCAAACGAATATCCTTTCATTTGTTATTGCTCTTAACGTTTGATCACGCACATTTTTCTCCTCACCCACTTCATAAATGTTTTTTGGTATTTCGTTCGCCGTTTTAAGTATAGCAGTTTCAAATATCGAAAGTAGACAAATAATTAGTACCAACGTAATTCCCACCTTCAAAAACACCCATAGAATGCTAAATGTGTGGCATTTCTAAAAGACAAAAGGCATGAGTGCTAAACATGACACAAGTTCCTAATCGGAACCATTGGATATACATCCATTTGCAAAAAATGAAACATATTTGAAGATCGAAACAATTAATTTTGCAAAATTGATTTGGAAAGCAACCTGTCTATTTGCTTCTTAAAAACAAATTTTATCGATAAAAAATATATTAACAAGGGGGTCAATTTGATAATCTTAAGAGATACGTGCGAAGTTTCCTAATGATAAGTGCATTTATAGGTTACTTAAATGCCCACCACAAATGTGGGTAAAGGAGAGAAAATTCACTTTATTTTACACAATTGTGTTGTACTAGGCGGTGCGGAGACACCTAATTTTCAGTTAGAAGCACTCTTTTATTTTCTTAATGACTTCTATATTAATTTATAAGTCATTTATAAAATAAAACGTGTCAGTTTGTTGCGCCTCTTCACAAAAATTTTTGTGAAGAGGCACAAAAAACTGACATGCAATGGGCTTTCCTATGTCCATTCACGCAACATGTTATATGAGTTTTCACATATCACACAATACAGAGAAATTAAGCCTTGCAATGTACGTTACCCATCAAGGCATAAAACGTTTTTTTAAGAAACGTTCTTCCTGTTTTACTAAGCACGTTCCATTTAAATAATGAGCATACCTTTTCCGTCTTACTTGAGATATGGTTTGTACTTTTGCCAGTGAATATTTTTCTGGATAAACTTCGAGTGATTTTGGCTTTCCTTCCTTTTACATATTCATTCACAGCGTTCCGAATACAAGATGCTTCAGTGGAGTCTGCGAAACTCAGGCCAACTACAGAGTCATCCCCATAAAACATATGAAACCGTGGTAAGACATCCAGGTATGCCATCTCCTTGAAAAGTCGCTGCTCCCAAACTCTTGAACATCTCTGTATGACGAGAGTAACGAGGAAGTATAATATGCTTACAAGGAGATCATACATGCATAGACTGACGAAACTGCGACGCGTACTGTTCTCTACTGTGACAACACCGGTTCTCACGTAATCCCATTGTGATCTGCTATCCGATTTATACATTTGCGCTACTGCAACACCTCTCAGTGCTCCAATATCTTCGACAAGTTCTTGAAATTGACAATTTTCGTCTGTTGTCAAGTTTATTGAGCTACACGCCATCTACAATTATTGAATCGGATGAAAGTCATACAAACATGGACAAGAAACCTTAACTTATATATAATGAAATGAATCGAAATATTAAGATCGTATTATGACTGTTATCGTATAAAAGAGAAGTAATTAATGATGAAAATAATTTTTATTTGGTAGGAAGTCCTGCGAATATCAGCTTCTAAAGTCAATTTCCCAGATTGTTATGCATATTATTGTACATGTGCAATAATGGACTGGATGATATTAGTCGTTTAGAAAACTTCCTAGAAACCTCACTAACTACGAACGTAGCTACGTGGCCGCGTTGTCACAGTACTGTGGCTATAGCCGCAGACAACAGTCACAATGTCCATCGGCATTCGATTCGAATTCAAGCTGTTAATATATAGGGCTATATGAAAGTATGACAGAATTTTTATATTACTTTCTGTGGCATGCAATTATACTTAGTGTTTGAATTTTAAGTAGAATCATAACGCTACCTTAAGTTATGTGTGAAGATAGCTGAGAATATAGATGTTCTGGGTCACATTAAAATTATATTTGTAAAATACATACATTTTGATGTGATTATTGAATTTAAACGCAAAATCTATGAATATTACTTGCAGCCAACATGCATGAAACGACTAAATCTATTATAAAGTGGATCCGACAAAGCGAAGGGAGACCGGAATGGCCATTTCTGGCTTATTAGCCGTCATCAGCGAGTCATACCCAATCAGATTGGTGCTAACCCTCGAGCTCGAGGGTTAGCACCACCGAGATTTGAGTCAGGGACCTTCGGTCATTGGGTTGAGGACACTACCTCTAGTTCACGGGTCCCCTGCTTTGTCGGTTGCGATGGGGAATATGATGAATAAATGTAGGTGTTTCACTAAATCTGTTACCACCGAAAAGGATGATTGGCAGGGAACCTTGCATTAAAAGGGCGCAGAGTACGTCAAGGTCACGATTTACTAGACAACTAAAATATTGGTAAACAGTAAAGTATCCTTTAGTAAATACAACCGCACATATCTGATACATAAACATTGTCCTTATAATAACACAGTTCAAAACGAACGCATGCTCGGATCGCGCATAAACCAACATCAGTTGGTTAGGCAAATTGGTGACTAACTTTTGTATATTAAGTCAAGTCAAGTCAGTCAGTCAGTATATATGAGGGAAAAATAGGCTTGCGCCTTTGGACTCCCTATTTGTCACATCAAAATCTCAAGAATTATAAATAATTTTAACAAGTTTTCAGTCAGGAAAATATAGACAGTCACATGCCCTAGTAGCAGTTAACGTCTATGGAAGGTCTATAGAATCTCTATCCATAGATATTCTAATATCTAGTCGAGATCTATTTTGGACCCCTTTATATATATCTATCTAATATCTATTTATAGAGATACATAGCGATCGGCCATAATGGCGGCTTTCGCTTTGCAGTGGGCCCCTTTCGTGGCAGAACGACCCATTTATTACGTTTAAACCCCCCTTTCATTTGTTATAATCATAAGTCGGAAGACGTTTAGTAATATTATTAGAAACGTTTATTAAAATATTATCAAAATAAAAATGTACATGGACTCTTGGCCTCAGTTTTGGCGTCTTGATATTATTGTCCCGTTTGGTCTTCGACTTCCCCCGAAGGGCCAGCCGTAATTTCTAGAAGTTATGTGAACGCTAAGTATGTATACGTTGACTTACCATTTGGCGCAGAGTGCTTTTTAAGGCGTGCCTGGCGCTGATTTTCGGTGTCTAACATCACTTTCAGACGCCGCTTGACGGCGTCCTCCAGTTCCGACACCTTATGATTCCTCTCGCCATTCCAGGCGCCGAATAGGTCTAAGAATAAACTGTGGCGATGATATTAGGAGACTTACCCATGATTAAATTGTAAAATGCAGATTTTTCAAGGGACAGTTTATACATTTTGCCCTTAAAATTAAGGTGCAAACTGATTTCGTTATCAAAAACTGCGGCGAAAATCCACTTGACGAAATCATCAAGCTTACTTCCACCCAGTCCATTCAGATACGTAATCTAAGGAAAGTAAATTTAACCAAATGTGCTGCTTACCAAGTCTTTACGGAATTTATCATCCGTTAACTGGGTATTTAGTTTCCGGAAGTCAGCAGCTGTCCGGAGCGGTTTTTTGACGGGATTCTGAATGACGGTAGAATCAACCGACGTGAGGGCATTCGGCTGCTGACGAATCAGCGCCTCCAGCTGCTGCTGCCGTGACAGCACTTTTCCCAGCATGTATTCTAGGCGATTAAGCCTCTCTCTGTCCTCGTCCATGTGCTGAGAAAGCATGTTACACAAGAGTCGTATACCGGGATCATCATCCTCGGCCTCTTGGCTGCCACTGGCGGGTTCAAAAAAGTCCCCGCCAGTGGGCAGAGTGTCTTCGCTTTTCTCAAACACCTCATCTGGGTCTGTTTCCTAAGAAGCAGAATAGTGTTAGTGGGATGACTTACTGGTGAGGCCTGTGCCTCCCTGCCTACTATAAAATCCTCGCCGTAGATGCCGCTTTTCTTTTGGCGTTGAGAGAGTTTTCGGTGAAACATAGTGGTATCTACAATCGCACAGGAAAAAGAGAGTTAGTTATGGAGGTATTGGGATCATGGATTATCAACCTATCGCTATGACCACTTCCATCCTGCAGTGCTCGTGGACCACTCACTATAGGGGCTGTGCGTTGTAGGGTTCAGAGCACTGTTCGCAAATGCGAAGGATTAGTAAGTGGCTTCCTACCGGCTGTTTATAAATTCAATTAAAACAAAGCTACCTTCAAGTGGATACCCTACGTACTTACAGAAATTGTTCGGCAAAGTAGCGTACTGCAAAGTGTCACTGATGTCTGCTTTAAATACCTTCATAAGTGAAGACTTCCTCGGGTAGACATAAAAGTCAGATATTTTGACGAACTCAGTGAAAATTAATCCTACGCAGCCGCTTTTACCAACAATTATATTTTTTACACACACAATCTTATTATTAAAACCAACGCATCTATTAGCGGGTGTTATATCTATGCGGAATTTTTCAGTCAACAGAGCTTTGTATTGTTGACATCCGTCAAGTCCAACATGTATGGGTCCTAGACTATGTGGATGAAGAAACTTCGTGGAAAATGCTTGTAAAGGATGACTTAGTGTCTCCTCTCCACATAGTTGTTTGGCTACCATTTGTAGAGGTCGAGGAGTTATTATCTCTTCCTCACTAATTCTTTTAGCTATCTGTTGCAAAGGTCGTGGAGGGCTGCTGAGCTTCCTCTTCAACCTACCTAGGTAACTCTCAAAGGGAAATGCAAAAAATATTTCTAAGGGACCGTGGCGTTCTACGTCGTCTGCAATGTGCATTATACTATTCACATTGTAGACCATGTGTTGTTTGCCAAACAAATGACAAAACCTTTGAGTAAATAGCTTTAACAATTTCCTACAATAACCAACATGGGCAACACAAGTTTCAGATAATGCTAACAAACGTAAAGCAGTAAATAACATAACAAATAACTTCAAATGATTTGGTTGCATAATACGATAAAGAGCTAGGAGACCTACATATATGCCGAACTGGGGAATTTTTGTACCCTTCCAGAATTCGAACTTACTAATAGCTCTACCCCGTTGTGAAAACTCACTGGCTAGGTATGTTCCCATTTGCCGCATACGTTCATCGACAGCTGCTAACTCCGCAGGCTTCAAAACTGGCGCAGTGTTCTCTAACTGCTCTATGGTGCTTAGCCGTCCCTTGGGTTTATGACCTTTCACCCACAAGGTTACTAACTTCTTCACTACTCCCAGGTATACCAGGTGTAGTGGATCTAAAGGGAACTTTGTAATTAGTCCTATATTACAGGAGATGAATGGAGAAATTCCTACCACGTGCTCATCTCCTGTCGGCTCTTTGAAGTCGCGGTCACTTCTTACTCTGATGCCTTCCTCGGCGTTAACATTTTTAACCCTATGCTCACTACGAACTGAACATCGTTCGCATCCGTGGTAGGCGTTCACATTCTTAACCTGCTTAACGAAAGCTCGCGTGGGGGCGTCACATATGACCGCTTTCACGTTCACCCGCGTACTTTGCAAGCCATCGTCGCTTACAATTCCGTTGCTCTGTAGAGCAATTAACTCATCAACTACTTGCTTACAGTACTCATGAACGTCCGAAGGCTTACTGCCTCCATAGTAAATACCTACCGGAAACACATCACTCCGGAAGGGTCGAATTACCCTACCTAAGATGGGCCACATGTGAGTGTTCACTTTCTTATAAATAGGCACCCCATCTATTGCCAACTGCACGTCAACGCTCTCAGGCACAGATTCTGCATTACTCGGCAGAAGTTGGCGCAGTTTTCGTTCTAAACCTATGTGAACGTACTCACAGCTGCCCATCGGTACAACCTTTAAGTCGTACGTTGCCTTCAACAGCCTCCTTTCGTTGGTTGGCAAGTCCGGTATGAGTGGCCTAATTATGTCCATTAATTCGCGCAGATGAGCGTGTTTTATGTGGTTTCGCATGGCCCATTCTCGCAACGACTGAACATAGCTATTCTGCTCCGTTTCCGTGCTTACAGCCTCCTCGATCACTTTCTCGTCCTCCTCCTCTTCGTCTCCTGTAAGAACCCAATCATCATCACTTACTGTGGACAACGCCTCCGGAATATCATCACCTAATTCACTATCAGAGACGTTTGCGGTCTCTAGTTCTGCATTTACGACCATATAGTCGGCTTCCGCTCTCTTCTTCATGGCCTCTTCCACAGCCAACATTTCCTCCTCAAAATACTTCTTCAAACGGCGTTTTCGCGTACTCCTGGATTCACCCTTAAATATTGTTAGCAAAAACCGTTAAGATAAGAAATATTATAGGTAATAACAACAGAAATATTATGGAATAGCAGTGGATTTGTCAGGCAGTAGTTGCAGTACGCATACACGCTGCACGCCACGCACGTCAAATAATGCGGTTACGCGCGCTGACGGATGTAGCAATGCGCTTAAAGTGCGCCAACCAATCAGATGTCAGATTGCATTATTGCGGCAACCAATTACGTTACAGCATCGCGTATATCTAGCACTAGCCTGTGAACGTGCATCTAATAGATATCTAGTTGCTACTACGTGGTTCAGTGGTGTTTCAAGGTTAATTTGTCACATAGTTCGCGTTGTGTTGTAGCATGAGTATATCAAGTCGGTGTTTGAATATCTCCACAGATTGAGGCATAACAATCGCCTCTGGAAGGTTATTCCACGAGTCCACGACACGATTAGAGAAAAAAATCTTCCGTACATCCAATTGTCCTTGGGGCGCATACAATTTGACGGGATTCCCGCGGAGATTAGTTGTAGTGGCGAGTTGGAAGAAGTCGTCACATATGAGAGCGCAGTCAAAGCCACGCACGATACCGAAGGTTTGTATAAAATCCCGGCGTAACTGCCTATACCTCAAAGGATAGAGATTAAGGTTATTTAGGCGGATTTCATATGGTAGTGAACCTTGGCCTCTTACTAATTTTGTTGCTCGCCGCTGCACCCTCTAAAGTACGTTATACTCCTGCCGCATCCACGGTCCCCAGGCTTGAATCGCGTATTCAAGATCTGGCCTTATGAAAGTACCGAAGATTTTCGAGAAACCGTCTTCATCAAAAACCGTGAATGCCCGCTTAATGGCGTACAGCATTGAAGTTGCAGATTTAGCCGCCTTACAACATTGTGTAGAAGGTTTGAGATTGTCTGTCATCCAGATGCCGAGATCCTTATGTATTTCTAGTTCTTGCAGAAGGATTCCGTTCAGATGTTAGGGTCGCGCATAAGGCACCGCATTTCGATTTCCCAGGCGCAGCAGAGTGCATTTGTTAGAATTGAAGGGCAGCAGCCATCTATGCGACCAATCGTTTAATCGACAAAGATTTTCCTGGAAGCTATCTTCATCGGCAACACACCTGATGAACCTCCATATTTTTACATCATCTGCAAACATGGCACACTCGCAGTCCAATTCCTGTACACAATCATTAACGAAGAAGAGAAAGAGGGTGGGTCCGAGTACTGAACCTTGAGGTACTCTACACTCCATGACAGTCGGCCTTGATTGTTGTCATCCTACACACACCGTTTGGGAACGAACAGATAGGAAATTCTCAATCCACGTAAGAAGTCTGCCTCCGATACCCATCAGTCTCAACTTATGCATGAGACGTTGGTGTGGAACACTGTCAAAGGAATTCCGGAAATCAATGTAGGCTGCATGTACAGTTTCTTTTGCATCAATTGCCCTTGTCCAGCTTTGCATCGTATAAAGCAAGTTTTTTGCACATGACCTTCCCCTACGGAATCCAAATTGCGCATTCGACAATATATTGTGAGTTTCACAATCTATCATCAATTGCTTCTTGATGATCGTCTCCATTACTTCGCAGCCTATGGAGGTCAGACTCACGGGTCTGTAGTTATTCGTAGATGCACGACCATCGCTTTTGTAAAGCGGTGTAATATGCGCTTATTTCCTTTCAGCTTTTTTGTTCTTGAAAAATCGTCTCTTCTTCAAAAAAAATATCCCCAAAATTTGGTGCTTCCACGACCTCGTCAATAGTTGCTACGAAGGGAGGTTCTATGGTGAAGATAGACTGAAAGAACTCAGCAAAATGTTCTGCTTTGTTTTTACAGTCGGAGATTTCGTGACCATCATCATTTTGCATAACAGGAATCGGGTTCCTGTTACGTGTGCTTTTCCGTCAATAACTGTATAGCAACTTTGAATTATTGCAGTTCGACGAAGTAGATCGCTCTCAAAGTTCCGTCGTGCTTTGAAAACCATTTTTTTACCTTGTGCCGCTGGATTTCGTACTGTTCAAAATCATCGTTGCGGTTTGTGTTGCCAAACTTCTGCCAAAGCTTTCTTTTTTTATTTTTCTCTCTTTTGATAGCTCTGTTCAGAGATGGAGGTCAGCTAGATACCTTGGGCAATAGAATTGGACAATGACTGCGCATTAGCTGCAACAACAAATCCTTAAATATATTCTAGTCCTCAGTGACATCCCCAGAGAAAAGAACACCCCAGTCTATTTGTGATGCCTCTACTCTCATTTGTGAGAAGTCACTTCGCCATATATTCGGCCTTCGTTCGTCTACTGTAGGGGGTAACGAGTAAAGACCATAATCCCAAAAAGTACGGTATGATCACTTTGACCTAGTGGACGTAGGCAGCATACCTTGTCTATAGTGTTGGGATGCTTCGTGAAGACTAGATCTAAACAACTAGCTTGTTGCCCTCCACGTGCTATAGTTAAAACTAGGACGAGTTGTGTGAGAAGGGCCTCAAGTATTGTTTTTAGCAGATGGTGATCAAAGGCGTTTTTAGAACAATTGGCCTGCAAATTGTTCCAACATATGCTGGGCGCATTGAAGGCATCCATGAGTACAACATCAGGTCGACTTCCTATCTCCTTTATGCACACCAGTAAACGCACATATGCATCACTGTTTGTCCGCGGTGGTTGGTAGACAGTCGCGGCTTCCACGAGCTGCGACCCCCGTGTCTTAATTGTCAGCCAAATAGCCTCTATACCATGAGTAATCCTTTGAGGCTTCTCGCACACACTTAATTCGCTCTTTACATACATAGCAACTCCTCCACCCTGGCGTTCAACTCGGTCTCGTCTAAATAGTTGGTATCCGCATAGCGCCACTTCTGAATAACTGATGCTCTGTGACAGCCAGGTTTCTGTAATTGCTATAACATCAGGGGACCCATCGGCTATCTGTATCGAAGTTCACCAAACTTCGAGCATAAACTCTGGGCGTTAGTATATAGAAATTTCAAAGGGCGAGACTCTGTAGTGTCCAATGCGTTTGGACCAGCTCGTCGCTAAACTCCGCAGTCTACAAGGTCACATCTCCGGCGTTTCGTTGATGATCAGGTGACTTCTGCCGTTCCCTCATTTTCCTGACTCTGTTGTCCGCGATGGCTTCCTCCGGTCTCATCTCCCTGATGGTTGATCATGAAGCCAGTCGGGTGGTATAACAATGGTGAATGACAGCCTCTGCTGTTATATGATTTCTCCAATTACAAGTAGCGTTTCCAATCCCTCATTCGTTCTCATCAACAGTCCTGTTTCATTTGCACTACAATCAATCCTCTCAACCAACCCCTTTAATTTTTTTGAAGCAGTTTTTTTCTCCTACGTTTTGTTTTTTTTAAGCGGGGGTTCGCTGAACTCCGCCCCAGCTTAAATGGTAGGAGTTTTTTTTCACTGCTTCCTCCTTAGTTGACTACTATTTTAAACTGACGATATGTTGGTAAATATGAATTAAGCTACCAACACTTCTAAACGCTACCGCTGTCTGTGGGGTTTTTTCATGGAGAGCAGCATTTATCAACCTTGTATTTATTTTTCCACAGCACTAAGTTTGCAATGACGAGGCCCTCCGGGCCTAAAATATAAAATTTATTTATTTACTGGACCGCAGCCGTCATCAGGACTGACTGCTTCTACAGCACTATGGTAGTTTTCTGTATTATTTGGTCCCTGAAGATAGCCAGATTGCTCTCTCAAGCTCTCTCTATCTCCCATAGTTCCGCCTCCAATTCTCGGCGTTTCAGACGTTCTGCTGGAGAGTAGTCCGGTTGAAAAAACACCGTCTTATGTGAGTGGCGGAGAGCTGTCTTCCGGGACAGAACCAAGTTCATCTGTTCTTTGTTATCCAAGACTATCCTGAAATGTCGAGGTCGGTCAGTGTCCGACTGTTCAGTAACCTGTTTGCCTATCCTGAAAGCTCCACAAGCTTCTACTGTCTCTCGCTGTCTGAGAATGTCATTTAGCAGGTCCTGAAACTTTTCGACGTCCGCATCCGTCCTTTCCATCTAAGTAGTTCTGTCTGATTCAGGTAGGCCTTGAAAGACTTTGCAGTTTTGGCGGGCAAGGGAGACCCTTGATATATTTCCAGCCCAACTGCCATCGGAAGACTCCGAGGTATCGATAGGAATGGCTTGTGTCTTTGGGTTTTCCTTACGATCACCAGAGATAGGCTTCTTTTGGAAGCCGGGATGGCTTTGTTAAGAGCTGTCTTCGTGCTGCCCCCTTCCGCATTTGTGGTTTTTTTCAGTGATTTGTATGCAGCCTTAGCATACTTACTATCTTTTTTATGCTGGCTTTCAGTGCCCGAACCGACTTCACAAGAAAGTGGAGTTGTACAATCTCCTTCTCTGATTGGAGCGTGTTGTTTGGTGGGTGTTTTGTTTCGCGCAGTATCGAGAGGATTTGAGGTGGAAGCTACCAATTTCGCCGCTTGGGATGCCGGTGTCTGTTCATCTTTCTCAGTGGAGGCTCCACCCCGGGTTTCTGCAAATATTCTTCTCTGCTGGCTACTCTCAACTTCAGGTACGATAATGTTGTCCTTTTTAAGAAGGAAGCAAAGAGATTTCTTCAATTCCTCCATCTCCATTTTCAGATTATGGAGCTCATTATCGCGGTCTGCAAATTTGTGCAGAAGCGTAAGACAGGACGTGCAAGCCTCATCTTTATAAGTTGCACCTCTTTAACTTCTGAGATTTTTCGTCCGTTTGCTGGGAGGACTTCTCAATAAACTTTGAGACCGCTCTTCTGTAGTTGATAATCTAATTTGATCCTCACTACTGTACTCTTCTATAGCTCCATCGTCTAGCCGTTCGACTTCAACCCGAGGCGTCCGTGGTTGGATTCCTGGCCCCGCTGACAGTTGAGTAGAATTATCGAGGGTAATATTTGCTACTTCCATTTGCAAACGAAACGACTAAATTCAAAATACGGCTATGACGTAGTGTGTTTTCTGGTATTCAAAATAACAAAAATCTTCTGACGGTGTGTAAAGTATTGCAAATATTTCTAGCAGACTGAGTAAAAAATACACTTAATTACTTAGAAGCACTTTCAAATGTGTATAAACAATATGCAGGATATTCAGGAACGACTCAGCCGTTTGTAAATCTTCGAGGTCCCGAAGAACTGCTGATCTTGTCACTGGTGGTTTACTCGGGCTGTCTTCACTTGCTTTGGTTGTAGGCTGTGAATTCAGTTCAATGACGTGAAGAACAAATTCCAATTTGATTCTGTTTTCTAATGAAGTACGACACAATAACAAAATTTCACGAGTTGCAGAAATAACTTTTGCACATAAAATTGAAGCGATAGTATCCAAAAGAGTACTGGCGAAATGGTATCAGAATCCAAATAGTCTACGTTGGAGAGTAGAAATTAAGGTTCAAGTCAAGTTTATTAAAGGAAATACAGGCAAACGCCTTTGAACGTTCTCTTGGTACATAGGATTTAAGAAATGCACCGGCACAGCTGAACATTCCAAAGAAGTCGTTGCCACAATTGTAGACGACTACGCGCTTGTTTCAACTAATGCACTTACACTCAGTTAACACGAGCCAGCAGTGTAACTGAGCAAAAAGAGCAGACAGTTAAAAAAACTCCTAAGACCGGCTCATAATTCAAAATGGAATGTCATTTGTGGTTTTTTAGGAGAAAAACTGTCGCTCGTGGAGAAAAACTTCCCCTTTAATTAACTTTATTAAGGGATAGAGGCTTTCGCCCTTGAGTACCGCGTTCATATCTTAAATCTGGAAATTAGTTCAATTTTAACAAGTGCACATAATGATAATGTAAATTAGCATCAGCGAAATGTGTGAGCCAGTTTCCAGCTACTGCTACTCATACTTTGTTAATTATTTATAATAAGAATGTTTATTATTACGACGCCTCTTGGGCACCATCAAAACCTCTAGGAGTGCTCCTGTTATATTCGACAGGTTTACACTCACTTTAATCTTCTTATTTATTTTCCTGCGATGATAACAAAATTGTATTTTTACTGCAAAAAGGGGCCCATTCATGGCAAACTTAGCGCTGTTATTAATATATACGCAAATTTGGTAATTACAGGCGCGTGAACAGCAGGAATAATGCTTATGTTATACATATTAAGTGAGATTCGATTTCAAATGGACCGTCATTTAAAGCCAAATTCAACAATATGGGTGAAAATTGTGAACTACGAACGACACAGGACAAAAAACATCTATAAGGAAACTGGATGACAGAGTATAGTGTCGCCTATCTGAGAATGAACTCCCGTATTAATTTGAACCTGACCCGGTGCTTTATCAGCTTTCTCCATTGCTCGTGAAAACTGAGTCTATGATATCCGAAGTTTCGGTTGTGACGGCTTTAAGCTATTTCAGCTCACAAGCTTACACACAGGAGGCCAGCTATGTTAATTATAATTTTACATTCCTTCAGTGGCAGGTAGAGCTGGGAAATTTATAATTGTAAATATCCAGTTTTAATTAAGTTGGCTCTAGATTACAGCCGACAAGTAATCCTTGTAGACAACATGGAGGTTCATGCAGGATCCTGTGGCAAAAACATCGACATCCTGCCTAGTCTGCAAACGCTAGATATGTAAAGACCTGACGCTCTTCGAATGCCTTCTGAAAATTGTTCTTGAGGCACTTGACCTGCTCCATGCCTTCCACCACGGAAATTGATAAGAACGCCCATCTTAATCAACACTTCCTAGACAGCCTGGAGTTATCCTGGTCAGCAGGCCGCAAGCAAAGTTCATTATGTCTAGAAGCTTAACGTAAAAACCCCAAATGCTGGATGCTTTTTAAGGCAAATTCACATTTGCTAAATGACTAAAACGCCGTCAAATTGCTATCGAACTGAAACTGAGGAACAGCAAAATGGAATTAAATTCAGTTACTTAAAAAATATTCCTTTGTCCACCGTTCTTTCCCCGGACTGGTCTTCTTCGGATGACTGCGAGATCGTCCCATTAACCGGAAGGATAAAATCTGATTAAAACCACAGTCCATGTAAACCACAAGATAACATTCATGCAGACGAATTTGATAAGTGTGCAAGTGACGTTCAAAGAAGCTGGTGATCTATACCTGTGAAGTGTCGCCAAGTATAGTTTAACTTACAGGAAGTAAATGACTTCGACGCGCCTCCCATAGCTGAAGCGCGGCCAACGCACGTGACGCTAATCTCGGCTTTCACGGTTGGCCTCTGAACATGACGCTTAGCTTATTTGTCATGAGCAAGTTGCGCTTAGAACTTAAGCACGCAAATACCAACGGGCCAATTTTCTGGAACTCGTTATCACAAAATCACAGGAAGGGATCGAGGTACTTTTGTCTACCTTCGTACAAAAATCTGCACATCTCCGAATTTCACTTCGAGGCTGAGTCCTTATATCACTGTGTTGTTATATACCCTATCCTAATATTGTCATAATATTTAGGATAAAAGTGACTCTCACGTTATTCCTAAGGAAATTTATAACCAAACACATTTCATTGTATCTGTCAGGAACTCAATATTTTACTCTGACTTGCTGTAACCTGCTTGTCTCAGTAAACTTGCGCTATCTTCTCTCCGCCTCACTCCTACGGGCTCTTTGGTTTGGCTTCCGACTTAATTGGCAGTATCACACGCAGGTCGCAACAAAAAAATCTTACATAACATGGAGAGTTTAGATGCTACAAGTCCGTTAGCACGAAACGTTTCGCCTCCGCCGGATCTCGAGCCCTAGTCGCCAAATCTGGTTATTAGCGGTGTTAGCACCTCAGGCAGCCCGGCCACTTTGACACGGGCCCTTGACAACCATGTTAAGATACGACCAGAAAGTAACTGCTGATATGGCCACTTAGATAATTTTGTAAATTCTCCACCTCCCGCCAAACGGCCACGATTTCTTCTACGTTTACCGAAGTTAGACTGTGAGGACTTCGTCCTCCGCCAGGAGTTTTCGGAGATGAAGCAGGAACTCTACCACGAGGTAAATAAACTAAAACAAGAGATGGCCTATCTAAAAACGCATATTTCTTAAACAGCGGTTAAAACAGCCCTTGTCGGCCAAAAACCGGGGGTAAATAAAAGTACATATGCCCAGATAGCCTCGGCCGGTAAACCTGAATTTCGCATATTATCTGCCGAACCAAGTAAACCAGCGGGCGTCTCACTCGATTGCAAAGAAACCAAAATAAATCCGCAGTCTACGCCGTCGTTACTCGGCTCAGGCAGCACTAACAATGATCTGCATTTGCGTCCTAGCATCACATCGTTGCTTGATGCTGCACTAGAAAGCGATGATACAGAGGTCGATAAGATCATGAAGCCAAAAAAGCATAGGGCTAGAAAGGCTCGAAAGTCTAAATGGGCCAGGATTGCGCAGTCAGCTAACCCATAAACCGGCACATCAGGACCGATCAAACCTTTAGTACCGGATTTAGATGCCCGCTTGGTCGGAACTCGTGAGCTCGCAACAGATGCACCAGTGAGTCATAAGCAGAATATAGTTGTAAAAGGGGCTCCAGAGATAGCGTCAAAAATTGCACAAGAACGAGTTGACGCTGATATTGACTTGGATTTGGACATGTCTGCCGACACGCCTGAAACCTCCATATCGGATCATGTATCAAGCCCACGGGCGACACTAGCAATTATCGGGATTTGCATCCTACCACCACGTCGTTGCTTGACTCTGCACAAGAAAGCGATGACCAAGAGTTTGACAAGATCATAACTCAAAAGAGGCATAAGCCTAAGAAAGCCAAACGGTTCACAGGTTTGCACTCAGCTTACCCAATAGCCAGTACATCAGAACTGCATGTACCGCATACAATTGCTCCCTCGGCCGAAACACGTGAGCTTGCAACATATGCCCCATTGAGTCGCAAGCAGAAAATAGTTGTAAAGCGGGCCCCAGAGTTAGAGTCGTCAATTGCACAAGAACGAATTGACCATGACGTGGGTCTTATGCGAGTCCACGCCAAACCGTTGCTAAAACCAGGCGAGTCTTTCCGCATTTTTAAGGCATTTCGAATAGGGAAGGCTCCAACAGCTCCAGAATCTATTTCTCGGCAACGACCTTATTTTAGAAACTGAAGCACAGGCAAAACTCTTGCTAGAGCGCAAACCATCCTTACGGAGTCTGCATTCGCAAGTTTTTAATCAGCTGGATTACGAGTTGAAAGAGCGGGGAAAGATGAGACAGCTAATAATAGAGCTGGAAAAACGGAGAACCAATGGCGAGACAAATCTCAAAATAAGAGAGGGACAAATAGTTCAAGTCAAAAGGACATATCTCTGGTCGAAGCCGCTAACAGTGACGGCCTAGCTGTCCCGCCACCGTAACCTCAGACATGCCCTCTTAAATTGGTCGTTTTAAATGCCAGATCACTGATTAATAAAATGCCTCTGCTCCAGACTATGGTTTACGTCAACCGCCCAGACATTGTTATGGTAACTGAGACATGGGCATCGGCCTCTGTAGCTGACTCAGAACTCTCTGTTCTAGGCTATTCATGCGTTCGGAACGATCAAAACAATGGCCGTGGCGGAGGAAGCTGCATCTATATAAAGCAGCCACTTGCATTTCTCCCGTTTGACTATCCACAATTCACAGCGGTGGAGGAGAGCTGCTGGCTACGAGTTGTTCTAAAAAACAAATACTCCTTACTTGTTGGCTGTGTTTATCACCCACCTAATGCCAATTCAGACTACGATCTTTGTCTCTCGCAGGCAATTCATGCCGCAGCTGACTTGAATCTTAAGTATTGCTTGATTGCAGGCGATTTTAACCTTCCTGACGTGCAATGCATTCCACCATCCGGTCCTTCAAAGTTCGAGAACTTACTTGAGGCAATAGATATTGGCATGTGGGATCAGGTAGTCGATATTCCCACTCGAAGGAGCAAACATATTCGACCTAATTTTTTGTAGGGGATACGAACCACTTTCAGTGACATCCTTAGACGCACTTGGGAGTTCAGACCATCTTACAGTGGTTAGTGAACTAGAACTGGAGGCGGATAAAACATTGTCCCAAAAGTATAGTATTTATCATGACTTCCGATCAGCAAACACGGCGGACCTACTGGCACATCTAAACGCTCTCGACTGGTCTGAAATTTTCCAATGTTTGGATGTAAATGTTTGTACCGATGCACTGTACAAAGTGTTGGATCCACTCATCCTCCACTTTGTCCCCCGTAAGAAAGTAATGCATGTCAAGGATGAAGTGTACATTCCTTTGTCTTTCCGTCGTAGGCTGCGTAAACTCTCTCGTCGTTTGCATCGGCAAAAAGACACTTCCGTTCTGCCCTTGATCACACTGATCTTTGAGCAGGCTAAGAAGCTATCCGAAGAAAGGCAGATAGCCGATGAGGCCCACTTCGCTGAAAATCCTTCCCTTAATGTTGCGAAACTCTTTTCGCGTACAGTAAAAGCGCACAGGAAAACGCAACACTCCATACTTCAAGACATTTTAGGAAACCCCATAGCTGACGCTATGTTGACCGCCGATAGCTTCGATGCGTTCCTATCCAAAACGTTTAGTGAAAGCTCGTTCGCTGCACCTCCGGTTATCCAGGCTTGGACGGGTGCCATACTCGAAACCATAAGTTTTACCGTCTGGGATGTGATTGTAGCCATTCGTCGTTATCGTCAATCTTATAGTCCAGGACCAGATGGCGTCTCAGTTAGCCTTCTAAAAGCTGAAGCGAATGATATCTTTCCGTCTATTCTTTGTAAGGTATTTAATCTTGCTCTTGAGAGCGAAACCTTTTCTTCGTTGTGGAAGGAATCGCACATAATGCCTATTCGCAAGCATGGCCGATCGACGTCATTCGACAACTGTAGGACAATAAATACACTTCCCGCAGCCTCGAAGATATTGGTGACCTTGGTCAAAGAAAAGATGATGCGTCACTTGACAGAGATCAACCTGCTCAATACAGCTCAACATGACTTTCTTGAGAAACGATCTTGTGACACACCTGTCAGCTCTCTTTCTTTGATTATGTGCTGCAATCTAGAGACAGCGGTTTTGCCACTTATCTCGTCTATTTTGATTTTAGTAAGGCCTTTGATCGGGTCTATCATAACCTCCTCCTTCTGAAACTCGCCTCGTTCGGCATAGGTACCAAGCCTCTGAACTTCATATCTTCCTATTTGGATGCTCGCACACAATGAGTAAAAATTTCCAATGTTATCTCCAACCCCATGCATGTGAGGAGTGGAGTTATACAGGGTAGTGTACTGGGTTCGCTACTATTTTGCCTGTTTGTCAACGACGTTTAAGATTGTTTTCAGTATGGCAGACCCTTCATGGACGCTGATGATTTAAAAGTCACTTATCGATATAAACCGGCAGATCACAACATCGTGCTCGAGTTGATAAAAAAGGATCTTCAGGCCTTCACCCAGTGGTGTTGCACATGGCGCCTCACACTTTCATGGCACAAATGTTCCGTTATGGTTGTTGGTGACGATCATCAACCGGAATTAAGCATTGACGGCCATGAACTAAATGTCCCAGGAGTAATCAAGGATTTGGGCAAAGCCTACTCTAATAGTCTCAATTTGTCAGAGCACTGTGTTCTGATAGTCTCGAAAGCACGGCGAACCACCGGATTTATACTTAGAAATTTTAAGACTATAAAGGTTAGAACTAGCCTTTATAATATCTACGTGAGACCTAGTCTTGAATACTGCTCGCCCCTATTCAGTCTTCTGCGCACTAGTGAACGGAAGAAAATAGAATCGGTGCAGCACTTCTTCACTAGAAGAGTTTTCACTATAGAATACCGTAACTTAACCTACCAACAAAGATGCGAACTTATAAAGCTGGATCCCCTATGGCTTCGTCGATTGCAGAAGGGTCTATTTTTACTGTTTAAACTTTTGAATGGTCAAACCTTTAATCCTCTTAGTACAATAAGGCAGCTTGAGCACTCTCGACGCGCCAGTCATCGAGATGTATTTTTATTTCTTCCTATGGCACGTACGGTTAAGTACCGGCAATTCTTTTCAGTAAATGCCATATCAATCTGGAATAAGTTGCCCAAAATTATTAAAACCCATCAAAACTACCCTATGTTTAAGAGAGCTATAACTAGTTTTCTACATTCAGGACAACTTTTAAGAATTTTGGGTGCTGACTCGGTGGAATCTCACTTTCACTCTGATGGCGTTCGTGGACTTTGAACCCCGCCAGGCTTCATGCTGAAGATAATGCTGCTGAAGCAGCAGCCCGCAGTCTGCTAACCCTTCAGCCGACAGCGCGCAACTTTTGCCGGCAACCATTGAAGGAAGACTGAGAACACTGTGTTCTTTTGCCAACCCTCTCCGTCTGGAACTAATGTTTTTAAACGATATGAAACAGTTTTCCTGCTGATGAGTCAACTCAGCTTACAACTGTGTATTTATTCCGTTTGTCTCATACCTTTGAAGGCAGGTTTTTTTTCACTTGAAACAAACTCCCTATCTCGCCCAGTATTGACAAAACAAAAAATCTGAAATAAAACCAATACTGGCTGCAACATAGGGAGTTTGGTTTAGGTTTTTTTCCGGTCTTCGAGGTGTTGGAAGGCGCCCAAGAAGTGCATTACCAACTCTTTACAATTGCTTTTAAACTGGCATAATAAACATATTATTATTAATATAAGGTATGCGGAGATTTTGACGGTGCCGAAGATACGCTTTACAAATAAACCTTCTTATTATTATTAGACGTGCCCGAATCTTAAAGCCCCTGAAGTTCTGCCTGAGGACGTACTTCACGTTTGACGGAACAATCTACGAGCAGGTGAAGGGTTCACCGATTTTGGGACTCATAGCGGAGGCGGCCCTAGAAGGGCTGGATTCGCTGGTCGTCCAACACTACAGACCAAAATTCTGGACGCAGTATGCGGATGACACGTTTGTCGTCATCAAACGGGATCAGGTGCTCACGTTCAATGAACCTTTCAACAGCGTCTTCCCGGACATTCAATTCACGGTGGAGGAGGAAGAAAACAACCAGCTGGCCTTCCTTGATGTCGGAAAGATTGTGGTGACCTAAACACTAAATTACTTAGGAAAGCGACAAACACGATGCAAGTGCTGAATTACAACAGAAACCACCCAATCAGGTACAAATGCAGTTGCGTAAGGACGCTCTACCGGCGGGTTGAGACGCACTGCGGTGAACCAGAAGATGAAATTGCCAAGTAACAATACCTTTGGCGGTTATTCAGAGAAAATGGTTACCCGCGCAACTTCGTCAACCGGTGTTTGCACAAACGAGATGGCCAACAAAGTCACAGGGACTTCAAAATTTGGCTTTCGATCCCGTACGTTAAAAACGTATCGGAAGCCGTCGGCTGCCTTCTCGCACCACTTGGAGTTGGAGACGCACACAGGCCAGAAGCAACCATAAGACATCAGATCATGAAACCAAAAGCACCCTCGCCACGGCAAGATACATCGGGAGTTGTCTACAGGATCTGGTGCAGTTTCAGGCAAAGCAACTACGTCGGAGAAACTGGCAGGCTTCTCAGGACGCGAATTGCTGAACACGCAGTAGCACTGATGCGAAATGGTGCCAATCTTCAAGTTTCGGCTCATTTGACGAGACCCGGCCATACATTCAAATTTGATCAGGCCGAAATTATCGCAAGAGGTGACAATCGAATAAGCCGAGGATTACTTGAGTCCTGGATCACGGGCCCCCAATCCATTAACAAATGCAACGATTTATCCAATCCTTATTCGGTGTTGAGACTAAATTTGGCCAAAGTAACTTGCCGCACGAAGAACAGACGGGCTGCTCAGAAGGGAAGCTGCTCAGAAACTCTATATTTCAGGAAACATGCACATCTAAGTGCCTACACAACTCAGAGAAATTGGGCAAAAAGCGTTGAATGTAGAAAGTTTTATTTACTTACGATAAGAAAGGATAAAATATCCCGGCTGAAGAGTGCTGAGCAAAAAATCCTTACTACAGAAGGAGCGTATGCGGCTTATAATTCAGAATGATTCCTGTTGGTTTCTACGGAGGGAGGTGGATCGGGTTACCCTGCGGATGAATTGCCAATGTACAGTAGATCCACTATTTCATGAAATCGAACGATTTTTAGCAGTAACTCCCTCATACTCAAACGCAGCCCAAACTTCGGCCCCCAAAGTGAAAGGGCATATTGTGATTTATGAAGGAATGCAAAGTTTTATATAATTACCAGCTTTTTTAGAAAAGTGCGAAATTCCTAAAAAGTGGAAATTAGGGGTATTAGGTAAACTTAAGTTTAACATGTGAAGTAAGCCTGCTTATGCAAAACCGCCAAATAAATAAAGCAGCCCAAGCAAAATAAGGTCTGAAAATAATCCTTTTGTAAAATTTTTTTACTGCCGATGAGAATTATTTATAAGAGTTCACTGCTTATCATTATTATTTTTATTTTCACGATAGCACTAAGTTTGTAACGACAGGGCCCCTTGGGCCTTAAATATACAAATTATTATTATTATTATATGCTTCGACATTTTGTGCAATGTAGTGTATGGCTTTCACCGAACAGCCCAAATTGCGAGTATGTATTCTAACAAGTTTTCACGAGAACTTCTGGTTGTTTCGTTCGTTTTCGCACTGTTTGACATACGTTGGACTAAGAAAACCACGTTTTCGCTTGAAATACCCCATTGGTAGATAATAGGAATAAAATATTTATTGAGGTTGCGTGCGGACATGCCGGTCAGTGACTAATAAATTTAAATGGAACTGTGAGTTACAATGGTAAGCGTACCATTTTTTGTGCACTAAGAGTAATTGCCTTTTGCCCCATTTTTGTAATTATTTTGATACAGTAGTCGCCGGTTATTAAGCCTTCGGTTAATAGGACGGAATGGGACGGAATTTTACACAGCAAAATCCGCCGAGTAATAAGCCCAGTCGCTGGCTACAAAATCCAGTTTGCCAACAGGATAGAGTGAGATTCTCATTTCTCTGCATGCGCAACTGGTATCATAAGGTTGGCCAGTCTTACGCAAAACAAGATGCCGGATGTTTTTTCTTCATTTTTCAAGTTATATTTTGTGACATGAAGAGCCAGTTTCCACTGCTGTATAGATGAGAGCTACACTCTTCATTCAGATCAGATTTAATACAATTCGAAGATTTCTGGTGCCTGGAGAAGGACATCAAAGAGCACTTGTGAGTGAAGTTTTCTCTAAAATAATTGACACTAGATCGGGTTTTTTAAACGTGTCGCAAATCCTTTTTTTGTTTTTGTAATTACGTTAAATACAGACAAACCGCATTCTTTTCTTTTACATAACCAAGCTTTACACATAATACAGTACGTGTGTAATGTATAGTGCCTATCCTGCGTTTGCTAATCAAGAACTAGGACTCTCCGGTTAGTGCGTCCGCCGCTTATTAAGCCCAATTCGGTCTGGGTCCGAGGTGGGCTTACTAACCGGAGACCACTGTATTTCCATTACGAAGAGGTTCAGAGAACCTTGAAATGCAGAGTAAGACATTACGATTTTCACTGGCTTCAGTTGATTGACACTAAAAAATGCTTTCATTCGAGTTGTTTAGCAAAACCGTCCAAATTGACATATATATTAAAAGCATTTACCTAAATAATGAGCTTTTAAACATTTCTTTTTAGCAGCTGTCTGCCTGTGTCATGGTTTCAGAATCATCAAAAAATGTCAACTCATCGCCGAGAAAAATAAACGTCAATATCGAAATTCGGGAAAACGTATTAAAGCCCAGCAAAACTACCCTATGTTTAAGAGAGCTATAACTAGTTTTCTACATTCAGGACAACTTTCACGAATTTCGGGTGCTAACTCGGTGGAATCTCTCTTTCACTCTGATGGCGTTCGTGGACTTTGAACCCCGCCAGGCTTCATGCTGAAGATAATGCTGCTGAAGCAGCAGCCCGCAGTCTGCTAACCCTTCAGCCGATAGCGCGCAACTTTTGCCGACAACCATCGAAGGAAGACTGAGAACACTGTGTTCTTGTGCCAATCCTCTCCGTCTGGAACTAATGTTTTTAAACGATATGAAACAGTTCTCCTGCTGATGAGTCAACTCAGCTTACAACTATACATTTATTCCGTTTGTATCATGCCTTCGAAGGCAGGTTTTTTTCACTTGAAACAAACTCCCTATCTCGCCCAGTATTGACAAAACAAAAAACCTGAAACAAAACCAATACTGGCCGCAACATAGGAAGTTTGTTTTAGGTTTTTTCCGGTCTTCGAGGTGTTGGAAGGCGCCCAAGAGGTGCATTACCAACTCTTTACAATTGCCTGTAAACTGGCATAATGAACATATTATTATGATTGATTTAAAATGTTTTATAACAAGTTACCTCTTGAGAAGTAGCACTAGTTATGCCTTTTGGCGTCGGATATCTGCGTACGTTATTTTTTTGGAAGATTAAGTCCAGGTCTTATTGAAAAATTTGGCCAGTTTATTGGTTCACCTAGATATTGTGGACACATCTTTTGTTATAAATGATTTTCTATTTAAATTGGAACAGTTTTCAGTATATTAGGTTAATATGAATCAAGAATCCTCCAACATGCCGAAGAAAAGCCCAAAATTCTATTCCGCCATATTAAGTGTAAATTAAAAAACAAGGATCCTGTCGCAGTACTTTAGAATGATGATGGCGGAGAAGTCGTTGAGAATGATGATAAAGCCGAGTACTGTAGCCGGTTCTATGCCTCGCTATTCACTAGGGAAGCCGAGTTTCATTTTGATAATGCCAACAGTGCTGTTGTAAACGCCGGTCGGGCACTTCATTCTCTAACATTTCCAACATCTTTAGTTGAGAGGGAGCAGCAAGGCCTCAAAGAAGCAAAGTTATCAGGCCCAGACAATATACCAGCCAAGTTCTTGAAAGAATTGGCAAGGGAACTCTCAGAGCCCCTAGCACATATCTTTTGTTCTTCATTTGAATTAGGAAAACTGCCATCCGAATGGAAAACGGCAAATATTTACCCGATTTACAAGGGCGGAACCCGCACGAAGGTCAACAATTACCGGCCCGACAGCCTAACTTGCATTTGCTGTAATGTGATGGAAACGATAATTAAGAAGACGACAATGAAGTTTTTGGAGGACAACAACCTACTGTTAGGGCTCCAACACGGCTTCAGAAAGAACCATTCTTGCCTTTCCAGCCTTCTACTCTCCACTGAGCAGTGAACTCGAGCACTGGATGAAGATGGTAAGGTTGACGTCACCTATACGGACTTCAAGAAGGCATTCGACAGCGTCCCACATAAGCGTCTAATGTATAAATTGTCAGAAATTGGCCTAAGAGGAAACCTGCTGGCATGGATCACAGATTTTCTCACAGGGCGATCGCAAACTGTGTGCATCGGTGACTCGAAGTCAAACCCTACATCTGTGCTGAGTGGCGTCCTCCAAGGCTCTGTCTTAGGGCCACTGCTTTTCTTTATCTATATCTAAGACTGTGTCATTGACCTGGGTTGCAGCGCTATCATGTTTGCCGACGACGTCAAATTCTGGAGAGCCATCAGGTCTGACGCCGATAGAAAAGCGCTTCACGAGAGTCTCAATTGACTTAGCTGCTGGTCTGCTCGTTGGCTCTTTAACTTCAACATTAATAAGTGGGTGATTTTAAGACTCTGTACGAGAAGGACTGATGAAGAGAACGATTCCTTCCAATACTTCCTCGATGGGCACCCGCTTTTAAATGTGAACGAACAAAAGGACCTCGGTGTGCTCATAAATTCCTCGCTTAAACCATTTACTCAGTGTGTAAAGGCAGCTTAACGCCCGACACAGGTGCTGCTTGCGAGTAGGCGGGGATTCGTCAACATTGACAAGGAGCTCTTCAGGAAAACCTACGGAGCGTTTGTTCAGTCGCACTTAGAGTATGCTGTCCAGGCCTGGCGTCTGTGGTTCAAGAAGGATTATCTGCACCTGGAACGAGTGCAGGCGAGGGCTACGAACATGGTCAAGAATCTTTGTCATCTGCCTTATGAAGATAGACTGACCGAACTTGATAATTTCCCTCTCAATTATAGGCAACTCCGCGAGGACCTCATACAAACCTACCGTATTGTTAGAGGCCGAGATTGCGCCCTAGAATTTGATGATTTCTTCGAATTGGCTCTGACTGACCATCTGCGGGGTCATCCCTTTAAACTGCAGAGAAAACCGGCCAGTATCGACCTTCGACGAAATGCCTTCTCTCAGAGGGTCATTGGAGCGTGGAACGGACTCCCGGAAGATGTGGTCCTCTCAGATGATGTTGACAATTTTAAACACAAACTTGATTCTCATTTGCTGAGAAACTGTGGCAGATATAATGAACAAAGTGTTAGTAGCAGCACCTTACAACTGGCTCATACTTATCGCTGATGTTAAGCCTACATTTGTATTATGTACCATTGTTACGGTGGACCTATTATGCGATTTTTGGTTTATGGTAAGGTTGACGTCATTTATAGCGATTTCCAGAAGGTGTTCGAAAGTGTCTCACATAAACGTCCGATTGATAAATTATCGAAAATTGGAATAAGAGAAAACTCGCTGATGTGGGTCACACCTTTTCTCATAGGGTGATCGCAAACAGTGTGCATCGGTGACTCGAAATCAACCTCACATCTGTCCTGATTGGCGTCCCCCAAGGCTCTGCCCTAGGGCCACTGCTCATCCTAATCTCTATCGACGAATGTGTCAACCACCTGGGTTGCAGCGCCATCATGTTTGCTGACTATGTTAAACTCTGAGGAGCTATCAGATTTGACGCCGATAGACAAGCACTTAAAGAGGGTTCCAATCGACTAATCAGCTGGTCTGCTCGATGGCTCTTACATTTTAAGGTAAATAAATGTGTGGTTTTAAGACTTTGCACTACGCGGACTTCAAGACGGCATTTTACAGCGTCCCACATAAACGTCTTATGTATAAATTGTTGGAAATTTGAATCACAAGAAACCTGCTGGCATGGATTACTGATTTTCTCACAGGGCGATCGCAAACTGTGTTCATCGGTGACTCGAAGTCAACCCCTACATCTCTTCTGAGTGGCATTCCACAAGGCTCTGTCTTAGGGCCACTGCTCTTCCTTATCTATATCAACAACTGTGTCAGCGACCTGGATTGCAGCCGACGATGCCAAAATCTGGAGAGCCATCAGGTCTGAGGCCGATAGGAAAGCACTTCAAGAGAGTCGCAATCGACTTAGCTGCTGGTATGCTCCTGGCTCTTAAACTTCAACGTTAGTAAGCGAGTCATCTTAAGACTCCATACTAGAAGGACTAAGGAGGAGGACGATTCCTTTCAATACCTCCTCGATGGGCACCCGCTTTTAAATGTGGACGAACAAAAGGACCACGGGTCTCTAATAAATTCCTCTCTTAAACCATCTTCACAGTGTCAAAAGGCAGCTAAATGCGCGACATAGGTGCTGTTCGCGATAAGCAGGGATTCATCAGCATCGACAGGGAGCTCATGGAGTATACCGTCCAGGCCCGGCGTCCGTTGTTGTGTACCTGTACCTGAAACGAGTGCAGGCTAGGGCTACGATGATTGTCAAGAATCTAGGTCGTTTGCCTTATGATGACAGACTGACCGAAGTTGATCTTTTTTCTCTCCATGATAGGCAAGTCCGCAAGGACCTCATACAAACCTACCGAAGTGTAAGAGGCCGTTAGTGCGCCCTAGAATTTGACGGTATCTTCAAATTTGTTTGGACTGATCATCTGTGGGGTCATCTTATAATAATAATAAGTTGTTTATTTCAGGCCCAATGCGCCTCATCAATAAACCAAAAATCTGATAACACGAAGTACTAGAAATAATTGGTTTAACAAACAGTATCCGTAGTCTATAGCTATAAGACGAGTATAACTGTTTAAAAGCGAATTTGTTAGATTCGAAAAAATGAATATAGCAGTGTCATGTGGAAGGTGAAATTCAAGGGCACACACAGATGAGGCACATCGTTATCTAGATTCTGACTATGTATTCTGCTACCCATTGCCTCTGTTAGAAGGAGGGCTTGGAAGCAAACTCAGTCGAAGCTGAGCGTGGGGCAGAACAATAGGTATTAACGAAACATAACTGGTATAGATGGGTTCCCGGCACTGCACTCGGGTCCCAAACTGGTGCGGCATAATAGAACATAGGGAACCCACCAGTTTATGATCGTGATGGGCACCACCGTATGAGATCCAAAAGTCCGTCAAATCTACAAGACCATCTTTTGGGATGTCTGAGATGCGACCAAATATAAGGCCCTGATGATGGTTGATGACCAGCGAAACGAGAGCCGGCAAGACTGCGTCCTTATTCCGGGAACACGAGTCAGAGGAAGGTAGTTTCAAGAAGAGATCCTAAATTCCCGATGGTCCTTTCTCGGGATCGTGGAGAAAGCTGCCCGGAAAATATGAGGAAAACAAAAGGTTAATAGATGCAGTGTTAAGATAAATGTGCAGTCTTCGCTTGAATGCACATAGACTTGTCAACGCCCGAATATCAATCGGCAAATTATTCCAAAGATAGGTACACCTAGAAGCAAAAAATAGAGATCGTTTAGAAGTGGAAGAAGCAGGAGGAGGTATAATCAACGTTGAATTTCTTAGGTTGTGAGGGCGAGTAACGATAGAAACGGCAGAAATCTTGGGGAGATTTGAACTATTTTTAAGACGAAACAGGAGACAAAACCCTGCTTCCAGTCTCCTGACCCAAAGAAATTTCAGTTTCGTTATCTCACATCTATCTGAGTAGGAAGTATCTGAAAATGCCGGATAGAGGACCCTTTTAGTGAATCTTCTTTGGACACTTTCAATTTTTGAACGGCTAGATTCGTTCATTAGACCGAAGAATGGACAGAAGTATTCGAGAATAGGAAGCACATACATACGATTAAGTCTTAGCTTCATTTCGGGAAGGTAGAAATTATAAGAGATGAAGCCGCATATCTGAGCAGCTTTTGCTGTAATTCTATCAGCGTGAGGTGAAAGATCTAATTTATTGGTTTAACTTAAACCTAAGTCCTTAAGTCTCTTTAAATAAAAGAGGAAACTGGCCCATATTGACGTTCGACAGAACGCCTTCTCTCAGAGGGTCATCGGAGCGTGAAACAGACTTTCTGAAGAGGTGGCCCTCTCAGATATTGTTGACATTTTAAACACAAACTTGATTATTATTTTCTGAGAAATTGTGACAGATATAATGAACAAAGTGACAGTAGCAGCACCTTGCAACTGGCTCACACGTACCGCTGATGTTAAGCCTACATTTGTATTATATACTATTGTAACGGTGGACCTATTTTGTGATTGTTGGTTATGAATAGGGAGTTCAAGGGCGAAAGCCTTCTTTCCTTAATAAAGTGACTTAGAAGGATCAATGGCGAGGATAATCACTTCCAATAGCTGCTTGATGGGTGACATCTTTCAAGTGTGGATGAAAAAGTACCATGACGTTCTAATTAACTCCTCGATTAAACTATCTTCACAGTGTCTAAAGGCAGCTAAAAACGTGACACAGGTGCTGTATGCAAATAGGCGGGGATTCGTCAATATCGACGAGGAGCTCTTCACGAAAACCTACGGAGCGTTTGTGCGGTCCCACTTGGAGTATGCCGTTCAGGCCTTGCGTCCGTGGTTCAAGGAGGATTATCTGCAGCTGGAAATACAAGCGAAGGCTACGAAGATGCTCATTATTCTTGGTAATCTGCCTTTTAAAGACTTATTAACCAAACTTGATCTATTTCCTCTTAATTAATGGCAAATCCGCGGTGACCTCAAACAAATCTATCAAATTGTTAGACGCCATGAGAACACTCTAGAATTGGACAAATTCTTTGAATGGGCTCGGACACATCATCCGTGGGGTTATTCCTTTAAACGGCAAATGAAGGCGACCCATATGGACCTTCGACGGAACACCTCCTCGCAGAAGGTCGTCAGAGCGCGGCACGGACTCCCTGACGAGGTGGTCATTTCAAATAGTGTTGATATTTTTAAACATTTACTTGATTTCCATTTGCTGGGAAGCTGTGAACGCTATAACGAACATAGTGTCAGTAGCAGAACATTGCAGCTGGCGCACACTACGCGCTGTTTTTCAAAGAGAAGTCGATGAGGCACTAAGAATTGCATTAAAAGCGATTTTGTTTATTTTCTCAATAATCTTGCAGCATATTTGAGTAATGCTTACCGGCCTGTAGTTGTTTGCTGTCGCCCAACTCTTAATTTTGTGTAGGGGTGAGATCAAGTCTGTCCTCCAATTGGGTGGCAATTGGCCTGTATTGAGGGAGGCCTGGAAGAGAAAGTGCAAAGTTTCCGCCAAATGCACGGCTAGCTCTTTCAACAGCTTTGCAGATATTCAATCCAGGACTGGCGACTTCGGCTTTTGGAGCTTTATAATTTCTTGCAGAATGGTAAATTCCATGAGTTTAACTGAGTCAGTGGTCGGAATCTCCTCTGAACTGAAGTTGGTGGTGGTTAGGTCGGTCTGGCCCTTAAAAACCGACTGAAAGAACAAGGAGAGATGCTCAGCCTTTGCGTCGTACTCGCAGAGTTCGACACCGTTATCTGTCTTTAACAAAGGGATATTGTCTTTATTTCGAGTGCATTGCCTAATTAAGCTGTAGAAAAGATTTGGGTTGCCTCCTGCACGACTCTTTTACCTCATTCCCTGCGTTTTATACTTATCGTGCATCTCGGGTATCCTCTATCTGAGATAAATTCGTCACACCCCTCGTTTGCGGTTTACTTCGCTCTTTAGTGTGAGCGTTAGCCACCAGGCCTGTTTTTTTTCTTTATTTTGGGAGAAAACACAGAAGTCCGTAATAAGGTCGTGTAATGTGGCTTCGAATGCCGACTTATCACCGTGAACGCATTTGATGAATGTGTCCTTCCAGACTATCCTGCTTACTGTGGTTCCATTTGTTGAAAGTCTCCACGCCAGATGCTGCGTCTGATTATCGAACTATGATGATGCAGATAAAAGTGTGAACACTCCCACTACAGTACAACGTGGTCGCATTTGCCGAGAGGAGGTAAACGAATAATGACATCAACGTTATCAGACGCTTTAGTCCGTACTAGGTCTAAGTAATTGGCTTGTAGCTATTCGCGTAGTCTGGCTGGATATAGGATGTGTTGCGTAAGGAATAATTCGGGTACAGTGCGTAGGAGTCGTCGATCAAATATAACTTCTCAGCCGGATGCAGAACTCAGATTCCAGTCGGAATGTGGAGCGTTATAGTCTCCCTTAATCATGGCATCCCATAGCAAATGTTTTAACTTCCTCTATCAAAATAGTGTGTGACTAGGGCTTAATTGACGTTGGACGGTAAATCGTCAGGATGTCAAGGGCTTGTGACCCCGGATTTCAAACAGTGAGCCATATTGCCTTTATATTTTAGGCAAGCTTTTCAGCATTGGCTGATATGAACAGGCAATGTGTAAAACGGATAAGCACACCCCTACCTTGATGCACAGTTCTATCTTTTCGCAGCAATTGAAAACCAAAAAGAGCTACTTCCTGATCGCCTACGTTCGTGGACAACAATGTATCCGTTATGCAGGCGAAATCTGGTTCCCCTTGCAACATAATAATCTTAAGCACGTCTATTTTAGAGAGCAGGCTTTGTGCATTAGTTTTAATACCCTCGGTGGTCTTCGTTCTAAGATAGGATTGTCATAGCTTTTGTATGCAATGTGCTTCAGTCTTTGGGGTGTTCGGTAGCCACTAGGGCATGTTTTTGACTTTTGTTTTCGTAATAGGACAGAATCCGGGTCTTAATCCATGTAAAACGGTTTTAAACGCTGGTGAATCACCGCGAACGCACCCAGTAAATGTTTCCTTTTAGTCTAGACTACGCACTTCGGTTTTCATTTGAGCACCACATATTGTGTTTAAGATTCGTGCTACGGTTAGGTAAAGAGAAGAGTGAATACTCCCACTCTTATTCTTCATGGTCACTTTAGCTGAGAGAAGGTTAACAATTTACGTCTACGCTGTCAGACGCTTTCGTCAGTTTACCATAGTGCTGTGGAAGCAGCCAATACTGATGAAGGCTGCGGTCCAGTTCTACTGGCAAACTCGCGGCCAAACGAATTGGACATTGCAGAGTCTCGCCCACTATAATTTCTGCATACAAATGTTCAGTCTCTTCTCGAAGTTTGATTAACTTCGAATACAAGCAGCCGATGAGTTAAGTCAAGTCAATTTATTAAGTGAAATATAGGCAACCGCCTTTGAAATCCCTATCGGTACACAGTAGTTAAGAAATGCATCGAAAATACCGAACGGTTCAAAGAAGGTCTTTTACGTAATTGGGAGTGGCTACTCACTTTTTCGAAGTTTTATAATCAGATCGGATGATGTCAGTTAGCACGAACCAGCAGGTGTAACTGAATAAAAAGTGCAGACAGTGAAAAAACTCTTAAGGCATGGCTCAGAATTCACAAGATGGAATGTGGTTTATGGGTTTTTAGGAGAAAAACTGTCGCTTGTGGGAGAAAGTTTTTGAAAAATATGCCAGAATGCAGCTGTTAATGTTGGCGGCAGGTTAGGGGGTCCACCACGACTGATATCTTGATCGGAAGTGCCATACGGCGACGAGGACGAGACTGCAGAAACACGAGAAGATCCCGAAAAATCGAAGCTGTGACCACGATACGCCTTTGTCGATTCCCGTGGCCGTCATGAACGCGACAAAAACAAGAAAATTCGCCACGATCGCAACTATCCGTTAATGGTCGACATAAGCCAGCTGCATGAACCGGGATAAATTTAGTGGAAAGAACAATTTCTTAATTAAATTTTACTCAAACGAAGCAAGTAATATTATACGAAATAATATATTTCCTTCGTCTGAAGTAGGCTTGCAGCGGTTAACTGGTGTAAGAGTGAGCACTACTATAGCAGTCTAGCTTTTATTAAGACTTCTATGGAACTGGACATGACAACATATAGGGGCAGAGCATTACAAGCTTTAACCACTCAATTACAAACGAAGAACTTTCGTAGATCTAGTCTGGCCCCTGTTAAGCGTAGTTTGAACGGATGTCCCCTTAAGTTCGTGGTTGTAGCCAACTCGAAGAACTCGCCAAGCGTTAGGCAGCAGTCCTGACCGCGCATTATACGAAATTTTTGTATCAGATCGCCACGTAGCTGCCTGTAACTTAAAGGAAAGTGGTCGAGGTTTGTTAAACGCGTTTCACAGGGTAATGATCCCCGTCTGGTCACAAGCTAAGTTGCACGCCTATGTACCTTCTCGGGGAGACTGAGGTCTTTCGCGGTCCAGGGTTTTCATGCTTGGATCGTACATATGTTCCAAAGATATTAGCGAAGCATTCTTTATCAAAGACGCAGAAAGCCCGTTTGACTAGGTACAGGACGGACAGCGCAGACTTGGCTACTTTTGCGCAGTGCTGCGAGGGCTTGAGAGACGTAGAGATCCGTACTCCCAAATCTTTCTGCACGTCCACTTCTTGCAGTTGGATGCCATTTAATAATAATACTAATAAGTTGCATATTTCAGACCAATGAGCCTCATCAATAAACCAAAAATCAGATAACACGAAGTACTAGAAATAATTGGTTTAACAAACAGTATCCGTAGTCTATAGCTATAAGACGAGTATAACTGTTTAGAAGCGAATTTGTTAGATTCGAAAAAAATGAATATAGCAGTGTCATGCGGAAGGTGAAATTCAAGCGCACATACAGATGAGCCACATCGTTATCTATATTCTGACTATGTACTCTGATACCCACTGCCTCTGTTAGTAGGGAGGGGGCTTGGGAGCAAACTCAGTCGAAGCTGAGCGTGGGGCAGAACAATAGGTATTAACGAAAACTTACTGGTATAGACGGATTCCCGGCACTACACTCGGGTTCCCAAACTGGTGCGGCTGTAAACCATGGGATTCTGAGAGCTGGGTCGACCAACTCGTAGGATACCGCATATGTTCTCGTTAAACGGCAAAAGCTAGTCTTTAGACTAAGTTGGAAGACGGTTTAGGTTTATTTGCAAACGCTCTTCGTCAGCTGAATTTCTAATGACGTTCCAAATCTTAATGTTATCGGTAAACATAGCCAAATCGCAGTCCAGTTCGCGGATGGAGTTATTGACGTATATAATGAACAGTATAGGGCCAAGTACAGAGCCTTTGAGGACACCGCTCTCGACTGCAACGTCTGCCGACTGCTGGTCACCAATATCGTCAGTTTGGGAGCGGCCAAGTAAGAAGCTTTGAATCCACTTCAGCAGATTTTCTCGAACACTTATTTGGCTGATTTTTGCAGAAGTCGTTGATGTGGGACGCTATCAAATGCCTTCTTGAAACCAATGTACTTTACATGAAGTGGATTTCCTCCATCAACTGCCCGAGTCCAGCGTTCTAAACAATACAGCATGTTCGTCACGAAGGACCTGCCTCTGCGGAATCCATGCTGCGCATCCGATAGAAGGTTATGCTGCTCTAAGGAATGCATCTGCTCTCGCTTGACTAATTTTTCCATGATTTTGTATCAGATTGAAGTAAGGCTGATTGATCTATAATTGTTTGCCAAAACCTTTTTTCCGCCTTTATACAACGGTTTGATCCATGCAGATTTCCAAACGGCGGGTAAACAACCATCGGGTAAACAACCAGCGGGTAAAGAACCAGCGGGTAAGCAACCTGATGTTATAGCAAAACCAGAAACATGGCTATCACAGGGCATCAGCGATTCCGAAGTGGCACTTTCTGTATACCAGTTGTTTAGACGAGACCAAGTGGAACGCCAGGGTGGAGGAGTTTCTATGTCTGTAAAAAGTGAATTAAGTGTTCGAGAGGCCTGAAAGGATTACCTAATTTTATGGAGGCTATGTGGCTGGCAATTAAGGCACGGTGGTCGCAGCCCCTGGAAGCCGTGACCGTCTACCGACCACTGCGTACAGACACTGATGCAGATGCGTGTTTACTGGTGTACATAAAAAGAAGGGTAGTCGACCCGATGTTGTACTCATGGGTGACTTCAATGCGCCCAGCATAAGTTGGAACGATTTGCGGGCGAATTTTTCTAAAAATTCCTTTGATCATTATGTTCTTAAAAGAGCACTTGGGGCTCTCCTCACGCAACAAGTCCTCGTTCCAACTAGAGCAAGCGGAGGGCAGCAGGCTAGTTGTTTACACCTAGTGTTTACAAAAACATCTCGAAAAAGTAGACGAAGTATGCTGCCTTCCTCCACTAGGTCGAAGTGATCGCTCTGTACTTTCGTTGGATTATAGTCAACATGCGTTACCAGCTACAGTAGACGAAAAAAGGCCAAATATATGGCGATGTGGCGTGATTCTCTGTGACCCTACAAGAGCACAGTCAATATTTCCCCGCGCTCCTCCTAGGACATTTCTACATCGATATTTCCCATCAATTACGATCTAGGATATTTTGGCTGCAACCTTTCGTATACAATTTTTTTCCTGCGTCTCTGGAACTATTTTGCTTGCGTGGACGATCTTTTGAAGTCAGAATTTTAGAAGATTTTGTTTTCCAGCCAATTCTACCGGAACACAACCTCTTCAAACCAACAAATTCGCGGCCTAGAAAACAGAAATCGGCAACATCCAATTATTCTCGAGACCTTCAAAGGCTGAGTCGTTTCCCAATGTTGAATACACTTTTTAAAATAATTTTAAAGAGCTCATTAAAAAATAGCTACAGTATTTGTGCAGTTTACTCTGATTATTTGTCGTAAGTCAGAATCTGAAAATGATATCAACTGGTTTTTTCTGAACGTTATAACTGGTACAGTTTGTTAAACAATTTTAAGGGATTTTAACAACCAGCTGTGGTAAAATCATATAGGCTGAATTTTTCTAAATCGTCTTACAGTTAAAGCAGATTTCCATCAAAATTATGAGATCGATAATTATATATCATCTTAAGATATCTGTTCCCAGACCCAAGCGGTGCCTGACCACGCCTACTAGTCAATGCCTTGATATCAACATGCAGCCCATTGTCAAGGCAAAGCAAATATATTTATCTGCATTACAGAACTGTAATGACTTCATGATGAAGTTTCGTTCTGTTCTGTCAATACTAGGCAATCTGTTTGATGGAAAGTTATCAGATGTGCCCTCGCAAGATTGTAAAATGTTAGACCCCCTCGTCCATCTTATACCACGGAAGCTTTTGATAGACAAAAGCGAAACATTAACTTTATACTAAAAATGCTATGCTCGGGTAGTTTCAATTGCGGAATTGCGGAAGCAAAGCGCCTCCAATTGCGTTGAAAAACCCAGCCCATCGTAGTTAAATTGTTTTCACTAATCGAGGTGGACTCAATCTTTGCTCAACGAGGTCGCATTTCCCGACATTTAGAAATGACTAAAAGTTTCCTCTTACACCAATTGACGAATGACTTCTCAGCCTACTATTCGTAAATCTGTTCGCAGTCCCGATAGGGTAAATGTACTCGCTAATCCTTCACCCCTAGTTTATCTGGTCATACACCCACTAACGTCAGTACACCCGTTATCCCTGCCTCCCAGATGTCTATTCATAGTCCCGTAACCGTCAGTATACCTGCTATCCCTACGTCCCGAATGTCTAGTCAAAGGCATATAAACATCAGTGCACCAGTTAGCCCAACGCTCTTGATGTTGGGACCGTCAAGCCCCGCCGGTCTTTTATCTTCTACGATTAAAACTAGTCTAAATGCATTCTCTGTCCAACGATCGATAAATTCCGCTGCCTCTTACTTGGCATCGAGCTCATCAAGAATGTCGCCAACACCATTGAAAGCGTTAAGGCCGAGCGCTTTTCCACCACAACCTAGCTCCTCCCTTGACCGTGCGAGTCATATTATTCCCCCGTATAGAGCGCTATTGAACACGCCGGGCCCGAACCACGAAATATTTAATTTGCACGGCAGTCACCCAAACTGGTATAGCTTTAAATACTATCGGAGTTGCCGTACAGGGCATTCGCTGATAAAAAACACTAGTCCTTAAGCGAGCGGCCCCAACACTAACTTTATTTCCCCGTTCCCCCCTATCATTTCCTTTACTCATCCTCTACCACCCAAACCTGCGAACTTCTACATGTCTTCTCGCCTCCCCCCATTCCTTTCAAACGCCCCAGAAGCTTATTTTGGTTTATCCTCTCCTCATTTATTTTTCCCTGCCAGAAAGCGAGGCCCCTTGATATCTCAGACCTTATCAGCCATCCATTATTGGCTACCCGTATGCTAACAGCTCCATGCCCGTCAGTACATATTCCACAAATAATAACGGCCTACAGTTTGCTTACGCACCTTCAAATTCGTTTTTTATGAATAACGATATCCATACTCCTGTCACTCAAAATACTTTAGATGTCATCTTGCTTAATGCCAGGTCTGTTATAAATAAAATGGCTCAACTGCGAGCTATTGCTTTTGAGACGACGCCCGATTTTATATGCATAACAGAATCTTGGACCCATTCAACCATTTCTGACTCCTTTCTTATCATAGACGAGTATGACCTCTATCGTCACGATCACATTAATAAGCGTGGTGGTGGTTGTCTTCTCTATATAAGAACGTCATTTAGGCACTTTCCGTTTTATCTTAATAGCACGTCCTTCGCTGGAAATTACTGTTTCGCTTCTATTATCCTGTCGCCCCAGCAAAAGGCGATTATCATATGTGTATATAATCCTCCTAACTCTTCATCTGAAGAAGATGCAAATTTGTGTGAAATATTCAAGTTAATATCGGATATTTGCACCCCCCCTTAACTCCACTTCGAACCATTCTCACTTCTTTGCTTCCAAATATGCCTTCCTCTGGAATTATATTCCACTCGAAATTAGGTTGTCGTCTAACTTAGCAGTCTTTAAAGTCAAATTATGTAAACACTTAACTTCCGAAGATATAAAGTCCTTGATATCCATCTTCTTCTAATACAAACAACTTTTGGACTTTGAAAAGAGTCCTCTGTTATTTGAGGTCGTTATGTTTACATAACATTTTTTTTCCATATATGTCTATTTTTTCCTCTTTTGAGTAAAATTTGCAACGATGTTTCGTCCACTTCTCTGTTATGTCCTCTTTGCCGTTTTTTCCGTTCTCCGTTTACAACCCTGACGATATGCTTCGTGGTCTTTAGTTATGCTCATGGCGGTTCTGCTATTTTCGCCATGTCGTCTCAAGATTCCGCAGTATACAAGGTCGCTCTCCGGCGTTTTTTTGATGATCAGGTGACATCTTCCGTTCACTCTCTTGTCGACCCTGTTGTGCGCGATGTCCTCCTCCGGTCTCACTTCCCTGATGAAGCCAGTCTGCCGGTGTTACAATGGTGAACGACAGCCTCTGCTGTTCTCATCAACAGTCCTGTCTCATTTGCACTACAATCAATCCTCTCAACTAAGCCCCTTAATTTTGCAGAAGCAGTTTTTACTCCCATGTTTTGTGTTTTTTAAGTGGGGGTCCGCTGATCTCTGCCCATGTTTTAATGGTAGGAGTTTTTTCACTGCTTCCGCCTTAGTTCACCATGCGTTTCAGAGAGTATTGACTACTATTTTAAAACGGCGATATGTTGGTGAATATGAATTAATCTACCAACACTTCTAAACGCTCCCGCTGCCTATCTGGTTGTTTCACAGACAGCAGCATTTATCAACTTTGTATTTATTTTTCCACAGCACTACGTTTGCAATGATGAGGCCTTCCGGTCCTTAAATATAAAATTAATTTATTTATTTTTGTGCATATCAAGTCAGTGTTTGAATGTCTCCACAGATTGGGACATAATAATCGCCTCGGGAAGGTTATTTCACGGGTCCAAGAGAAAAAATACTTCCTCACATCGAATCGTCCTTTGGGCACATACAGTTTGAAGGGATGTCCCCGGAGATAAGTTGTTTATATCGTGGAGTGGTGAAATGGAAGAAATCGTCACACATAAGAGCGCAGTCCAAGCCACGCACAATGCGGAAGGTTTGTATCAAATCTCCGCGTAACTGCCTATAACTCAGAGGATAGAGATTAAGATTATTTAAGTGGATCTCATACGGTAGTGAACCTTGGCCTCTTACTAAGTGTATGGCTCGCCACTGCACTCTTTCAATTACGTTATAATCCTGCTGCATCCACGGTTTTCAGGCTTGAATCGCGCATTCAAGATCTGGCCTTATGAAGGAACTGAATATTTTCGAGAAACAATCTTCGTCAAAAACCGTGACGAATTAGCATAGAAACGCTAGTGCCGCATGTGAAAGTCTATATTTTCCTGACTGAAAACTTGTTAAAACTTGTCAGAAAACTCAAAACGGGCCTCAGTTTCCTTTTTCGCGTTAACGCTACCCTTAACCTTCTACGAATCAACGCTCTTATTCCCGCAGATAGATAATATGCCACTCGTTATTCCTCCAGGATAATTGCAGCCCCTTGAGCTCCACTTCGAGCCATTCTCACTTCTTTGCTTCCGAATATGCCTTCCTCTGGAATAATATTCCACTCGAAATTAGGCTGTCGTCTGACTTAACAGTTTTTAAATTCAAATTACATAAGCACCTAACTTCGGAAGATATAAAGTTCTTGCTATCCGTCTTCTTTCCAAACACACAATTTTTTGACTTTGAAAAGAGTCCCCTGGTATCTGAGGTGGTTATGTGAAGATAACATTTTTTCAATATGCGTCTATATCTTCCGCTTTTGAGTGATATTTGCAACGATATTTCGTCCACTTCTGTGTCCAGTCATCATTGCCGTTTATTCGTTCTCCGTTTTACAACCCTGACGATAGGCCTCAAGGTCTTTAGTCATGCTTGTGGCGGTTCTGCTATTTTCGCCAGCTCGTCGCTGGACTCCGCAGTCTACAATGTCACGCTCCGGCGTTTCGTTGATGATCCGATGACCTCTGCCATTCACTCTCTTGTCGACCCTGTTGTCCACGATATCCTCCTCCGGTCTCGCCTCCCTGATGGTTGATCATGAAGCCAGTCAGGCGGTGTTACAATGTTGAACGACAGCCTCTGCTGTTATATGATTTCTCCAATTACAAGAAGCGTTTCCTACCCTCATTCGTTCTCATCAACAGTCCTGTCTCATTTGCACTACAATAAATCCTCTCAACCAACCCCCATAACTTTGTTGAAGCACTTTTTTCTCCTATCTTTTGATTTTTAAGCGGGGGTTCGCTAAACTCCGCCCCAGCTTTAATGGTAGAAGTTTTTTGCACTACTTCCTCCTTAGTTCACCTTGCGTTTCAGAGAGTGCTGACTACTATTTTAAGCGATGATATATTGGTGAAAATGAATTAATCTACGAACACTACGAAACGTTCCCGCTGCCTATGTGGTTGTTTCACGGAGAGCAGCATTTATCAACTTTGTATTTATTTTTCCACAGCACTAAGTTTGCAATGACGAGGCCCTCTTCCTTAAATAAAAAAATTATTTATTTGTTTATTTTATTGTTTATAACTCTCGTGATTTTGATGTGAAAAATAGGGAGTTCAAAGGCGCAAGCCTTTTTTTCCCTCAAATATACTGACTGACTCACTTAGGTTTCCCGACAGGACGGTGATCATGATCTAGTTGTTCAGCAGTCGCCAGAAGCAACTTCAGACATTTCCGACGACCAAGCAATCACAGCACCCAGTCGTGAATACGGTCTAGTTGTACAGGGGTTGCAATAAGCCATTTCAGACAGTTAAGACGACGATGCAGTTACACCAACCAGTCCGAGCTCCAGGAACACTGCAGCGAAGGTGGCCAAAACTCTACTTCAGGACTACCGACAGGATGGTGATTACGGTCTAGTTGTTCAGGGGTCGCAAGAAGCAGTTTCAGACAGTTCCGACGACTAAGCAGTCACAGCACGCAGTCCGAGCTCCAGGCCCACTGCAACAAAAGTGGCGAAAACTGCATCTAAAGGCCCACGACACCGACAGGATCATGAATACTGTCTAGTTGTACAGCGGTTGCAACAAGCCATTTCAGATAGTTCCGACGACGAAGCAGTTACACCACCCAGTCCGAAGTCAAGGCCGACTGTAGCGAAGGTGGCCAACACTCTACTTCAGGACTACCGACAGAATGGTGATCATGGTCTAGTTGTGCAGGGGCTTCAAGATGCAGCTTCAGACAGTTCCGACGACCAAGCAGTCACAGCACGCAGTCCGAGCTCCAGGCTCACTGCAACAAATATGGCGAAAACTGCATCTACGGGCGCGCGACACCGACAGGATCATGAATACTGTCTAGTTGTACGAGGGTTGCAAAAAAACATTTAAGACAGCTCAAACGACCAGAACGATCATTACCTTGTTTCCCTCAACGATGTTCTCAGCTATCTGTTTGTGCCAGGTGAAGATTCGAGGTTCTGAAATCATTTCGGATCAGCAAAATGCCGGCAAATACCGCAGATATGCCACGATCCAGACCGTTAAAAATTATACTGAAAAAAATCAAGCATGTCCAGCTAATCTTGTCTAAAAAAGTAACCTATTCCACTCGCATAAAGAAGTTTTTTCCAACCGGACTATTCCCTGGAGGAACGGTTGAAGCGCCGAGAACTAGTAGTGGAATTACAGTCTAGAAGCAAGAATGACGAGGCAGGCCTGAAGATCTTCAACGGGAAGATAATTCAAAAGAAAACATTGAACCAAACCGTAATACACCGATGGATGGTATCGAAATGACTGACACAACCGGATTACACCGTAAAATGAAACTAAAGTGCTTGTGCACTAATGCACAAAGTCTGCTCTCTAAACTAGATGAGCTTAAGACTACTATGTGCCGAATGAAACAGGACGTCGTCTGCATAACAGAAACATGGTTTTCCACGAAGGCAGGCGATCAGGAAATTTCCCTCCCCGGTTTTCAATTGTTCCGAAAAAAATAGAGTCGGGCGTCAAGGTGGGGGTGTGTTTATCTATGTTAGATATGGCTTGCTCGTGTCCGACAAATCTGAAAATCTTTCAGGCAATATAGAGGCAATATGGCCCACCGTTAGAACGTCGGGGTCGCAAGCCCTTGACATCATGGCGGTCAACCGTCCACCGTCGATCAACCAACAATCAGACACTAGTCTGATAGAAGAAGTCGAAGAATTTGCTAGGAGATCCGATGTCATGATCATGGGAGACTTTAACGCTCCCCATATCAACTAGAACGTGAGTTCTGCGCCCGGCTTAGAAGTAAATTTCGATCGACGACTCCTGCGCAGAGTAAAGGAATCATTCCTTACACAACACGTCCTATATCCGACCAGACTATGTGAAGGGCAACGAGCCAATTGCTAAGACCTAGTACTGACCAAAGCGCCTGATAGCGTGGACGTCGTAAATTGTTCACCACCTCTCGGAAAAAGCGACCACGTAGACTACAGTGGGAGTATTAACTCTTCTATGTGCCCGATCGTAGTGCGATAACCAGACGTAACATCTGGAGAGGTGACTTTACACAAATGAAAAACACAGTGAGCGAAAAAGACTGAAATAAAACATTCACCGAGTGCGGTCTCGATTATTGGTCAGCATTCAAAGCCGTATTACACGGACTAATTACCAATTTCTCTCCTATCACGGTAAAGAAATTAATAAATAGGCCTCAAAGGCTAACGCCCACACTGAGGAGAGAAGTAAACCGCAAACGAGGAATGAGGCAAACTTATCTCAGAGAGAGGACCCCCGAGTCGTATAATAAGTAAAAGGCGCAAAGAAACAATGTTAAGATCCTGATACGAAATAGCCGCCAAAACTTCGAGAGTAATATAATTAACCGTGCAGTAGGAAACCCAAAGCCTTTCTACAGATACGTTAGACAATGCAATCGAAATAAGGACCCCATTCGTCTGCTAAAAACAGACGACCGTGTAGAAGTTTGCGAGATTTACGAAAATGCGGAATATCGATCTTGCTTCTTTCAGTCGGTCTTTACGAGAGAGGCTGAGTTCACCGCTGTAAACTTCAGTGTGGGTGAGATCCAGATCATAGACTCAGTTGCACTCATAGAAGCTATTGTTCTGCGAGAACTTCTGCAGCTCAAGGAAGAGAACTCTTCAGGTCCGTATGGAATACCTGCAAAGCTATTGAAAGAACTAGCCGTGGAGTTGGCGGTACCCTTGTACTTACTCTTCCGAGCTTCACTTAATACTGGAAAAGTACCACCAAATTGGAAGGCAGCATGGATCTCACTCCTCCAAAAAAGTGGGAGTCGGGCGACAGCAAATAACTAGAAACCAGTCAGCCTCACCTCAATATCCTGTAAGCTCATGGAACGCATAGTCAAACGTGAGCTGATGCACCTTTTGGAACAACATCAATTTCTTTCTGACAAGTAGCACGGATTCCGCAGAGGAAGGTCCTGCTTGACCAATCTGCTCTATTGTCTAGAAAAATGAACCCAAGCGCTCGATGAAGGGAATACGGGGCATACAGTATTCGTAGACTTCAACAAGGTGTTTGACACTGTGCCCCATCAACGTCTCTTATACAAACTCATCCGCATAGGGGTAAGGGGAAACCTTTTGCTGTGGATAGCAAACTTCTTGACTGGTCGTACCCAGACCGTATGTCTTGGCGAACAGCGGTCGGCAGAGGTAGCAGTTGAGAGCGGGGTTCCACAGGGTTCTGTTCTTGGCCCTATCCTCTTCCCTCTAAATATTGATCACTGCATAAGCGGACTAGACTGCAAAGTCACAATGTTTGCTGATGACCTAAAACTCTGGAAGGTCATACGCAAACAAGACGATGAACTAAAGCTCCAGGCAAATTTGCATCAACTGGAGGAATGGTCGAAACTTTGGCTTATGTTATTCAATGTGGCTTAATGCCAGTTAATGCGATTCAGTAGAAACAGCACCACACCTCGGTGAGTGTACTACCTGAATCACACGCCGCTGCCAAGGTTAGAGGCTCAGAAGGACCTGGGGGTGTGGTTCGCGCCTTAACTGAAGCCATCACTCCACTGCCTGTAGGTGGCTAAATCCGCAATTTCGAGCTTGTATCTAATCAAGCACGCCTTTGCTGACTTTGATGAAGTTGTATTTGGCAAGGTCTTCGGCAAATTTGTGCGACCCCAACTGGAATTTGCCACCCAAGCCTGGAGACGCTGGGGAGACAAAGACAAAAAAAGCCTCGAAAGGGTACAAAATTACTACGAGGCCAACGGAACCTCCCTTGTGAGACCCACTTGGTAAATTTTGACTTTTTTCCTCTGGATTACATGCAGCTACGCGTGGACCTAATTTAGGCATTTCGCATGCGGCGTGGTCAGGATTTTCGCCTCCAAACTAGTGACTTCTTTGAGCAGGCCATCACCTCTAGGCTGCGAGGACACCCTCTCAAATTACGTGTGACTAGGGCAAGACATGACCCAGGAGATTTCTTTTTATCCAAGAGGGTAATCCAGGCGTGGCATGCCTTTCCTGCTGATATTGTCATGTCCCCATCTGTGGAAAATTTTAAGACAAAGCTTGACCAGTATAACGGCAACTGAGTACCGCCGCAACTGATTACAGCCGAAACTGAGGAACGCCACAACTGAGTTCTCCGAATCCAAACAGTGAAATGCTTTAAGTATATACTCATAGTAATTTTTAAGTAGCATTATTTTTTTTATCAAAATTCGCTTTAAGCCGTCTTAGGTATCCGACGTTATTGCTCACTGTGTGAACTGCGCTGGTCGCGTCTGCAGTCGCATCTACCGTACCTATGCTCCTAGGCTGCGCAGCCCTGTCACGGTCTTTCTCGTATCGACCTAAAAACTGACTGCTAGCGATGTGGCGGGTTCCTCTGCTTCTATCACAGCAGCGGCGTATCATGGTCGCATCTCCGGTTCTTAGGTACGTTCTCGTGACTCTGAGGTCTCCTCCTCGTATGGCCCCCGGCTGTAGATATTACTCGCCATGGACTCCATGGCTGCCGCCAACACTCACAGAAGCATCGTGGTCCTATCATTCACATACCTTTCCTGCTCAGTTACACAGCTTGTTCGTTTTAACTAACATCACCACAAGTGAGTGTAGTACTTGAAACAAGCGAGTAGTCGCCTACAATTGTGTCAACGACTTCTTTGAAATGTTCGGCTGTGCCGATGCATTTCTTGAATACTATGTACCAATAAGGAGTTCAAAGGCGTTTGCCTATATTTCCTTTAAAAAACTTGACTTGACATGGTGCAGTGATGCTTGAAGGTTAATTTGTCCCATAGTTCACGCTGTGCTGTAACATATGTAGATCAAGCGACCGTTAGTGATTTTAATCTGACAGAAATTAACTGGCATGCAAATACCTGTCCATCAAAACTTCAAAAATTGGTCGATGCTATTAACTTTTCAAACATGTCACAACTGGTCAGTTCAGTGACTAGAAATAAGAATATATTAGATTTAATTTTGACAAATGAGGTTCTTCCACTTTTTGTCAATTTCCATCGTGATATTTTCAGAAATGACCACAAACTACTTCAGTTGGTTTCCAGTCTCCTTTTCTAAAAAGCCCGAGGTATAATGCAATAATCTTTTCTTTTCTAACGTGAACCATGAATTAAAAAATGATTTCATAAGCACCCTAGATTGACATAGCATATTTTAAACCACCCATTTTACCCACTTTTTTCAAGGAGTTATTGCAAAGTCATACAGAAAACAGTCAGGCTCATATCCCACTTAAGATTTTTAAATCAAATTCAGCTTCTTCTAATGTGCCACATTTTGTCCAAAATAAACTTTAAAAATTTGCGAAAACAACTTAAAGATTCGTCCACTAGATGTTTGTCAGATCACTTAAGGAGAGTGCAAAATTTGAGTTAGTGCTTTAAATAAGGCTTGCACGAGATAGTGATAGGAAGTCCCTAGCAGTAAGTGACGCGAATTCTTCCAGATCTGTTGCTAAAGTCTTCCGTCTTCGGTTGTCAGCAAGCTTCAGAAGGTCATTCCGCCCTTATTCGAGAGAAAGAATCATTTTATTACACAGGATTTTGACAAAGCAGTCTAGTCATCTAGAGGCTGAAAGTCGTGGCTTTTTAGCACTGGGATCCCTCGGAATAAGGTCGGGTAGTCGGCGGCAGTCGTGGAAGAGTAGGATGGGCTTTTGTTGGGGTATCCCGCCTTTTGTGCGCGCCGCTGTGAATTGACTGAGTGGGTCGACTGGTGGTTCGCGTGGAAACGCCTCGTTAGGGTGGCGTGTACTTGCACTTAAGCCGGGCCCTAACACCTTGCTTATAGTATTGTAATTGTCCGATGATAAATAATGGAAAAAGTTCATTCACCTCAATTAAATTTCTGAATGACTACTAGGGTATCATTGCTTAACTTAAGCAACAGCTGCAATATTCATTGATGGAATGTTTTAGCCGGACGCTTGCAGCATTTGGCTTTGTGTATGTATAGCAAGGTCAGAGGAGATTGTTTAGTGGGTGTTAGCGCCATAGTAGAAACCCGTGATCGTTGATTAATCGCGCCCCACAGTTGTTGGGGCCAGGCACATGTGAGCGTTTCTGGTCCTACTGTAATGATCTCAATCCCTCTGGACAAACCTCAAGGTTGTTGCTGCCGCCAGACGCACTGACGCGCGACCTACAAAGGCGCCCACGCGCGGTCCAACTGATGACCTTCAAGGCTGCAGTCAACTGTGGCCATACGAATGTCCGCTTCATATATCTCTCCGAACCTAGCCCTCCTCACGACTAGAAGTGCGGTCCGGCACTCAAATCTTTCAAAATCTATTCTTCTATCCTTCTGCAGAATGAACTTTTCTTAAAAATCTGGCTTCCCCATGACTACTCTCTCGCCTTTCCTTAGGAACCGGGGCTGCAAGATCGCAGCCGTTAGAGTTAAACCTTCCTAGCCTCAATACTTTGCGATAAATCTTTTAATATTCAATAGAAACAAAAAAAGATAAATGCTTGACGATATAAGGACCTAAAGCCTTTGACGACGACTGGCAAACATGAGCCGACATGCACTACACTGAGCTGCTTCAGTCAAACCATTTTAGTTGACCAATTAGCCTGGAGAAAACAACAGCGGCTGATAAATGGTGTTTAGGCACAATTTTGCGTAATACATTGCGTTCGTTATAAAAAAAACACAGCGAAACAGTCATAAAAGTGCAAATGTTTCAACGAGTAAGGTGACAAGAAGGAGGAATAAAGCCTGTGGATAGGGTATTTCCGTGTAACTAAATTTATGAGAAGAAACAGGCAGTTTCTTAGTCAGAACGCGCTTACAATTAGTAAAAAATTAGGACTTTGAAACACGAATTCCGGAAAGACACGGTCCGGTACTTGGGTATTTTGTGAGCGGTTTGCGGCACTTAGGTTCAGAAACGGATGCTCTTTGACAGTGAGGTATTCGTTGCACCCGATTAAACAAAATCACGGATTCTAAGGTAATATTTATTTCACAAATGACTATGTGGGAACTTACCCTGAAACCTTTAGTGCAGCTTCTACCCTACTTGACAATGAATGGATGAGATTCTGGAGGGTGCACAAGGGTATCTTTTTCCAGGTGTCCAGCAGTAATCTCTCCATTCCAATAACAGTAATAGAAGCAGGCATTTCCTTGTCAACTGCATTTCTCACAGTTGACTGTTTGTGGCCACATGTTTTTCCTCCAGAAATGTGTAATGTCGTCTTAAGGCAACCTCTGGATCTCTAGAACTGTATGAGCTCTGGTCCCGTCCTACATAAAAATTATTCCGGAACAAATATACTTTGAAATATTAACCTGCTCACTATGTGGTTACTATATTTTAAACAGGTTTTACGTTGGGATATTCACTCTATAATATTCACTATTACTCGCTGACACCGCGGTACAACGTGAAGGTCAGGGAACCGTCCAAAGCACATTGCTCCCCACACCGGGACTGTTGGACTGAATTTTGGAGCTTTAACATTCGGCATCATTAACTTATGTAGGCCCACTCACTTATCCCTACTCTTTGCATGAAAACGGTGCTTATAAGGTTTTGTGGGTGAATATATATATGTTAATAAAGCCTACATGCATTTTTATTTTACTGAAATAAGAAGTGTTCTTGATTTAAATCAGTAGATTTTCTTAATTTGAATTATCGTTTAACTTTGCAGGACAAAATGCTGGGCCTAAATAAGCTACTTTTGCCCAACATTCTGAATCATCTTACGACTTTGAGCCCCAAAACGTCTTTTCTTGTTTTAAGCGGATGAAACAGTTCATGCGGTGATTCCTAGAAGAAGATGACTTGTTTCCAGTCGTCTACAGTGCACACCTTGGCGGTCTTACAGAAGCTAGTTCTGTGTTTGAATTGGTTTTCTCTCAGTCTAACGATTTTACTTCTGCGGTGGGCGGTAAAACCCAAGTACCGGTGCACCGTGGACTGACAAAATATTTCAGGTCTTTATCCTTGCTATCATACCTATAGCTCGACTTCATGCAATCAGGAACACAGAAGCTTCTGTTCTAACGATGCAGCATGCTATACTGTAAATTAAACATTTCGTAAAATGTTTGTATAGAAACCACCAACTAATGAGGTTTTGCCATACATAAATATTATTGTTGCATATGTAATGTTAAACAAATAATATCACTTTTAAAAGATTCAGATAATTTTGGGACGCGCTGTTTATCATCAGAAATAAATCATAATCGGCGAGATTTTCATATGCCGATGTCCTTTGATATGTTGACCTATATACCTTCCATATTTAATTCAGTATGATATTTTATTCTTATTACTGCACACAATCCCACGAACATTTTTAGATTCTTGCTGTAATCAAAAGTGTATGTGTTTCATTATTAGTTTAGTTTTGACTTTATTCCTTAGTTTTATTCGTTACATTTTAGTTGCAGTTTAAGTTAGCTTAATTTTATATTCAATTTATGTATTTGAGCAAAATATGGCTGCTTATCGGCTTATCAAGCTAAAATATCCGTACAAGTGCATGAGAATCTTTTGCAAATTAAATCAAAAAATGTTGAGAAACCTATCTTTAATGGTTTTATTTAAATCCCTTATTTGCAATATAGAGACGATAAAGGCCTGTATCCTATTTGCAGGTAAATTCACACAATTATATTTCCTGTTGGCTGTAGTTTTCATGTTAATTATTATGCGCATATGTTCGATTACTTACATTATTACTCCTGATTATTTTCTGTTTTTATCGGCTACAATTTTACTCGACTTCTACTCTCCTATGATATGGCGCAACCATAAATCTCCTATTGAGAAGTAAACGACTCAATCGCTGGGACAATACTTTTATTCGCTCCCAATCTATCAACAAGCGCAAAGATTTTTCCAATCAATATTTGGTGCTGAGATCCAATATGACCAAAGCAGGTTGCCGTTTTGGGATCAAACAGGCCACCGCCTCATCCTCTACCAGTACCGGAGGGCCAGATGACCAGACAATCATTATGCTCAAGCCCACCACGCATGATGGAAGGTCAGCAGGTCAGAGCTCGTATGTCGTTCAACAGACCACCAAAACTGAAGAAGGCAATAATAGTAAATTGTAGTCCTACGTTTGCAGCAATTATTGTATCCTATGGATACTGTATTAGCCTGTGCATATGCTACCCTATCTTATATTGCTCTCTGACTATGTCTCTGATGAAAAATCCGCGATGGATATCGCAACGTCAGGCAAATAAAAGTATTAGTTCAGCGATCGAGTCGTCTTCTTCTCAATTACATCCTGGGAGTCGCATGTTCGCTTGTATTGACAAAACTCCTATTAACAACGTTACCGTAAGACACAATCATGGGGCTAGTGACACATAAGTACGTGGGCATATGATGCCGTTCACTCATGGTTGGCAGTACGCATTGCACCTTTATACTTCTTCTGTAAATGGGGACTTGCTTTGGTGATTCTGATTACAAAACACAGTTCGTCTTTGCAGCTACTTTCGTCCGAGGAAATTGTTAGAGTTTAAAACAATGATGTTGATCTTGCACGGCATTGGACAGGCGTGAGGAATAGCTACAATCTTAAAATGGTTCCTCGTTGAATAAGGGCATTCAGAAGAATGACCACATAGTAGACCAAGACCGAATGCAACGCTCAAAATTTCGTCTCTCACGACATGTAGTGCGTGCGCACACGGAGGCCGACGCCAGTCCGGTCCGGCCAATCATCTTACCGAGGTTGACGCACACATGAGCTGATGGAGGCGCTAAAGGTGACTCCCACGCTTGCACACTTTCGACACAGTCCTCTCGTGATTGGCTGTATACGCATCCCAGCGAAAACTTCACCCATCCTATCCTCTACTACACTATTCCTCCCATTTGGCGTCTCGTTTTTCTCGTTCCATACAGAAACGGAGCCCGAAGATAGAAGTGGCAACGCGCTAATATAATACGCGCAAACATTCGAGGTGCAGACATAATATTGCTTTCATCATCCGCGGAAGAGAAAGAAGAAGGGGTAATTTTTGGGACCAGGTTTTATTCAAGCTGAAGTTTTTTAAAAGCTTTCTCGCTTTCACCGTAAGAGCGTGGTAACCATTCTCCTGCTAGTGTCAGTGTGTCCAAACGTGAGTCTGACGCCTGATGCCCGTGAGTCAATCGATTGAACCGATAGATGGTTGGGGCTGTTTAAATTGCTTGCGTTCTCGACTGGAACACTTAACAGAGCCATAGACCTTCATCCCGTCTACTAAGCGCTCCACAGAAGGCTAACACCTGCTAAGAACGGAGCAATAGGCGGGGCTGATAGATGGCAGCCGCGAGCGAATAAGGTGGAAACGCTGAAAATGCACACAAACAATTAAAAAGCCCCATGGAAGCGCCCGTGATGGCGCAAGCAATTTTAACAGTAACGAAAATTGATCGGTACCATCAACTCACACACGAACATCAGGACACTTACTGACACCAGAATGGGAACGGTGACCATGCTCTGACAAGGGAAGTGGGAAGGTTTTTTAAATGTCAGCTTAAATAAAACCTAGTCCAAGAAATCGTCCCTTCTTATACCTTTTCTATGGATGATTAAACACTTACCAATTTATTTTAATCACACCAACAGACGTTCCAAACCAGCTTCTTGGAACACATCTTTCTGAAAAGGCTTTTCAAATTTTGGATGTCATATGGCACCAATGTGCTAATTTAATTTCAGCCACGGCTTCTTTTCACCTATTTATTTGGTATTAGGTAGTAAGTTAACTTCTTCCGTTTAACTGTGTGTTTCTTTGCTTTTTATAAAGGATTTGGATACATTTTCAGCCCCTGTATCTTTGGCTTAAACATTGCTTGCACTTAAAAGTCCTGACCGGGTAGTATTTGCTACAATGCAGAGTTGCAAGTTTTTTTTAATTTTGAATATACTACACAAACGACTCCGTCTGCCCTTAGGAACATAATATGGTAGCTGCTCATCAGAGAGGGACCATGACTGTGTGTTGGTCATCGACTACCACAGGGTGAATTTCATGTAGACTACGGTGGCTCATACACACTTCGTGAGAGCAGGTGACAGACAAGACGACAGCCCTGACTGTTCGATGCGCTGTACCTGACGCCTATGAGTGCAAAATGCAGTTATGTATGCTACCTATCTTGAGGTGATGAGAAACCTGAGCTGTCTGTCGCGTCATTAAACACTACGCATGTCGGTGCTTCTAAAAATCGATGGGTTTTCTTTCACAGAGTCCACAAACATATTTTAAACCGTTGTAGTACAAACACGCTCTCTAGGCTGCGTATTTTTAAGTAACGAGGCATTTACCATGACACGCACTTCTTACTTTTATTTAATGTTGTCTCTAACGTAGAGAAATATGCATCTGCGGTTGTGGGACCCTCATCGGTCGAAACAACCTTAAACTTTGAAAGCAGTTTGAAGGCTTATTATCTGTCAGATCAGGTCAGGTTTATTGATGGACATAAAAGTAAATACTTTTGAAGTTCTTGCTGGTACAGAGCAGTTATTTAATGCATTTTTTCAGCAAAATATATCAAAAGAGTGGTCATACAAGTAGGAGAACTGAGAAAAAAGAGCAGATAAAGAAAAATACCTTTTGCAATGCTCAGAAATTCGAGCAGTTTGAATGCCTTTCGAGGGATTTTAGGCAGAAAAAGTCTGTCGCTCGTGGGAAGAGTGTATATGCAAGATAGAATGGTCTACAGCTGAGAGTGTTTGAAACATATTAGGTGGAGCCCATCGCAGTTTTCATGAATGCCTTAACGGCCACACTAGAAGATGATAACAAAAGTCATTAGAACATCACCGAAGTGCCGGAGATGCGCCAGCATATGCCCTAGCTGATCACCGAGTCTGCCGACTAGGTGACGAAAACAGAGAGGTCCGCCGCGATCCTCCGCTTTCATTTATGAATTACCATAAGGAACTCGCGTGATAGAACTTCCCTTGTCAATACAAGTGAACATGCGAGTCCCAGGAAGTAATTGAGACGAACACGACATGATCGCTGGGACAGCTATCTGTCTGTCAAAAGAGGGCTATAAGTTACACCATCTTCTTAAGTGCCCGACACTTCTGATTATGGTCGGATTCGTCATTTCTAGTTTCGCTTATGCCTTTAATTCTTTAGGCGGCATTGACGAAACATAATTCCGATCTGTTTAGCCTTGGATGATTTTGATTCCAATTGTTACCCGCTCATATTAGATAAGCTTTATTGCTGACGTCATAGATTCGAAGCTTGCAAGGAATTCGAAAGCAATTTGAGTCACTAGGCTTGCGATGCTACACACTGAATCGTGCACTGACTTTCGTAGTTGTGAAGGCTCTTGAAAACAATTTGCACACCTTTACTGAGGGTCTCAGGTTTAAATTATGGAGTTTTTTTAAATACTGCACTTATTTTTTTCGGCCAAATTCCCATACAAAAGCGATCAACTCTTTTTACGATTCATTAGGGTGTAAGAGAAAATCATTCCGAAAAAATTTGCAAATACATACTTTCTGGAATCGGTTATGGTCATCCGCTATGAATGTCGCAAGCATGCATTTTACTCACGTTATACAAGACACTATGACCTAAACATGATTTTTAACCAGATTGGTGAGCGGCACACTGTCAATATTTGAGAGAAAAATACGACCTAGGTTGGTTGCTAGAATGCTACACTGAATAGTCTATGGTCCCGCATTGAAAGCTAGGCTGTTTCACTACTGGGGTTGGTTGTCGACCTCTGATGACTGCCAATTGGTCAAAAGTAGCCATTATGCTCTCCCTTGTTTTTTGGTAGCGCCTCCCTTTCCTTTACACAAAAAGATCTGAGCAGCAAAAGACGACTCGATCGCTAAGACAATATGTTTTATCACCTGAAGTTTCGAAATCCGTCGCGGATTCATCATCAGAGACTTACTCAGATAACAGTAGCAGAAACATTTTGTGTTTGCATAGGGTTCCGCCATAAGATTTGAACGTGCAGAAAAATCGAAACGTCAGGCGAATATGAATATCAACCAGCGATCCACTTATCTTCTTCTTCTTCTCAATGTTTGGCTTTTTAAGTATGAAGATTAATAGAATCAATTTTTACAAAATAAGTCACATTTTTACAGAGTTTAAACCTCAACTCGGTAGCATTTCGTATGTAAACAGTGTTTTGTCGTACGGCCCCGCAAGAAACACCTGGAGTCGTCTACGGGAGTTGATGCAGTTGCGGCCAAAGCAACTATTTCTGGGAAACTGGCAGACTTCTCAAGACACGAATTTCCGAACACGCAGCAGCAGTGAGGTGAAATGATGCCCATTCTCAGGTAGTTGCTTATTCTACGACACCCGGCCACACATTTAAATTTGGCGAAGCCGAAATTTTCGCAGGAGGTGAAAATCAAATGAGCTGAGAATTGCTTGAGGCATGGTTCACTGGCCCCCAATCCATCGAAAAGTGCAACGACTTGCCCAATCCGCATTAGATGCGGTTGCTCAATTTGGCCAAAGCAGGTCGCTGCTCGCTGAACAGACAGGCCACCACATCATCGTATGTCAACACCGCAGGGCCAGATGGCCATTGCTGACGCAGCGAATCAGCGCCCACTAAAGGCATTTATCGATTTTCCTGTACGTTTACATTTGAAGGCAAAACCAAGTGTAAACACAAACTGTTTCTGCTACTGCTAGGTGAGTATGAATCTGATGATGAATTTGCGACGGATTTTTAAATTTCAGGCGAATAAATACATTCATTCAGCGATGGAGTCATGTTTTTTTATCTCAATTACTTCCTAGGACTCGGACATTCTCTTGTAAAATTAAAAAGATCAGCGAATGCGTGCGCGGTCTCCTATTGACCAGCGCGCCCTTCATACGTCTATACGGTCCTCACACATTTTTTCTGGTTTTCGCCATCTTCCATGTCGCGCCAATCGATCCAGCCCGCTTTCCCCACTTTCTTCTTTTCGCATTTCATCTGACAACCGGTTGGGGTCATCGACTTGAAAATTCACGGGTTTTTTTCGAAGATTGTTGCTCTCTTTTGTCTATGAAATCTCGACAAACAAAAAACTGAAGTGGGTTGTGCCCTTTTGCAAACCGACTCGTAAGCAGAATGAGGGCAAAAAGCTGGCTTTTCAACTAAAATGTATTTATACAGTTCCGGCCCTTCTGGGGCATCCCGGTCTATATATCTTGCGACGGTGGTCTGGTCTGAACATTTGTTTGTAGGTTCCGACGCTGCGAAGTTTCTAGAATAGTTGCAGTACACGTGTACGCGCATGACTTAGCTATCGTGCAATTTTTTGCCGTTGGCCTTGAGCGCACCGCGGCTCGCATCTCCGTGTCGCGCACCATTTACGGTTTGAAATGACTTAGTGTTTACCGCAACTGAGCCAGAAATGGCCACTCCAGTCTCTATTGTCGTTGACGCTAATATATTTTTGTCTGTAATATACTAAACGTTAAGCGGCCGCTGTCGAGTACTAAGACACAATGGAGTGACTTAATTTCGTAGTCGATCGCTTAGAGCCTACATCGGATAAATAAACAACTGGTCTCAGACAACGCTTTTCCTTACGTATTAATATACATTGAGTGTAGGACATAAATATATAGTAGGAAAGTCAAGTAGTTTACATTCCGAGATGGTATGATGTAACGAAAGAAGATCTTTGGAAAATCGACTCGTATTCATGGATTTTCAAGCAGAATTTGAGCACACATGTGTATTGGCAGACAGATGCACACTGATAAGTTTCAAAAAATTTGTCAGATTTAGTGTTTTAAGAGCTCGTTCTTGACCCATGCACCAAGGAGACTAATGAGACAGGCTAGAATGGCAGTTATAACCAACGACAACTTGTGCCCTATATATGGATGCACCACCTGACATCCGAAGTCGCGACTTTGTCAGAAAGAAGTCCAAAGCTTTAACTACTGCACGACGGGCTCTTTGTCTTTCCGGTGCTTGACCCTGCCAGGGATGGCAATTTTAGTCTTGCTTGCCTTTGTCCTTCTGCGAATATATTGAATCGATCTTACAAAAAAATGGACACCGGAATGGTCATTTCTGGCTTGTTACCCGTCATGGGCCAGAATTTCTCACTCTCAGCTGTCAGAATCCCCGAAATTCGAACATGAAAACTTTGATCATTGTGTTTAACACTCTACCTCGGCACCAGGAGCTCGCTACTTTATAATAATAATATGTTTATTATGCCAGTTTATAGGCAATTGTAAAGAGTTGGTAATGCACCTCTTGGGTGCCTTCCAACACCTCAAAGACCGGAAAAAACCTAAAACAAACTCCCTATGTTGCGGCCAGTATTGGTTTTATTTCAGATTTTTTGTTTTGTCAATACTGGGCGAGATAGGGAGTTTGTTTCAAGTGAAAAAAAACCTGCCTTCAAAGGTATGAGACAAACGGAATAAATACACAGTTGTAAGCTGAGTTGACTTATCAGCAGGAAAACTGTTTCATATCGTTTAAAAACATTAGTTCCAGACGGAGAGGGTTGGCACAAAAACACAGTGTTCTCAGTCTCCCTTCAATGGTTGTCGGCAAAAGTTGCGCGCTATCGGCTGAAAGGTTAGCAGACTGCGGGCTGCTGCTTCAGCCGCATTATCTTCAGCAGTGAAGCCTGGCGGGGTTCAAAGTCCACGAACGCCATCAGAGTGAAAGAGAGATTCCACCGAGTCAGCACCCAAAATTCGTGAAAGTTGTCCTGAATGTAGAAAACTAGTTATAGCTCTCTTAAACATAGGGTAGTTTTGCTGGGTTTTAATACTTTTGGGCAGCTTATTCTAGATTGATATGGCATTTACTGAAAAGAATTGCCGGTACTTAACTGTACGTGCCATAGGAAGAAATAAAAATACGTCTCGATGACTGGCGCGTAGAGAGTGCTCAAGCTGCCTTATTGTACTAAGGGGATTAAAGGTTTGACCATTCAAAAGTTTAAACAGTAAAAAAAGACCCTTCTTCAATCGACGAAGCCATAGGGGATCCAGCTTTATAAGTTCGCATCTTTGTTGGTAGGTTAAGTTACGGTGTTCGGTAGTAAAAACTCTTCTAGTGAAGAAGTGCTGCACCGATTCTATTATCTTCCGTTCACTAGTGCGCAGAAGACTGAATAGAGGCGAGCAGTATTCAAGACTAGGTCTCGCGTACATATTATAAAGGCTAGTTCTAACCTTGATAGTCTTAAAATTTCTAAGGATAAATCCGGTGGTTCGGCGTGCTTTCGAGACTATCAGGGCACAGTGCTCTGACGAATTGAGACTATTAGAGTAGGATATGCCCAAATCCTTGATAACTCCTGGGACATTTAATTCGTGGCCGTCAATGCTTAATTCCGGTTGATGATCGTCGCCAACAACCATAACGGAACATTTGTGCCATGAAAGGGTGAGGCGCCATGTGCAACACCACTGGGCGAAGGCCTGAAGATCCTTTTTATCAGCTCAAGCACGATGTTGCGATCTGTCGGTTTATATCGATAAGCGACTTTTAAATCATCAGCGTACATAAAGGGTCTGCCATACTGAAAACAATCTGAAACGTCGTTGACAAACAGGCAAAATAGGAGCGAAAATATGACGGCACTTCCTAAACAGGTATGTGCTATAACCAGGTTGATCGGATGAACACCCCAGTTTAATTTTATTCATGATCACAACCGATATATATATAGGACAATAATACTGGGACTAGGATGCTTTTATTAGACTAACTTCGCCGTTCATGGCCAACCTTTTACTCAAATTGACGGTATCGTTGTTAAATACTTATGTCACATGCGCTCAATCCCTGTATGAGGTTGCTGACTGCTTCAGACAACAGTCTGACGCCTCTTAATGCAAACATGTATTATGGTCGAGTCTGAAAACTGGGTGTATACTTCTAATTGGTGCATATTCTTTACAACGAGCACGATGCTTTACCTTTAAACATCACAGCGTGTTAAAGGCCGCGCGTGGACAAGCTGTTTACTTACGGGATAACCCGATCTTTTCAAGTCAGACATTCAGACTGCAATATGTCGATAGTTCCCTGGTACCTATAGCACTCCAAGTCCATGTAAAGTAATACTGAATAGTCTTCCTTTCTGTTAAAACATTGCGCATATGTGATGCTAGTTTAGATGGGTTATTCAGTATAACAATTTTTGTTTCCAAATCCGCCTCCCATCTTAATGACTCTGTCTTGCACCGAGCTCGAGTAAATGTAGTAAAAAAATATATGGTAGATGCAAGAGATGAATCATATTGTTCGCGATCGTTGCCTTGTCTGGAATGCAACAAAACGTATCGAGTATTTGAATGCGCTTCACATTTCACGCTCGATTTCAGCTGAATTCTTCATTTCCTGAGTTACTGAGTCAGCGGCAATGGCCCTGGGCTTATTGTATCGATTACTCATCGGGCGAATATGTCGTAGTTGACGATTTTGGCAAGCGTACCCTTTGGATGATGGACGTGAAGATCAGTAAGCAGCTGAGAAATAAAAGCGATCCAGAATATCGTTGCATCAGAGCTGTGGACGTTGACCATGAATGTCACTTGCCAAGATGCAAAGACATCACTGGATACATTTTATTTGTCTATATTTTGTTATAATAAAGCGTCCACTAGGTCTACGTGTTTGCCCCCAGCCAAACATTTGGACCACGACGTCCTTCTCGTCTTTGGTTTCCCTTATAAATGTTAGTCGAATGGCAGCCGTTGATATTATAAATGGTCGTCAAACTAACCAAAGTGATGGACAATACCCTTGCAGTGACTATGGCAAATAGTTCAACATGTAGAGAATAAATTGAAGTTGCTACAGAGGTAGATTACTTGCATTTGGTTTGCATAACCTATACTTACAGCGATTCTTTGATCAACTGCAGAGTAAGCAAGAACAGCGTTATTAATAAATGATAGAAAATCTTTATTAAAATAAAAGATGAATCATGCACACATAAAAAATAAGGAAAAGGATTAAAGTGCCAAACTGTTGCTCGCTCAGGCAAAGTTGATACGTTCTTTGTCTAAGCAGACCCCTACTGCGAACACTACACACATAGCAAGAAATGTGTGCATCTCAGTATGTAAAAAATACAAAACTGTTTCACAAAAGATCCTCCCAGCTTTCGTCCAGCGTCGCATAATCTCCTTCGTTGCTTGCGGCGGCGATCGAGACCGGGCCACTAAAAAATAAATGAGATGAAATCGTATGGATGTTTATTTAGGCCTCCGCATCTCCGGTCAACAAAACGTGGAAAAAAAGTGCCTTCCTATCGCAGTGATACCGAAATCAGTGTCCGTAATATGTGTCCTAACCTCGAACCTCACAGTATATGTATCAGTTATTTTAATTCTTTTTGCAGCATCTCCTGCATTTAGGATAATCTTATTTCCATGTCATATTAAAAACATAAGCAAGGACAACCTCGGTGAGTCAAATGCACAATGTTTTTTCTATTAAACCTAGATAGAAAACGTTTAATATTCTAGGAGATATACTATTCCTATCTTAAGGATTAGGGTTTTCAAAAGACTTTAATAAAAACCTTCCCCCCTGTTTCGGTTATGTGCAATGCCTAAATCGATAATCACTGATGAGTCGGCGTCGAAATCTGACCCACAGAGGTGCTTCAAGCTTACTTGATTAGGTGATTACAGCGGAAATCTTACCAGCTGCAGATGAAACCGTTAGTGTTAACTCATACATTCTGGTGCCAAAGGCTATGGCACGTCAGACACGAAAGCTCAAATGACGCAATCGCAGTGTCAAGCAGGGGAAAATATAGCATACTTATCAGCTACTGCAAAAGCTTTGTCAAGCCTTCAAATACTCAAAATGCACTGAATATTAACGCTCATTTGCGTCTTATAACCGGCATTTCATTAAGATTTGACCATAAAATACGGCACTTCATCACACTCTGCCGGCAGCTACACTTGCGACAGAGGATGGGCGAATTCATTCTATTTTATTTTTTAAATGTTTTCATTTAAATGGGTGGGTTCCGTTGCACGTCAAAGGGGACGTGAAGACCTTGGTCAATCAAAAAGCGGTCGGGAATCTGTACGGAATAAACACCGCCTGCCGTTGTTCGATGCCTAATGAGAATTTCCTCTGATGATTAAGATGCAGCCTCTATCTACCTACATAGGCATGCCAGTAAACTCTAACTGAGAGGGATAGCAAATAAAATTTTTGGTGTCCAGGCTTCCTTCTTTGGAGCTTTGTGCATGAGTTACAGCGAAACGTTAACAATAAATGGCGGCTTTTTTTAAGCCAGTAACGAATACTGGATTTTTCACTTCAGAATATGTATATGTACGGTGATTATGATATAAAGATCTCGGTTTTCGTAACCATTTTGCACTAACATTGAATGTGTCATTTGATAGAGGGAGAAATGAAACGTGCGTATGCAGTAATAACGTATTGAACGAATAGACAGAATGTTTGCATTGTCTTGATCAATTCTTAATTGGCTATTATTTACTGTGTGGGTTTTTTTAATTCGATAAAAAATGCACTTATGAGCACCCTAATCGGGAAAGAACCTTGAAAAGTAAAGCCCCATCCCACCCACGATATGCAGTTTTCATCGCGCAAATTTCCCCGAAGTGTTTACAGTCCGCTTTCCTAATCTAAGTGGTAACGCCGACCTTACTCATAATGCTGCCATTAAACTGACTCCCTTTGAGGGTCACGTCAATGTTCCTTTATTCTTCCACCTGTTCCTATGGAGCACGATAAATTGGCCAATCATAGAGGCATCTGCAGTAGAGAATACGTGAATGGATATCAAACTGGCTAAGTAAACTTGAAACTAGATCGACTAAGCTCTATTTTCACTAACCTGGGTCCTAACGAGGCCTTTCAGATTGTCTACCGGACACCAGCTTACTTCTCAAAAGGCATACATAAACTGGTCCTGGTAACAGCCGAGGCAGTGGCTAACCTAGTACACGATTGTGCTAAAATAAGCACTATCACTTCCGTGAGCAACGGCGATGGTAAGCGCATTTCGCCCCATCCCCTGGTGACTTTTGGTCTCACCATGCAAATGATACTAATTTTCACTCCATTTAGCCGAACCCTGACCAATACTCACAACCTACTCTACTGCTCCCCTCCCCTAGCCAAGAGTGAAATCAAAATTTTTTGCTTTGCTGTCAAAAAAATTAGCTAAGGTTTATGTATTCGTCCAATAAATGAAGTTGGGTCGCTGCCGTCCATGACAGTGAATTAAAATGCCTTCAGTTGAAAGCTCATACACGTGAATTGTCTAACACTTAAGGCGATTATATATATGTTTATATATATTTGCCATATATTGCTGTTCGGGAAAAGAGCACGTGAACGTCACTTGTGCTTCCCCAACAGAAGGACTGCTGGCAATAAGCAGCGTTTTACCAGAGGTCACAGGCCACATGTAATAAAATGGATGCTTGCTAAGGTAATAGCAAAATTGAACACATGTTGTAGTAAGTTAAAGAGATTTCTTTGATAGTTAATATTCTTAGTAAGAAATTTATTCCCATAAACACTTCCAGCAAAGCCAATAAATGACCGTAACATACATTTTATTTTTCCTAATAAAGTCTTTCAGTTCATTGACGCTTTCCTTGTTATCACCAGAGACAATCAATCCTCTGCCCGACGGGTCATTTTTGACTTGTAGGACGTGCTGGAGACTGTTTCGGTCGTATTGAACATTAAACTAGAAAAAAAATGAAAGTAAATGTTATTCTAAGTACAATACTCAGACACATGGACAGTTTTCTCAAATATTGACTGCAACCGACATCGATGACATTTGGCTGCTACAACACTGCTCACTAGTTGTATAAACCCGACTGCCTTCTTTTACATTTGAGCGTTTTTAAAATTGTTCGTCCCACGATGTTAATGGACTACCATCAGTTTTTTTCTGTAGAAGGTGCTGGACTTGGTAGCGATAATATGGATAAATAATGAGGCTTTACGTACAGCGTAATTCATAATTATTTACCCAACAACTGTAATTGAATGAGCCCTGGTAATGTTTAGAGTAGTTAAAAAAGAAGTTTCACGAAAATTCATTTATTTACTTCGCAGTATATATTGGACCTATGAAGCATGATGAAACCATTCTACTAGGAAACGGAACGCCAAAGCCGCTTCCGAATATCGACGCATTAAATTTAGCCACCCCGGAAATCATATATCTGCTTTAAAATATTAAACTATTGATAATGATTCTCATGATTAAAAACGTCTTGCAATACAAGACTATAATTAAAAGGTTACACTTATTTGTAATAATAATTAATATTAAGAATCTTGGTCTTAAAAATGTTTAAGTATAACGTTCGGTGTATAAAACCATGATTGAAATTTATCAGCGAAGCTGTCCATATATTATGGAAACGCATGATATGCTGTCCACAAAATTAGATTTCAGTGGTACAGTGGAGAATCACGTTAAACCACGCCTTGGTAGGTTTTCAATCACCACATAATGTGCATTTAATTAGCATACCATTTCACGACAAAATCTTGACAAGCAAACACTGCAGATTTAAACAATCACTCGACCGATGTGTTAAAAAGGCTCAGCAGGTATTTTCTAAACATCAGTTTTTGTCACAAAATTATCGAGGAGTTCCGGCAATCAGTTTATTTAAATACTTTAATTTATTGGCAAATTTAAATTCAGGGGAGCTGATAAAACGTGCATCCTTCAGATGACCGAAATTATCAGAATCTTGTCGATGTTCCATTAAGATGACATGCACATCTGTACGAGCCTTGTTGATAACATTTTATGTGCCACCAAATAAATAAGGTATATTATGCATAATGGAAGTCAAATATATTTAGGAGGCAATTTCAATTCAAATAGCCGAAGTCTCTTTGTGAGGTACATCCAAACATCGTTTAGAGTTGCTGAGGACAAAGGCAACAGCAGCATCTTATTGCTAGTGCAGGCAGATTTGCACCGACTCGAGCAATGGTCAAACGAGTGGCTCCTGCCACTTAATGTCGCCAAATGCAACATAATGCAATTCAGTAGTACTGACACTTCGTATCGGAAGGTTAACAACCTAAATAACACACCGCTGCCAGAAGAAGAGGCCCAGAAGGATCTGGGGCTGTGGTTCACTCCCTCAATAAGGCCATCACTCCACAGCCTGAAGCTGGCCAAATCAGCAATGTCGAGCTTGTATCTAATCAAGCGCGCCTTTGTTAAGTTTGATAAAGTTGTCTTTGGCAAGGCCTTCGGTGCATTTGTGCGACCCCGACTGGAATTTGCCATTCAAACCTGGAAACCTTGGACAGTCAAAGACAAAAATACCCTTCAAAGGGTACAATGATCTTGACTTATTTCCTCTGGATTACAGACAGCTGCGCGGTGAACTGATACAGGCATTTCGCATGCTGCGGGATCAAAATTGTTGCCTAGCGTCCAACGATTTCTTTGAGCTGGCAACTAGTACTAGATCGCGCGGACACCCTCTCAAGCTACGTGTGACTGGCGCAAAATTGAACACACGAAAATTCTTCTTCTCTAAGAGGGTAATCCAGGCATGGAATGCTCTTCCCGCATACATTGTCATGTCCCCATCTGTGGGCACATTTAAGATGCAGTTGGATCAGCATAGAAAATGACATTATCTGTAATGAAGCGAGCTTATTATATTTAGCATAACTTTTTGTAAAACAAAACATTCTGCTCGCTACTTATCAGTAATATGTTTGTTTAGAATAACTGACTGCAAGTTTAATCCTCTGGTTTGCATGGACATACGATGGGCGCACCTCCGACACCTTGACCACCGCAGTCATCACCCCTGTGACCATTAGGATATTGAACAACCGCGATGGCCTCCTCCTGACATCATCCAAACACTTTCAGCAGCAAAACATCCGATTTACATGTTCCCTTCGACCCCCTCCCTCCACAGGTGACAGTTTTTCTCCTTAAAATCCCACGAATGGCATTCAAAACTAAACTTACGAATGATGCCTAAGGAGTTTTTTTACTGTTTGCCCCCCTACCGCAGTTCCATTACTGGCAACGCCACATGTTTTGCGTGATAGTTATGTACAAAAAGGGAGTAAAAAGGTATTTACCTAGATTTTCCTGATAAAACTGAACTGAACATTGTTATGCCTTAATTTAAAAGCAAATGCTCTACCGATCAGAATTAAAACGTGCGTGGGACCAGGAACGGCCGGTTTTTTTGTTTCTGCGAAAATATTACAGGGTGAGTAATGTTGGGCTTAAATTTTCGTCATAGGTAAATTAATGACTAAAGTCTCGGTTATGTTCAAATAAAAGATAGAAGAAGCGCAACTATTGCATCATAGGCAAACGGATACTGTAGGCAAACGCACTGGTTTCCAGTTCATACGTCAATAGATGTGTCAGCTCGAAAAGCTAGAAATCACGACCTCTTGAGTAAAATTGTCAAGCAGTAAACATTCAGCCGTGGGCTAGATGCAAGTTTAGATCGTAATTATAAAGCTTTCTTGATTAACCCTCACTGGATGCTAACAGATCACACCCGTCCGATTCTGTCTGGAGCTCTGGAGCTCCACCAGCAAATGCGTAACAACACGTAGTGCAGAAAGTTATCCTTCGTTTGTGCAAGTGGTGTGAAGTATCATTGTGCAATGTGTTAGGACTCCTTCACACCGCAAAACCAGTCAAAGTAGGGTGAGAACTTTGCTAAGGGTGGTGTGGTTTTGATGAATATTTTTGAGTCAGACGTTGGCAATCTTTCGATTGAAAATCACCCACACGTAAGAGGTGTCATTGACAGGTATGCGCTCATGCTTGCTCCCAAATACTCGAAGCTATGTAACACCTCTTGGCCCAAATCCAATATGCGTCGTGACCTTTTTGTAGTTAAGCATTAAAGGTAAGCTTTAATGAATCGCCTGGGGTTACTGTTTCTCTAATCGATAGTTCAAATAGCACAGTAGCTTAATTGAAAAGCCCGACCACAACGATTATCATTCTTGATGATTCGATAACATGCACGTAATTGAATCATGCAGATACGCATTGATTTGACACATTTCTCGAAGATGGAAACGTATTTTGCATATCAGCGAGCAGAAATAACGCGCGCAAAACGCTTTGGGAAAGGAAGCAGAGAAGCACAAGCGAACTACCTGTCAAAGGTGTATTTGTCAATGAAAGAGATGAATGCGTTCAATCTTTCCATTCTATTTTGTTTTGGAAAATGCCAAATAAGTTTCCCATTCGGTTTTTATTCAAAAAAAATTAAGCAGACACCGCTCTGTCTCGTTTAGCAGGGTATTTATAAGTATTTTGATAGTGCCTTGTCAAGCTGCTCTTTACGATACGTTCTCGGGAAGGAGAGCCGTCGTTCTAATCGCTGTTAAAGTCCTGGCTCTTTCTTTCGGCTGAATTACAGCTCAAGTGTACCTAAGCCATTTGAAAAAGTCGTTGGTCAGAGTATTTTATAGAGATTGAAGAAAGGGTTTAACAGCCTTAAATCCTGTTGCATCGATATTTTCTGAGCTTTATTTTTATTTTGAGTCTGCGGATAATCTCAACAGCATAAATTCAATTAAGTGGGATCTGTGCATGGTTTATGTAAAGTATAGTTAAACTTCTGCGTTCACTGATAAAAAATTGCATCAAGGCGTACGCTTCGGAAAGTTTGTCTTGAAAACGGGCATTTTTATAGCCAAAACGTAGCCCACTCAGATGGTGGCCAACTTTTTTGTCTAGAGCTTATGCTGAGCCATAGTAAAAATGTAAGCCGGAGTTCAAAAATTTCCTTGTAATGGTAAGCACTAAGCAGATATTTTTTTATATTTCAGCAGAAAGGCCATCGACTGTGTATGATGTATACGGTAAGGCGGTGGCGCCTCAATAATCTCCCGGCTTAGTTGTGATTCAAGGGTCCATTTCCTGCTTTGGTTTTAATATTTTCGGTCATGATTGGACCAGATATATTGATTAGGTTGGTGCGGAAAACGAGAGTGTGTTAGAAGAAACACAAGGCTATTATGCTTATTAATCCAGTTCTGTACCATGGTTGCATTCTTCAAAAAAGACGTCAAACGGATATTTTATCGAAGTAAAACGACCCGTTCTAAATGTTCAATTCTCCAAACAATTACTCGGGTTCGATATATAACTATACAATAAAGACGTTTCTAGTTTCTAGGTTAATTGTAGCCGTTTATGGCTACTAACTGTGGCTGACCACATCTTGTGGATCGTAGTAAATCTGTCTTCAAATTTCACATATTCACCCGACATAGTGCAGTAGCCGGATTTTTTGAATTTTTTTACTACGTCGGAAAACGGGTTTTTTCCGCCAGTGGGCAACTTAAAATTCCTCATAGATCTTAGCTGTCTTCAGGATAAGCGGAAAATTTTTCTTGGAATCTGTCTTTCTCAAGTGGATATGAGTCTATAAAAGTTGGTAAATATTGAAGTGTATTTAGCCTTCCTGCAGTAATGGGTGGTGCACATTTGCTTGGCAGCAGTCAACCAATAGGTGGCATCGTGAAGACTCATTACAGTTTCAGCCATCAATTTCACAACCAGAAGTGGAAGATACAGCTGCCATTAGAGGAATAAGATTTATATCTCAGTTAGCACATTTTTCTTCAGCTATCTTACCAAAGAGGCTCACTAGATGGACCGCCAGATGGTTGTATTATTTCGATCAATTTTAATGTAAGGTAACACTGTTTTTGGTACCAGAAATTACATTCGTTTCAATTTCAATTTGGTCTAGACATTCTACGAGTGTACAAACTTCCCCTACTCCCACTTCGTAGCAGTCACACATTTGTGTCGTTGATTATCAGTAAGTATCTGTAACGTCCAAATATTGACTGTTCAAAACTCAAAATTGCAGAAAATGTACATGAAAAAATCTTATATTTCGATTTCATTGTGTTCTAGTCGGTGTACGTGTCATTCCGGCACAGTAGAACATAACTTACGAACATTGAGCAGAGCTAGCAAAAAGCATAAGCGTTTGCCAACTATTGTTGTCTACTATACATTTTTGATCAGAAAGCTAGCAGAAAGAAAACTGCCCCGCATATTTTTTTCTCCCTATCCTACCATTACACAAGAAGGCAATTCGAGTCATCCAAAGCATCCTATTGTAATGATAGTTCGACGATTGATTTTGATTAGGTTCACCGTATACGTTATAATTAAGTGACTTAGCGCTGGAAAATGTTGACCGAAGATTTGTGTCGCATCTATCTCACTCGCTTTTCCCAATCCGCTTGGATCCGGTGAAAGAAATAGGTAGATACTGCGCCTTGGAGGTAAAAAAACCCAGCTTCACTTTAAATGCCGAGTTCTATGTTGTATCAACGCTTCCACAGCCACTAAACTAAGTCAGGTAGGAACTAAATATAACATTGACGAAAAGTGCTGTTGATTCCTGAAGGCATGTAAGAAAACGATTAGCCCTAAATTTCCTTAAAATGACTGCGAAATCGACCCAAGAAGTGCTCTTACGTCACTAACGAAAGGTATTTCAAGCGAAAATTATTAGTTAAGACACCATAAGTTAGTCATTTTTGTGTTGCGTTTAAGGAAATGCCTCAAATAAATTAGTCGTTAAAGTTGAAAATGTGTAACAGTATACAAATCTTAGAGTGTCTTCAGCTAAACATGCAAGAAGATAAAAACTATATTCACACTGACAGTAATTATTTGATTAAACGGGGAAGCATTGTTTGGGCTCCAAGAGATGCTACTATATAGACTGTAACAAAAAACAGCCATTAAGTAAAGCATGAAGACTTATTTTTTGCCGTAAGTTAGATTCTTTACCTTGGCAGGTTCGGAGTGAGGACGCCAGGATCTTTTTTTACCAAAAGGTTTTCTCATGTGCGGCTTCTTGAAATTCGGGGAAATGGCGGAAAATAAAGTGTCAGAGGAATCATTATTGCAAAAACCAAATTTTGTACATATTACTCAATTAACAAACGACAACAAACAAAAGCATCTCTCTTGATTCATAAAATAGGACATATTCAATAGACAGATAGACTACGACTATCCAGAAGTGCTGCCAAAATCCAAGATAAAGCCAACTACCAGATCGTTTTATCGGAGATGAATTATCAAACTGATCCGATTTATATCCAGTTCGGCCAAAAAATTCGCGTTTCATGCCGATATATGCGAAAATTGATACTCTCTCCCTAATCGGTATTGAATAAGTTTATAATATGCATTAACGCGTAGTCCATTTTGAAGTCATTATTATCACAATAGGATGCCGGCTTTTAATGAGCATCCCCCTGACTGCTAACGAAACGTATGCCCTGTAAAAAGTGGCTACTTTATTAATGTGCATTTTTATCATTGATTTCGACAGCCTTTATAACTTAAAACATTTTGTTGAAAATATCAACAAAAAATATTATTTTGTTTACTCGATCGGTAGAATATTTCACCTTCCTTAAATGCTATATTAAATGAAAGGGTATCTTTCGGTGTTCAAATAAATTTATATTTATGAGCTTTTCTACCATTGTGAGGTTTTCATCCATAACACATCGTATCCACCAATTCATTTATGCTGACTTAAATCCATATAGCATGGTGAACATCTTTTGCAATATTTGTAAGAAATATGTGACTTCATCCACAAAACGTAGGTGAAAACGTACTTTTTCCTAAATGAGCTGTAAACAGCGCTCGGTTTTTAAACTTTGAAGTCAAATTAAGCAGTCAGTACGTTTCAAAAATATTCGGCAATTATGAAACGTTTAAAACCGATATGTAAATTTTCTTTAAGTATAAAATTTAAAGAAGGCGTAGTTTACTATCAAACGAGTAAATGAAATAGTTTTTTCACAAATATTATACATTAAATACACTTGAATTAACAAAGGGAGTCAAACTCAACGAAAAGAATCCATACTAATTAAGTAGCCATTTATTGCAGAACATACCGATTTATTAGCGATCAGAAATAAGCTCATTAAAAGGGCGGCATCCCATAGTGACTGGAATGACTTCAGAATAGCCTACATGTTTATCAGTAATATTTTGCATGTTTCGGCATGTTACACGAATTGCACGCGGTACTCTTCGTATGCACCTGCACGGAATAATCACCAAATATCCTTCAACGCTTAGTTAATGACCTGGCATGACTGACTACGCATCAGTTGCGTGATAGTTGATAGTTGCCAATTGCTTTGCATTGGCAATCTGAAGCCATTAAAAACTTTTTAAAACTTAATGGATTCGGTTATGCATTCAAATTCACTACCATCAACTGTGTGGCTGTCTAACAAACGTGCAGTGCTCGCAAAAACATCACATTCTTTATCTTTCTTTCGGTTATTCCCTAAAATTGGGTAGACTTTGTCTGACCACCAAGTCATTATTCACTGATTGGAAATTTAAGTCGTATTTTAAAATGTCAAATCTATAGTAAGCATTGCCAACGCATCGGTCAACGTTGACTGGAGTGATGGAAGCGTTTATTCTGAGGCGATAGCACTTTGGGTCCTTCTGCGCCAACGATTCAAGGTCGCATCGCACGCTTAAGTCACTCAAATGGTGATTAGATTATTCTAAATTTTGGAAAGGGCGCCAGAGCCTAGCTGCTCTGGACGCTTACTATGCCCTTTTATCTTTCTTATGACGAGAGGTTTCACGTGTACTCCAGCATAGGCGTTTCAAGCACATACTTCTCTGCTTGCAATTCGAAAAGTTCGGTGACCTCCAACTCACACATTTATTATACATTTACCAATACAAGCGAACATCCGTGTCCCAGGAAGCAATTGAGAAGAAGAAGAAGACTCGATCGCTGGGACAATATGTTTATTCGCCTGACTGGTGGCGCCTGCAGTAGGGGCTTTATTGACTGCAGAGCAAGGTTTGCATCATTTTCACCCTTGAGCACTTCGCATAACTGCATTTTCTAACCACGCCATTACCCTGACTGCTAATACCTCTCTTTATCCTTCGAGACCACTTAATACCTTAAAGCAAGCATTGAGCACTTACCACAACATTCACAGGTGGAGGCGATTCAGTAGCGCTGATTGAGTCGTCACTCTCTTTATCAGAGGACGGTTCTGTGGATTTCTGCGCCGTCTTCGCCCTTCCTTCTTCTGCTTTGTCTGTTGTCTTCTCCTTTGATTGGGTTGGTTTAGTTAAGGATCGCTTTCTACTTAATCGTTTTTTGGCAGCCGTTACGCCTGTCTTGCCACTGGCATCTTCGCTGCTGCTGCTATTGCTGCTGCTATTGCTGCTGCTACTACTACTGCTGCTACTACTGCTGCTACTACTGCTGCTACTTCTGCTGCTACTACTGCTGCTACTACTGCTGCTGCTTTCAGAATCACTGCTGACGTCTGAGTCGCTGCTGCTACTACTGGTGCTGCTTTCGGAATCACCGCTGCTTTCAGAATCACTGCTGCTCTCAGAATCGCTGCTACTGCTGCTGCTTCTATCGTCTTTTTTAGCGCCGCTCGAGGTAACCTTGGCAGGTGTATGCAGAGTTTTATTTTCTGCAGGTTTAGTCTCCGTGGGTTTACTGAGATCCGTAGCCGATGGGAGCAGGGGCTGGTTTTTCTGTGGGTTGATCTGTAAGGTTCAAGTTTAAAGTGTGAAATGCATTGACAGGAAGAATGGTACGACAAGGCAAGAGAAACTCCAGCCCTTAGCAATAGGGGCAGTCTTACAAGAATATGAGATAGTACCTACTTTGAGCCTCGACCTAGCAGTTAACCTGATGTTAATATCAAATTTGAAGTTACTTAAAACGCAAGGTTTGCCTTACTACTAGCCACTCTCTCCACATAACGTATCCATGATGTGGAAGAATACCTGGAGAAACAAGAAAATGCCATGAGGTGATTTAATGTTAAGGCAAATTTGGAGCTTCTTCTGCAAAAAATGGCGGAGCAGAAAACACTGCTTTGTCTGGAGTTTGACCCTGAAGAATTAGAGATTCTAAGTGGGGACGATAGCCGCTCAGCAAAACAAATGCTCTTGGCTTCACGGTAAGATGTCTATTAGGCTTAGCACCCAGAGCCAAGTGGTTTTCCACTCGAGCCTTGAACTCATGTCCTCTTTGACCAGAACCAAACGTCCTAATGATTGAGTTACGAGCTCGTTATCTAGCCGGTTTAGGTCAGAGGATATTGACACTTGTTGGTGAACGTTCACCTGGCCGCTAACGGAACTCCTCTGTCCCGCTGTGCCTTGGGCCTCAACAGAGGTCCTGACAGCTGTAACCGCTAGTAGTAGGCAAATACTATTGCTGGCAAAGACAAGGGATACTGGAAAACAGGCTGTCCAACATTCATATGCAGTGACTTCCACTTACCTCTCGCTGTTGGGCAGAAAAAACGCATGATAATTCTTACGGTTGACACCGATTACCGGATCTCTTCCCTCTTAATGCAGGTCTACGCATTGAATTCACCCTTCGTAAGGCAGATTTGACATATTTTTATGAGGAAAATACAGAAGCAATACTACTCTTCTGTACGACAATTTCCTTCACATTTCAAGGACAGTGTTTCTAAGACACATGAGGTCAGAAAACACAATATCTACGAATATCTGCTTTTTAATATACATGGAGCCCATCTGTTGTGCGTTTTCGGTGAGCGAAAGTGTGACGGTCTTTAAAAAGTGCTCGAGTAATAAGTAGAATGCGATGCCCGACAAAAAAAATCACGAACCCTTGCGCCAAATTATACCAGAATGTGATCCAAAACATTATGAATATCTTACGGCATAATTATTGTTCGCAGCTATCAAATGTACTTAATTCTTTCTTTAAAAACGCAAGCAAGCTTGTTTTAGTTGTAGGAAGCATGTGTGTTTTTTGAGCGCCTGCAGGTGCGGTCGCGGTGCAAGGCAAAGCGGCGTCTGGTGTAGGCACGCACACAAATACACACACAGATGAGGTGTTCTCGCGCAGGCAATGAAAGCCTTCCCTGTTGTGCTGTTTCGACTCCTATCGAGGCCGCGACTCTCTCACAAATGACGCTTGGAATGAAAATTTTGTATAGTTTAGGGCACTCCTGTTAAGGAAAAGTGTCTGATTCAAAACTCAAATCGTCTGCAACCTTGTCAGCAGCATAAAGTGTGTGGTATGGTACGCGACCAGGGACGAATAGCAGGCAGCTTAATTTGGCCGAAGGCAATGGAAACGCATCGTAGCAGCCAAAACAATCCAAGTGAGCTAGGAAGCCTGAAAAACACGCGGTCAAGAGCCAGAGATTTTCAAATTTTGAACGTACAGCCTAATCGTTACTCCACTAGATCGGCGAAGTATATATATTCATCATATTCCCAATCTCCACCGACAACGTAACGGGCCCATGGTGCCGAGTTAGAGTGTTAAACACAAGGACCAACGGTCCCAGGTTCGAATCTCAGAGGTTCCAACCCTTGAGACTGGGTATGAGTGGCTGACCATTCCGGTCTCCCTTTTGCTTTGTCAGATCCATTTCATCAATTCCTCATAGTCACTATGTGACTGCCTGCGCGGACTGTGAGCTTCTGGACAAAGCGGAACTTAATTTTTACTCTACTAGATCGGCCCGGCACATATATATTTATAATGACAATAGTTTTAAATGAACGAGAAATTTCGTTTAGCCTTTCGGCATTTGCACTTTAAACCCATACATAGGCATAACTACTCCGCATAACCTGTTCCAATTTTTCGAATTTTTTTTATATTTATATTTTCGAGTCAGAGCGTTCCGTTTTACCCCTTTATTGAAGGTTAAATTGGCTCTTGGTCAAGCTAAATGCCATTTTCGAAAACTGTACTTGAAAGTATATCAAGATTTTAATTTAAAATTTTCTTTAAAATTCGAATCTAGTGAAACGCGGAAATAAAATGGCATCTGCATTTTCTAGCGACATACCAGTATTCTTACAAAACTACCTATACCTTAAGAAACGCGGAGAATTCCTATATCAAGGTATTAATGTTTTACTTCGGATTTTTAGGTATATAGAAAGCCTTATTAATGTACGCAAAAGATGGAAAATTTAAATCAAACTATCCGAGTAATTTGAGGATACATTCTGAAAGAGCCGAATAAAACGTTTGACAGCTTCCTTTTAACAATTTTAGAATATTATAAGAACATTATTGCTTAAAACATGACAGATTTTCTGAAAAGACTGTTATTTAAGCTACATTTGTGGGAACCCTGCCATGTTTAAACACGTATTTTATATGCCAATCGTCTTTTAGCCGTAAATATCATCTCACATCATCATCGCATCTTACGTCTTGTATCGCATATTAATCATTTCACCTACATGCCAGATTTTACAGTTAATTTGGCATCTTCACGAGGTGGTCATATGTACTTTAACGGGCATGCCACAATATAACTAGAGTAAAAAACTTGTGATTCTTTGTTCGGTCAAATTTTAATTCGCAAGTTCGTATTCAGCGTTTAGTTCAAAAGTTTGTATTTTACTCCCGCAAGCAAGCAAAATGGGCTTATAATTCAGAGAGACATAAAATAATGCAATATGATAACCGCTGATGGTAAGTCACTCAACATTACTTGAGGTGTTAAAACTACATATATTACTTTGTACCAATCAACTCACTCGCCGGTTACAGTCGGGAACATAAGGGTTTTTATAGTAACCGTGTTCAGTGTACGGATAAATACGCACGCGTGTCTTTTGGTGGCGTTAAAAAGAATTTTTTAATCAGGAAAATTTTGCGTGCTTTTAATTGCAGACTTATCCACTACGCGTAGTCATTGATGGAACTGCCCTAAGTTTTGTTTGCGAATAAAATTTAAATTTATATGGTCATTTACGTGGCGTCGCATTACAGGTAATCGTGGGATATAATGTCACTTTTGGTCCTACATCATCATCAGCAAAATCACTCGAGTTAGCCATGCAAATAACTATTGGTTTAAACTCATTTACAACTTACGCTGCCAGTAGGATTTTCAGAAAAATTGTTTTCGACTTCGAACGGGTAAAAATATATCTTTGGAGCACTTTGTATTTACTTTCGCGTTCTCCCACCAACAAATCCCTTTGAAATATGTGTACAAAAGCCGACAGGATTTGAATTAACTAAGTAAATGTTCGTGTTCAGACATGGGATGGGCGACAGTTTAATTGTAGAACTGGTTCCATGAAGACTGAATTGTGTCGTCGTTATTTAAACAGTTACTTTTTACTAAACTGTTTTATATCAAAAGTACTATGTCTATTTAGCCCATTCTTTCTATGCTACCTGAACAGAAAAGCGTCTTAAGGTTGCTCCAGTGTAATGATCCGAGCGTATACTATTTGAAGAAGTGAAAATATTTCACTGCACAAAGCCGTGTTTTACCTTTCAACGTTCTGCATTTAAACAAGACGTTGTTTACCATTTAAAACGATGACAGATCATTCTCTTTAATTTCAATAAGGCACCAATCATGTGTGAAAAACTACCTGTATCACATTCTCTGTGTCTTTATTTTGTGTTTTTGATCTAAATCAACAAGGTGGCATTTTAAAGGTCAAAATCAACAGTCCGGTGAAGCAAAGCAGTATACGGTGAGGCGCAAAATGGAGCAACTGTGCCAGAGCAAAAATTTATCTGGCCTTAGGAGGAATAAAATGCTAACTTACGGTAATGAGGTTGTTGGTGTTGTCCTCATTTGCATATTCGGAAGAACCAACTCCCAGAAATGACCTCAGTTGATCTACTCCCACGGCATCCGTCCCCGTCACTACCATTTGCGTGCTTCCATTTTTATTGGTGAATCCAACATGTTCAAGATGTTGGAAGGTACTCATGTCGTATACGATTGGGGGCTGTTGTAAAAATGCAATAAACATATTTTAAGAATTTAAAATTGTAATTATTTTCGCAAAATATGTTGAGTGTAAAGCAGAATATTGCATGTGATAAATATCTATGTCAGATTTGATAAAAGGGTGGTTATGTCCGGTGTGCAATTACTGTACCTGTCAAGTTTCAATGATTCAGGAAACAGCGCGATATATTTTGCGAGAGAAAATGCCTAACGCTTACTTCAATCCCCTAATGACTATATCACGGTAATCGCAGAATTCCGATCACCACAACGACAACTATTTTTGAACGGAAACTGGATGAGCATTTTGTGCTATTATTATGCATACGAGGAGCAATCATCGAAGGCCATATCCCTATTCCCGACAATCTATGCAATAATGGAGAGGAAGTTTTTGTTGCAAGGAGAAGAATGTGGTTACCGGTATTCAGGCAACAGTAAACCTCTGAAAAGACTAAAGGTAAACGGTTGGTTGAATAACTGAAATCTCTATTCATGTATGGCCAAGTAAATAAAGCAAAGCCGTTAAAAACTGACAAAGGAGTAGCAAGGTTTTGGCGAGGAAGCAAGATTATAATGAAAACTGTTGTAAATGTTGGAAGATATATCAACATGCATGCAACTTTCTTCACATCTTACCAACTCAAAGAGTTCAATTACTGACTTAGTGCTGAGGCGTCCACTCTGGCTAAATACTTGAGCGAAACTGAATCGACCACTGTTTCAGTCCAAAACGAAAATGAAGTCAAGATTTGACCGATTATACTATAAATTCTGGACCAAATAAGCCCATTAACGATGGCTTTTCTGAAAACGCTATCCGTCGAAAAGAGATTACGAAAACGTTAGCATGAATGTAACCGTTTTAAAGGAAAACTTATGAGCTAAGTTTATGATATCCTTTGAGGTCGTTTCTTTGTACATCCAAGCAAACGATTGCGGCCAAGAATAAACAGCAGTTCCTACGATACGAATCCTCCTGAAACTGCCTTATCTGATTTCGGGGATAAGTTTTCGGAAACAAGATTCTTTTTTTCGAAAAACGATACGATGATACAAGTACAAAGAGTTCGTATGGCACCCTTTTTTAAGGCCTTTTTCTACTTCGATTTTTCTCATATGTTCATCTAAAATTTGGCGTCATATGGTTGTTCGTTAAAACACATCAGCTGAAACTGCTGTATGTCATTTATCAATCAGCCCTCAAATCACAGTCACGCTTGGAGCTCACGTACAGCGAAAGCCTCCTGAAAAAGCAAATGTAGCACTTAACGAGGTACTTTTATTTAAAAGTTGTTTTACCCCATGAGGGACCGTCGACCTAAAGCTTACAAGTGGAGCTTTGCCAATAGCTAACATATATGAACAAAAAACACAGCAAAGCTATCATTTAGAGCGTCCATATCTGTAAAAACACTTTACCCTCATAGGTATACTAGATAAAGTAACTTTGATGATTGAGAGAATTTGATGCAAATGAGAAAGAAACTTTGATATTTTGTTAGAATCAAACGTTTACATGTAAAACGGCGAAACTCAAAAACCAATTAGTAATGCCAAGGAACTCGTGGAAGGATAGCTAACGAGCCACCAAACTCTTACGGGCGCAATCCGACAACTACAGCACGCGCACTTAATATGAGAATAGGGTAAATTATTTGAAAAAAGTCGTTGACAAGATCCTGTGTGTCATGGGAAATGTATCATGCTATCTGCAAACGGAAACATCAATCTCTGCAATAAATTCAGTTGGCAGTTAAGCCGCAAGATCACTTTTTATCAAGTGGACATACATATGCTGTTAACTGGATAATATTGTCCTTGAGACTAAATTCGTTTTCTTAGTCTAGCTGAGAACAGCCAAGAAGCCATTAACTTCTACAAACAGTACATTAATCCATTATGACATTTTGCGACATCTTAGAAGGAGCAGCAGTGTCACCTAAGTCTGCACGTTTTAAGACAACCTGAGTCTGCAGTGTTGATAATGAACGAAAAACGTTTGACAACTTTACCGTCAAGACTTAATTTTCGTCACAGTTTATCTATTCCGATCACTGCCGTCAAAAACGTATATAGGAACAATAATAAATGAAGTTCATTTAATGTGAAAATATGTTATAGTGGCTTACCGATGATTTTTGGCGTCCAAAAATCTGCATTTAAAAGAAAAAAGAAATTATCTTGAAGGATCGCCTAAAATAATAGTTGGTGCGTTAGACGTAGCATCTATTATGAAAGTTTTTCATTGGCTGACTCTAAGCACTTAAAAGAAACTAAGGCAGTATGCTTCTTTCTTAAACAGAGTGGAAGTCCACGCTTCTGTCAAATATTGTGTGATATCTGACACAGTTTTGAATATCCTAAGCATACGTGTGAGCTTATTTATCGAAAAAGTTGAATCCAGTCTTAGTAGACTAACTTCGTTTCAATTAATCGGTTATACCTTTTTTTGAAAAACGATTATTATAGCAGAAAATTTGCCGTGTATACATCATATTTCCTGAGGATGCTCAGGATTACTATGGGTTGTATAGAGAAATTATGACCCCAACATGCCCTTTTCCATGATCGTCTGTCTTAAAAGCAAATGATCAGCAAATTCAAAAAAATATAAATCTGGTCTGCACACATACACTGTTTTAAATACTATTATGAAAATACACACATTTGGCTTATATGTCTGCATTCTTTTCTGAATAAACGAACATGTGGCATGCAGTAGTGTGAACAACATCTTAAGGAGATGTTATTTTCTTCTCATTGAAATCCCCGATGTAGCATTTTTTCTAGATCCACTGAACTTTTCATCAGTAAAATTAAGCTGTTTGCCAACATTGGAGAATACGCGAGGTCCAGATAGCAGTTCAGAAGAAGAGGATGCAATCTCTGGAACAAGAGTTTTATTTTCCTGACGTTTCGGATTCCCTCGGGAAACCTTAATCATAGGTGATGATAACATAGTCATGGTCATACGCAGATGTTCTGCTGTTTCTAAATCAGAAGGAATGGTAGGTTCCGTTTTTGGAACTGTCAAAAACAGTTGCCCTAGTAGTGTTGAAGAGCGTCTAACTGGTTTAAAATCCGTCGTTAATATTCCGCGGTTTGAAGCAAACTTTGACCCAGTTGTGAAACCTCGAAGGCCAGATAATATTCAAACTAACTGAGCCACGAGGCATCTACTGGGAGCCGTAAGATTAAAAACACCTTCGTTAAATTGCACAACCCACCTACTGCAAGGTAACCCATCCATCAAATCTGATGCAATGCGCTGACTGATAAAACAGGATTCCCTAAGAACCCAGCCTTGAAATGGCAAAATGATTACAAGATACGACGCCATAATAGAGGTATTTTTTCACGGGTATAAAGAGCGATGGTTACACGTAAACCTTCATGTCGTTATTATGGGTTTGAATTTGTTGAGACTGCTGTGTTTCACAGAAATAGGTACCTGCTAGTCACCTGGTGTATTTCAGGCAGATTTTTCAAAAAACTGTGAGGCAATTAGCTTACTGTGTAAGCTTTTGGATGCCACAGGTTACAGCAGGCTGTTCGGGCAACATAACCTACGTGGTAATTCATCGACTCTGTCGATCAAGCCTGTGAGTTAAGGTGGCTTAATTGGTATCTTAACTTTAATTTTCTTGTTTTTTTGTTTGTTTTGTTCGTAGGATTGCATCCCACCAAGGTCACAGAGTTCAAATAAATTCCTTACTCTTCTCCTTATCGAACTTCAAGAACAATTTTAATGCGCTACTGACTTGAACCCTTAATACAATACAGATATTTTATTGCTTCTGTGTGAACTAGCAACTCAATTTTGACTTTAGATACAATCGCCGCGTTTGTGGTGGGGGTTGTGTACAGGAGTTTTTGCACTACGTCTCCAGCCTGGCTCGACGCGTTCGCTGAATATGCATTATCTTCTCATGTTTGTATTTTGGGCGACTTTAACCTTCCTTCGGTTAATTGGTAAATGACACCTCCAGTATCCACATCTCCAAACCGTCTAAACAACGCTTTTTTTGATTTTCTTTAGGTCAATGGTCTTGTGCAACATGTACTGTCGCCTAGGCGGATATCAGCTTCTTAGTCATCGTGTTTCGATTTAATCTTAACTAACCAGCATGTTTAAATTTCGAATTTCACCATCTTGAACCCACTGGCCACTGGTGATCATTGCATCGTTTCCGCGTACTTTCTGTTTTCACGACCAACAGTTAGACCCCGGAGTCCACCGTGGCCAAATGTTTGGCGTACGGACTTTGACGGCATGCGTCAAGCTGCTCTACTTTTACTATGGGAGTTGCCTATCGCTGTCTCCATAGAGGAAAAATGGGCACTGTTGAAATCTAACGTTATTGCACTTGTCGCGGAGTTTACTCCAATGTCTGTCCCTGGCTTGTCCCGGCTATTTCCACCCTGGATCGGCTGAACAGCTGAAGGCTTATTGCGAAGGCGCGACCGAGCGTGGAAAGCGTTTCGTTTTCTCGGAACGCAATCTGCAGTTGACCGCTATAAACGAGTGCGTAATGAATGCCATGCCGTTATAAGGCAAGGTAAAAGGGATTACGAAGATACCATACTGGAAGTCTCCGACTCTCAGCCAAAGCAGTTTCACACCTATACCAACCGTCGTCGCAGAGCTCAACTTAGTTTCCCAGAGCTTATTGCAGCGGATGGTCAGCGCATGCTATCTGACGGGCGAGAAAGCGCAGGCCTTGGCATCACTAAACCGGGGTGTATGTGCTAACCAGCAGCAAACAATAACACCAGTGTCCCTCCCATCTCAGAGCCCGGCGATTTTAACGAACATATAGTTTTCGGTAGAAAAGGTTGTCCGTATTTTGACTGCACTTAAATCATCGACCTCACCTGTACCTGAAAATTTGCACTCACTTATACTTAAACGGCAGATATCACTGTGCCATTTGTTATGGATATTTTTCAAACGTCCATCAGTACGAGCACTCTTCCTCAAAATTGAAAGTTTGGTTTCGTAAAGCCGTTTTATAAATCTGGTGATAAATCGCTTTCCTCCAATTATAGGCTAGTAACTCTCAACTCGGTTTTAGTAGTGGTTCTCAAAACTCTCATAAAACAAGAGATCAACAATTTCCTGGAAAAACCAACGGTTGGATTCAAGAGCAACATGGTTTTACGCAGGGAAAATCTTGTGCCACAAACCTGTTATTTGCCCGTGATTCTTGGGCCGAATCGAAAGATAGGGGTTGCCCAACGCACGTGGTATTTATCGACTTCAGTAAAGCGTTTGACCGGGTTTCTCACCAACTGATCGTTAACAAGTTAGCAACCTTTAGTAAAGGTGGCAACATTTTGAACTGGATCCTGGCATATTTGAGTGATGGGACTTGAGGTGTCAGTGTCGGAGGTGTATTGTCTCCTGTCGAGGTCGCATCACCTGGGGTTCCTCAAGGATCCATTCTTGGCCCCACCTTGTTATCAATCTACGTTCAAGATCTGAAACAATGCCTTTCCTCTCCGCTCGTATTGTACGCCGATGACCTGAAAATATGGCGTGATGTAACAGATGCCAATGACATAATCGTCCTGTACCAGGACCTTATCCAGTTAGCCTCTTAGGCTTCAAGTAACCAATTGCCGGTCAATGCTGCAAAATCAGCGTTCATGACAATTGGATCTACTGAGGTCGCCTCACCATACTCGCTCAGTGGTGTCCCACTCCGACAAGTCATGGAATTTCGCAACTTCGGAGTCATGATACAAGACAATTTGAAACGAACTGACACACAGCCAAAATTCCTGTGACTGGGCTTCCGTGCTTATAGATGTTGAGAAGGACCTTCTTTTTGTGGTCTCCAGCCATATTTAAAAAGCTATTCTCCATTTTTGTCCGGCTTGTCATCGATTTTGCGGGCCCGTCCTACTATCCTTGCTACGCAGGAGAAATGCTCGCACTTGGATCGGTGCAACGACTGGGTTTTAGGATGGTCCCGCAACTCCGCGGACTTCCCTATGAAGCACGTCTTCGCAGTTTAAAATTGGTTTCCTTGGAGTATCGGCGATGTCAAGGGGATCTCATTTTTCTGTTCCGCTTGGTTGTGCTCAAACACTACCCAGAGTTGGATTGGATCAACATTCGAAATTACGACGCTCGCAACCGAGGCCACTCTTTTCGCCTAGTCCAGCAACGCTCAGACCATCTGCCTCAGAATTACCGGTTTTCCCGTCGGGTCATCAAACACTGGAACTCCCTGAGTGAGGATATTGTCCAAGCGATGTCGGTTCCCAGTTTCGAAAGACACCTTGATGCCTTTTTTCTTATGGCCCTGGATGACAAAATCTACTCAACCAGTCAGCGGTCCCCACTTCCTTTCGAGGAACGCTGTCCTCTTTTATTTTATTTTTCTATCTTGAACTATCTTTGAAGAGACTCCTTCGGGCCTTGGGCCTCTTGTCTTAAGCTAAATTAAATTAAATTAATATTGAATAGTAAATATATTAAAATTGACTGATTCAATATTTTTAATTTCCTATCATTTTTCTTTTTTGAGGTTCTTTGTCTTCCATCCTTAATAAAAATGTATTATGAGTAAACTTATAAGAAAAGCATTTAAATAGTTTTCGATTGTTTTTTATTTATACTATATACAACACTTGTACAGTCTTCAAAAAACCATTACGACCTAAAAGACTTTCGTGATTTAGTTTTTTTAAAAATTGAACATGAAAATATGTTCACATATATTTCCAACATGTAAGAATGACCAGGAGCTTTGATTCTACAAAATCTGTCTAATTTTGTTCTCGCGAAACAGATAAATGCAATTACGATTTTTCTGGGAACGTACCCTGTTTTCGATGGGATTTCAAGAAGCTGGAAGCATTTTTGTTGGATTTTACTCCGATACTGCACTCTTTAAAGCTGTCATATATTGTGGGACAATATATATTATGTTGCATAAATATATAATAGCTTTCAAATAAATGCAAATTTGCATTATAAAGTTAACTTTCATGAAACTTTTTGAACGCACCGCACGAAACCGATTCATATTAAAATATTTTTGTCGAAATGTAACTTTCTCTTCTTCAGACTCTCCAGTGCTCACCATCCAATCAACAACTGAATAGGCGCCTAATAAATAATCTACTGACAAATAAGTTATTAAAACAATCAGACCCTCTCATCGGTTACAGGCACTTCATGTAAGCTTGCAGGTCACTTTTTTTGAATA
>JAYGXS010000001.1:113666061-113692089 GCA_036362985.1 Ligula intestinalis | reverse complement strand
TCTGCCATCGTATACCTCACGTATCGCACTACCCCCGTCAGCAGGTACCACAAGGTGGTCCTCTACAGGAGGATTACTGGCGACATATGGCGGACAGGGGATGCCATCCATTGGTGCCCCAGGCTTCAGGGGAATAAAGCTTCTACGAGTAGTCGTGAAATGTTTAGGAAGAAGACCCCCTTTGGCAATATAGATAAAAGCCTGTATACTTCGGAAGGGAGAAATTTTGGATGAGACCGCAGAAAGCGCGAATGACAGAAAATGCTGGCGTGGGAATGAAAACAATGGGAGATGCGGATGCCACATGAGAGCAAGATTTTAAGCTATTTGAGGATTAAACAGGAAGAATATTGTCTTTTTTTAAATTTAAGATTCAATTCCTGACAAATGCAAATTGCACTGAGCTTAAATTCAGTTCTTCGTAAGTAGCCGCAGGAGGCACCTTAGGCGCGAACCCCATTGCATCATGCAGCTCGCCGACAATGAGAGTAACGCCGTTGGTTACCTCCAGGGAAACTGTATGGCCAGGTTAAAGACCAAGAAGGTGTGTAAATGCAGATTTTTTAAAAGCTCTCCCTGGCTGGAGAACCCTGTAAAATTAGTAGTTTATACAGTTTACAAAGGGTTAAGAGTTGTGCTTACAAAGATAGTAAGAGAAATTTATCCGTGCTCAAACTGTTGAATTGCTGAGAAAAGGCTTTTTTGTCTGTTGTAGCCCTGACACTCGCAGTGCGCGATCTGTCAGGCTATCTGAACCAACGCAATACGAAGAGCTAGTGAAATTTCTTAATTCAAACGATGTCGTTTCGTACTGTCATCAGAAAGGACTGCTGCCCTCTCGGTGTCGGTCCGATTGCGCAAACGAAATAGTCCAAAGAAAGCTTGCGCGGAACGGCGACGGTTCCGTTTTCCGTTGTGGAAAATGCCGCAGGAAAAAGTATATAAGCTGGATGAGGCAGAAGGTAAGGGAAATCTTGTCACTAGTGGTGTGTGTTATTAAGAGGAGAACCGCGATGCGTGCGAGCCGTGATGGACAAGCGTCTGCATGCAAACCAATTTCTGTGTTTTTACAAAACGGCAAATGCAGACCAGGAGAAAACGCGCGGCGGCAGGTGAGAATCATTTTCCGTCTATTGTTTTGTAATGTGTAGATCAGAGCAGCGAAATTTTCGATGCGAGACCAAATGAAACTAAAGCGTATGAACTGCGTATGACCGACCTGGCAGACACAAATTAAACGGCGGAGGGGAATGTAGGAAGGCATACGGACGCAGAACAAAGGATGCCCCAAGGGAGCAGGAAACGTTTTACACGAATGGTCGTATTTGTAGGAGTGTTGACTGTTATTTTAAAATGACCATATGTTGGTGAATATGAATTAATCTGCCTACATTACTAAACACTCCCGCTGCCTACCTACTTTGTATTTATTTTTCCAAAGCACTAAATTTGCAATATTTAGGGCCTCTGCGCCCAAAATATAAAATTTATTTATTATCGCTTGCGTTGTTGTTGTTTTCCCTTGGCTAACTGACGCAAGGCATATGTGTTTATCGATGAGTTAAGAGGCGCATCGGATCACTAGTAAGTGAGGTAGAAGTGAAGGTGGTCGAAAATCTGCGGCGAAGGATGGTCGCAAACACTTTGGCGGCTCTATCCATAAGGCGAATACCGCGGTAAGCTGAGCATAATCGCACGTCACCTCGTTTCGGTATCAGTAAGGCAATGGACAGTGACCAATCAGTAGAGATGACTTCGGTAGTCCATAAAGGCAAGTACAACCGATGTTGTGAGTCCGCCAAAGCAGAACAATAATTTTGGAAGGCTTGTGCTGGGATAACATCTTCACCCGCTGCCTTCTGAACGTTCAGTCGTTTGAATACCGATTGCAGTTCAAACCTCGTAGGTGGCTCGCAGCCACTATCGTATGGAATTCCAATTGATAGCTGTGGGCTCGCAGGTGAACGTATGGGTGATTCCAGTAGCTTACAAAAGCGCTCTGGTCACCGATCGGTTTTTCCAGTGATATCAGCTATCACTTGACCTGACTTATACCGAACGGTAGCGCAAGGAGGTTTATATTTGCTAGCTGCATCACTCAAAATTTAATAGAGCTGGCGTAAGTTACCCGAGTTTCAAGCTGATTTCATGGAGCCAACTGAGTAGGTCCAATGGTTCTGACGATCACATCTTGTTGATCGTGTAGTTTGGCGTCTGAATGAACGGTAATTATCTAAGTTTGACAACCGAGCGAGTCGAGCTTGTGCCGAGAGATGCAGGGCGCTCTTTGTCTCCCTCCCCTCATCTCCTTCCCCCTCTCCTAGACTAGCTCCATCAAAAACTCCTAGTGCAACCCGCCTACTCTTATCTACCCCTTCCTCCAGTCCCGCGACTCACTTTTGTGAAAAAACAATCACGTTTTAACTTGAACCCCGTTACCATGTAAGCGTACTGGCCCGACGATAATTTATCAAAAGCTTACGTTCGCTCGCCAGCTGTCCTTCTGTATTATCCAATAATACCGTACAGAATAAACTATATTCTCAACTGACGTCCCACTTCTTCTCATCTTATAAGGAATTAGGCCTGAAGCTCGTAATAGTTGCTATCTCCCTTTACAGCTTCAACTGCCTCTTAAATTCTGCAGCCGGGGCCTTTTCATCCTCTTTACTTGTGACTATCTCTGACGATAATTTCGAGTGAAAATCCGAAAAGTCAGACGAATAAACGCCATGTTCCGGGGTTAACATTTTCGTTTTCACACTGCTTCCCGCAATGCGCATGTTTGCTCCTATACGCGACCCATTGAGTGAAGTTAGTCGGTTTCACAACGAGCCCTAGCAGCTGTTTTTTACTACAATACGTACCCAGGCTATGTTGCCAGCTGCCTACAGTCGTCCTTGTAGCATCCGCTGCAGTGCTTCCTTCACTGTCGCCCCGATAGCCAGGACAAGCGTCCTGACCTGCAAGTGGCCACCCTTCCGGCTTGACCTGGGGTAGGCTACGGCTGTAAACACACGCCTGGGGATAGGTTGTTTGCGTGGAACGATGCAGCATGAGCCAATTAACACAACCTTTCAGTTGGATACGACACAACAGTTGAACTTGCAAGCAGATGTGGCTGACTTCGTAAGTGGCCACTGCTGTTTGGGACAGTAACTCCGCGTTCTTTAAACAATAGCGTCAACCTACCGGGGCCTTCCGTCTTCTGCTACAACTTGGGATTTCGCTAGATGATTGTAGGGCTCTGAGACTAAACACTAAGTAGACTCATCCTAGCCTCATTTGACGCAATAAACTACTTAGAAATAAGCGGCTTGAATCTGCGCCTAAAAAACCATATAAGCAACCGGCAACGTCTTTGATTTGTCATTTGAACATGAATTAATCCTGCCAATGCACACCTTGACCCTTTTTCCCGAGATTTTAGTTCAGGGATCTGTACAGAATAAAACGTCCGTTAGGCTGTCCTTCGTTTACTTTTCCTATCGTTGAATTGACTGCAGTCAGTATTCTGGCCACTAAAACGACAAAAATGCACAATGTACATTAGCGTGTGGCATTTCGATGTCCGGACTAAATTACGAAGCTCCTAGCGAGTATTATCCCGAAATAATAAGGACGTAACACGCATAAGTGTTAAAAGGGATAATATTGAAGAAACGAGCACAACCGTAATGATTGTCGCCAAGTCCATCTGCGTAGGTGTATGTGTCCACGGGCTTAGCGAAGCCGTCTAGTCATCAGCCAATCAGGAAAGGGTGGAGGGATTGGCGTCAGAGATCGCAAGCAATCGATTAGCTTCGGCGTATGTGCGGTGAGAGCGGGGGCGCAGAAGTGCAAGAGTGCGCAGAGGTAAGAGGATGAGTCAGGTCAGGTCAGGTCAGGTTTTATTGAGGGAAATATAGGTAAATACCTTTGAACTCCCTATTGGTACAGTTTTTTCAATGCATTTGATCTGTAGAACATTTCAGATCAGTGGCGTTGCCAAAAATTTGAGGGCCGACAGTGAAAAAACTCCTTAGGCATTGTTCAGAAGTCTAGGGGTTTGAATGCCATTTGAGAGATTTAAGGAGAAAAACTGTCGCCTGGGGGAGGGGGGGGGGTGCAGAGTATATTCGAAGCGGATGGCCTGTGCTAAGAGTGTTTGAAGCATGTCAGGGAGAGTCCATCGCGATTTTCGCCATAATACCAAGGGTCCCACGAAGAGAAGGTTGCGGAGGTCACGCGAACCTCATCGAGTGTCGGCGATGCGCCCATCGTGCACCCTTGTTGGCTTAACGAGTCTGCCTGCTAATTGACAGAAGAAATATAATCGGTAGTTTTCTAAACAAACATATTACTGAAAATTAGCGAGTAGTATGTTTTTTTTATAAGGTGATTATTCCACAATTTGCACTCGGCAACTGGCAGTTTATTTTCGGGGGCTCAGTGGCTATTTGTTCTAACGTTATAGTGTCCTAAACATGCCTACAGATGCGTCTGACGTGTGCTCAGATGGCGACATAACAATGTCCGCGGGCAGAGCATTCCAGGCCTGAATTGGGAAAAGTTTTACAAATCCGCGTAGCCTCGGATCACAACGTTTGGTGGACTCGAAGCTTGCAATCCTTGTTAGTTCTTAACTAACATATTACTGAAAATCAGTGAGTAATATGTTTATATACATATATATATAGAATTTCATTCTCGCCATATCCAATTTTAGTGGGCATTTCGGGTATGAAAATCTAAATTTCGCTTGAATGCATCCACAGATGGGGACATAACAATTTCCTCAGGGAGTGCATTCCAAGCTTCAACTACTCTATTACCAAAGAAGAACTTGCGTGTGTCTAGTCTGGCCCCTGTTATGCGTAGTTTGAAGAGATGCCCTCTTAAGTTGGTCGTTGTTGCTAACTCGAAGAAGTCGCCAGGTAGAAGACAGCAGTCCTGCCCGCGCATTATACGAAATGCTTGTATCAGATCACCACGTAGCTGTCTGTAACTTAACGGAAATAGATCAAGATTAGCTAAACGTCTTTCGTAGGGTAAAAAGCTCTGACCGGTAACCAGTTTGGTCACGCGCCTTTGGACCTTTTCGAGGGAATTTAGGTCTTTCGCGGTCCAGGGTTTCCATGCTTGCATTGCGAACTCCAACTTCGGCCGCACAAATGTTCCAAAGACCTTAGCAAAGCAGTTTTTATCGAAGGCACAGAAAGCCCTTTTGACAAGATAGAGGACGGACATCGCAGACTTGGCTACTTTTGCGCAGTGCAGCGAGGGCTTAAGAGACGTAGAGATCCATACTCCCAAATCTTTCTGCGCGTCGACTTCTTGCAGTTGGATGCCATTTAGGCTGTAAACCATGGGGTTCTGAGAGCTGGGTCGGCCAACTCGTAGGACACTGCATTTGTTCTCGTTAAACGGCAAAAGCCAGTCTTGAGACCAAGTTTGAAGACGATTTAGGTTTAGCTGCAAATGTTCTTCGTCAGCTGAATTTCTGATGACGTTCCAAATCTTAATGTCATCAGCAAACATAGCCACATCGCAGTCCAGTTCACGGACGGAGTCATTGACGTATATAATGAACAGTATAGGGCCAAGGACAGAGCCTTGGGGGACACCGCTCTCGACTGCAACGTCTGCCGACTGCTGGTCACCAATATGGACAGTTTGAGAGCGACCAAGTAAGAAGCTTTGAATCCACTTCAGCAGATTTCCTCGAAAACCTATTTGGCTGAGTTTGTGCAGAAGTCGTTGATGTGGGACGCTATCAAAAGCCTTCTTGAGGTCGATGTAGATTACATGAAGCGGATTTCCTCCATCAACTGCCCGAGTCCAGCGTTCCAAACAATGGAGCAGGTTCGTCACGCAGGACCTGCCTCTGCGGAACCCATGTTGCGCATCCAATAGAAGGTTATGCTGCTCTAAGAAACGCATCAGCTCTCGTTTTACTACTTTTTCGATAATCTTGCAACAGATCGAAGTGAGGCTGATTGGTCGATAACTGTTTGCAGCAACCTTTCTGCCGCCTTTATACAACGGTGTGATCCGTGCGGATTTCCAATCGGCGGGTAAACAACCTGCGTTAAACGAGGTACTGAAAAGCATAGAAAGCGGTTTGGCTAGCTCCCCAGCAAGTTCTTTCAGTAATTTAGGCGGGATGTCATCGGGACCGGATGATTTCGAGTCGTTTAGTGCCATTAACTCCTGAAGAACGGTTGCTTCGGCGAAGGCCACATTTTCAATCTTTGGACCGTCATCTAAGCCATAGTTTGGAGGAATGAATCCGATTTCAGTTGTAAAGTTCGATTTGAAAAATTGTGAAAGATGCTCAGCTTTTGCTCCATCCTCACTCATTTCTGTTCCATCGCTAGCCTTCAGAAGGGGAACTGGGTCCCGGTTTCGTGTGGTCTTTCTTAAGTAGCCATAAAATAGCTTCGGATTTTTAACTGCCCGGTTTAGTAAATCTTTTTCAAAGTCTTTGCGCGCTTTGAAGATAAGTCGCTTCACGAGGTTCCTCTGCGTTTTGTATGCATTTAGGGATACCGGATTTCTGTCTGCTCTATACTTTCTAAACAATCTCCCCTTTTTATTTATCTCCTTCTTCAGCGCTTGAGTCAGCCACTGAGGTTTGTTGTTTAGCTTCTTCCCTGTAATCGGACAGTGGTTTCTCAGGAGAGTATGCAATAACTCACTGAACCATCCCCAATCATCAGCTATATTGCCAGAAAAAACCAATTCCCAATTTACGTTGTTTATTTCGGCCTTCATTTGATCAAAGTCACCACGCATTTGATCAAAGTCACCACGCATTTGATCAAAGTCACCACGCTGGACGTGCGAGTAGACAACGGTTTGGCAGAATGAGGAGGGGTGAATACGCGCAGCAATACCGAATTCAGGCTGCCTCAAGCTTACCCAAGTCTCTACTTGGACCATACCATGCTGTTCCTGCGCCGGACCACAGGACTGGAAGAAAAAACGGTCAGCGTCTGTTAAAAACAATAGAGGCAACTGCCATCTAGTTCCACGCTTAAATGCGATTAATTTACTAAAGCCAAACGTCAGTTAACCCTTATGCAATTATCTGTCCAGTCTCTTCTTCGTCCTCATTTAACACGGTGATTTTTAGCCCGCATTCCCTCTTAATATATTTCCTCTTTTCAAGCTCTCTTCCTATTCGCACACCCATTTTCTGGGAAGAGATGAACCCTAGTTCTCTTCCTGTTTGGATGTTTGACCAGAACTCCCTTCCCATAGATAAATTTGACGTGAATGAAACTAGTCTTCTAAATCCTTGCATACGAATTTTCGCAACAATTACATATTTTCTTTCTATTTGTTTTATGAAATTAACCACCTCTTTCTGCTCGAGGTGGAAAATATTTCGTATTGAAAGGCATTTTGACAATTTGTCTTTCAGCATATATTATGAGAAACTCAAAGATAAACGCAGTATGACATCTGATCGTTTTATCCACAAAAGCTGTCACTAGGGCTATCGCAGTTGTTGCTTTTTTGGGCATCAAGCCCGGCGCCGATGCCTCGGTGGCGATCTCGATTACTCGTGCACCGCTGTCCATGCGTCTGCCATGCTATCTTTACCAATAAATTCCACCAATCAGAATCACTTGCAATTCTCTCCTTCAGATATCAGTGCGCGTCCAACTAATCCTGCCTATCTGGTCAGTGTCGGCTTCCTGATTGGCTAAATCACATCCAAAATAATCGACGCTGACGGGACGACAGTTTGTAACAGATTCTTCGGTTGCTTGACTGCTATGGCTTAACTGGAGAGGTCGCTACGGGCCAAGTTAATTGCAAGTGGAATTCAGGAGATGCAGTTCCGGTGAGTTTATTTTTCTGTACAGACGTCGTACTTAGAGCCGTAGTCATGGCAGCGCAACGTTTTCAGAACACTTTCTGTCATTGTGACGAAATTATACACCTATTTACTATGTAACGAAGGCACCCTGCGGCTCGAATTTTTATTTCTAAATGCGTAAAAAGTCATTTCGCAGCAGCTATACACCTGAGTGGGGGCGGCAGAATGTAAGTTTGCGAGTATACAAAACGGCGTTGGCGTTAAAATGCAAAAACTGGGACATTGCATTATAAATGACAGAACATCTCCATAAGTTGCAGGTAACTGAGCAAGAAATCTATTATAGGTCAGGAAAACCGGATGTTGTGGAGATTTCAGGATGTACTAGTAAAAATAAACTACATGTGTGTCTTCTCATGACAGTATTATTAGTTCCTTCTTTGTGCCATGGGTCAGTCAATCTAAAAAAACACAGTAACTCCCCTAGAGTACTTAATTTCATATTCGATGTATTTAGTGCATGCAGGCAAGTCTGAAAAATGTTTGGTTTTTCCGTAGTTTATACATGCATACGCTCCTCTACGAGCAGACTGCATACATTCGTTTTCTGTTTGTTTCCACATCACCGACAAGGAGAAGAGAGATGGAAAGGGGCCTTTCCAGTCCTTTCTTTCACTCAATTATACTCAATACCCCGGATTTTGTGAATCCTTGGACTCGAACTAATGACCTGCTGGTTAGAGTTCCAACGCCCTAACCACTGACCCACGGGATCTTTACTATGGTACATTACGATTACGTTTGTTAACAATGGTATGGGGACTCAACCGATCACTCGTGGTCCATAGTCGTCCCGTGGTGCCTTGGGGTCCACTCTCGAGCCCGCCAGTGGCCGCGCATTGGCTAGCCGTGTAAACATCTGAGTATTGCCAGCAAAGCGAGGTCATTGTAGTCGTGCTTGTCTTTGTCGAATATCTAATTCTGTCTATACTATGCTGGCCACTGAGCAACTGCTAGCGAGGCTCGATAGTGGGCTCCAAGGTCGAAGTGGACGAGTGAGCTTCACAACCAATCGATAAGTTCCCGTCTAAGATGACAGTAGTGTTCAGAATGCCTTTCATGTTTATGTTAAAAACAAAATAGCGCAAAAGTAGCTTATGTAGGCCCACTCATATACTCCTACTCACAGCATTGTGTCCTGCAAAAAACGGTGATTATAGAGTTTTGGGGATGAGGAAATAGGATAGGCAAAGAAGGAAATTTTTAGAAAAACGTTTAGTCGGAGTTGCTTCCCGCGGCCGCTGTTCCGCATGTAATTTAAAGTTGTGGGCGGCACTTCGCGCCGTGAACTATACTAATCTAACTCCAGAACGGTAAGTTGAAGTAGATGACCTCCTTACCACCATTTCCATTTTTCGCGAAATTCAAGAAACCTGCAATTTGATAATCAGGTTTTCCCGCAATCAGATAAACGATAATACAGATTGGGAAAATCTACAGATATAAATCCACAACAGTAAAATAAAAATGCATTTACCTTTTTTTAAAATATACTCCATTGCGTGTCTTAACTCCCCACCCATAAAAACCTATAACCACCGTTTTACTAGGAAAACATGCAGGGAGTAGGGATTAAATAGTGGGCCTACATAAGCTAGTGTTGTCCAAAATAGTTTTCGGAAAACTGCCCTTTACTTGCCAAATGGACAATTTTTGGCAAAGGATTGCTTTCATTTCCTCTTACAATAAAGAAATTAGTTGTATGGATAGCCATTATCTTTTGGCTTTCACGTGTTCCTTATAATTAGCTAGCTACTTTAGACGCTGCAGGCATTATTTTGGAGTGGAGAGAATGAGCGACCTCACCAAGAATGCGATCAGCAAATTGGTTGGCAATTTGAAAGTGTTACTGTTTTATAATGTCGGCCCCAACAACATAAGAAACACCGGCATTTGGAGATACCCGGCGGGGAGTACATTTATAAATGAACTGGTCTTTTTAAGTAGGGTTGAAAGAATGCACTGCACTGGGTCGGTATATTCAAGGTTACCGCCCTTTTCGTGATTTATCGTAGGGAGTTAAGTGAGTCTAACCGTGCAACTGCGATCTTCAGACCATGGCTACTTAGTAGAGATGAGAAGTCTTTAAAGGCCAGAGTAGTAGGAAGAGTTTATTGCGTACACAACGGAAGAGGAGAATAGATGAGAATAGATTGACTTGGGAGAGATGCGTTCGATCAGTAGGTTAACCGGGCCCAAGTGAGGTCTTAGATTAGTCGGGCCAGAAGACAGAGAGAGGGAGGTCTTTCATTAGCTAAGTCGGCCTGGAGATTTTGGGCAGAGAGGCAACTTGCGTCGGGCACGCCTGCAAGCTCCTCATTCGTCACCTCATTGATGCGAGAAATATGATTGGCTGATCGAGACGTCGAGAAAGCACATCGGTGAGCGTTTGGGAAAGTGCACTTTGACGCGACCAAGCCAGCCAGGCACGACCCGCTACAACTTTACTTTAGCTCTAAGCCCAACCTTCGCCACCCATATTCGGCGCTGAGAGTTTATTTGGCCAAAATAATCAGGCACTTGGGGAGCGAACGGGAAAACGTATTTTCCAACACCAATACTGTTTAACCAGCTCACCGAGCCGTCACCATGTCAATCTCCAGCACAGGTGCTAAACTCTCACCAGAAAACGACCTGCATTTGGACTAGCAATCGATCAGGGCATCGGAAGACAAGTATCCTGCATGACCGGGGACAGCATAGCGAATGCATCCTATAAACACTGCTGCTCCTGGGTACGAATTATGCGTATTTGGTGCTACTTTGATGATGAATTCCAGCGTGAATCCGAAGCTTCAGGCGAGAAGTTCTTGGCCCAGCAATTACGTGTCCACTGTTACAAATAAACCTAACCCTAATCAGCCTACACCATCCATTAACCTTATGCATGCGTGGAATCTAGCTCAAGGCCGTCGGTAATGCGATAAATAATTATCAGTTTATCGAGGGATGTCAAGGCTAAGAAGGTTTAAGCCTAATGGCTGCGATATTCCAGGCCGGGCACCTTAGGAGATGATATAAGTCTTTGTAAGGCAAGGGTACTATGACGAGTATATTCTGTACAGAACAAACGGAAGGATATACAGTAGGAAATCAACTGCCAGACGACCGCACATCTGCTAGCCATTGGACGGCGTCTGCTGAGTGCTCTGCTAGGCAGTCGTCAAGTGAGGTCCTGTGTGAGTTGGTCTCTGATTAGCTGTTACAGAAACCGGAAACAGCAAGCCTTCCGAGAGTGCACTTCGACTTGAGCTAGTCACGACAGACGTTCACAAGAGCACTTCCTGCTGAGCTTGTCACAACAAGTATGCATCGGACAGAAGTAATTAATTGCGCCTTCGACTGTACTGATGACAGACTACATCTGGTGTGGATGCTGGCGAGAGTATAGATCAACGTTGTTTTCCAGGTTTGTATGTATTGGCTTTTTGACGCTTAGTACTATGTTGTCTTGCGGAGTCATCTGGATAACCGTTTCAGACTGTCTTTCAAGAAGCGTTTGCTTTGAATTTTGCATAAAGGCTGTTTGATGTTGCAACATAAAACCACCTGCTAGATAGGCATACAGCTTATTTCAGATGACGGCCAACGGTATTCAGAGGAATTTTGCAATTTTTAATAATTTAGACACTTAGAACTACCGGCAAAGACAAGAGAGTCTGGAATGCCCATTTCTGGGTTATTAGGCGTCATCAGTTAGTCATACGCAACCCAGGTGGTGCACCACCCGAGGTTCGAACCCGCGAACTTTCGGTCTGAAAGATAAGGCTCTAACCATTAAGCCACGGGCCCGTTGTATGGCCGGATTAGATCAGAAGATACTGGCATTCGTCGATGAAAGTTCATCGATCACTAATGGAACCCACTCGCCTAATTCTGTCTTGGAGTTCATTCTCTAACCTCAGTAAGAGCCACAACGCGGTTAGTAGTCTAGGCGGGTAGCATAGCCGGCAAAGACAAGGTTTATGCGCGGCTTAGAGTTGGCTGATGACGGCTAATGACCCAGACATGGCCATTCCAGCCTGCCATCATCAAAGGATTTAATGTTTACTCGGCGCCTTAAAGCCGAAAAAGATATTTCTCATTTAACAGGAAATTTTTAAAGCTCACTGCAAGCTATGTGGGTTGTTAGTTTAAGTAGGGAATACAGCTCCTCAGTTTTACTGAAAAAGTGCACCAGGATCCAGGGTTTTCCAAACAAAACGTAAAGGTAAATGTTGTAGGTAGTTTGCAGGTAGGCTATTTTTAAAAAAAATTTGGGTCATGTCTACTGCACACACATCACGTCGTCCTGCAGTAGTCGTGAAGCCGGTCGTAAACCCTTCTGAAAATAATTGCGATATTTTCTCTTGTGTAGCCCTGTAAAACTCTTTTAATACTACGTGGACAGTTAGTCCTACATATTTAGATGTAAGCTGGACGTCTTTTATTAGGCAATTGTCTCACGAAAAATTTGAAACTGCAACTAAGGCAACCCCCCATAATGTAGGTCGATGAGAATAATCGGGAAAGTCGGAGGGGTCTACCAAAATAGAAAAGTCCTTAGCTGACGGTGAATCATGACTGGACTCCAGGGTTGTTTTTCCCAGAAAATTTACTGAATAAATCACGGTCAGTGGAGTGGATGGAAGTAACTACCAAAGAATCACATGCAAATTTGGCAATTTTATCCCGTATTTTAAGTGCTGAATTATTTTGAAAATTTTTTTTTCATCTGAAAATGTAAGACATGGACGTTCATCGCATTCTTGAAGATTTTTATTGTCCATAAAGAATTATAGTAAGTCCATTTAACCTGTATTTAATTTTTATGTTTAGAACTTTAGGAAGAACTGGACTCAAAGTATCATGCCTTGGCCTTGGTAAGTACAACTCAGCGTTGTAGTAGTTTTCACCTGTTTCTTCATCTAGATTCTAAAATTCCGTTTGAAGACAAAATTAAATTATATAAAAACTAGCAGTGGACGGAAAGCAGTAGCAAACCCCACTGTTGGTCTGGCATGAAAATTCGGAAATTTCTACTGGATAAAGAACGATTATGATTCTTGTTTTTACACAAACTCGCCTATCTAGGTAGATTCTTCGAACTAGATGTTTATGCCACAAAGTCAGAAGTAAGGTCGGAATCAACCCGTTTAGTTGAGCCGAATCAACAACTTGCATATAACACGAACACATTTTACCAATGAAATCATGCTTAATCAATCACAACTCTAGCAAGCTGAATAGTACAGATAAGAGTTGGTGATTGGTAAATTTCGCTAGTGATCGCCATACCAGAAGGAAGTTTTACCCCGTTTCTGAGGTGAGTTGTCACTTCAGACTAATATAGAAATACGTGGCTCTACAATGATAATATAATTTAAGTGCAGACCTCTGTCTCCAATACAGTAATAGGAAACTATTTTTATTTTCAAAAGAGTATTTGGCGAGCGTACGTAGGCTTTCGATAAACTCTCGTCGGGCCAGTAAATGTTTGGGAACGGGGTTCAAGTTAAAACGTGTTCGTCTTTTCGTACAACTGAGCCGTACGAGTAGGGGGAGGGGAGAGGGGAGACAGACAAAGAGAGCGCAGACTAGTGCATGTAGCGAAGTGACTGTGCCAGACAAAGAACCTGCAGGTGTTTTTTTTGCGCACACAACACCAGCTTCTTCAAACTGATGGCGGTCGCTTTTGCGGTTGCAGACCCAGGGGCTTAGGATAGTTTGGTGAGCCCTAATAACTCATCTGGAAGGCTTCGTTGGGGGCCACACGATATCCGGAATCAACAACTTGGTTGACAAGGGCGACGTTTCCCTTATAGCAGAACGAGCTCGAAACGAGCTCGCTAATTCGAACAATTAAGCTCGAATCGAGCTCAAAACAAGCTCCAAGCGAGCTCGCTTTTGCACACTTGAGCGTAATTACGCTCCTGAGTGCACCTTTACTCAGCCATGCTGGGACGTGCTCCCGTATTCCGTTAGATAAACGCCGACTCGTACGACGCATATAATCTGCTCTTCATTGAATTATATATATTCCTTCATGAAATTATTGAGTGTTTGACTTTTTCCTATAGGAACGGCAGTTACTTTCGGAGGTCAGATTTCTGATGAGGTAAGCAAATGTGTGTAGCACGAAATGACGTAAAACTGCTGAAAAATTTCTCCTTCGCACAGTCTGTAAACAAAGTCGTTTGTTGACGAATACAAAAACCAGCTTACTTCGTTTGAGATAGCTTATTTGTTGACTAAACCCCTTTAAAGGCTTATCAATGCAACAGGAGTCTTTAGTGATCGAGAAAAATCTGTTTCCGGTAGCACAACAAGTAAACCCTTCGACATGTGCTATATGTCAATTACCAGCAATAGTCTGACAGGCTTAAACAATGGACTGACAGAAGTCTACAGTGGGAAAACCAGCCCTACGACAAACCTCTCCACAGTAAGTCTTATGCGCTATCGGTCGTAGCTTGCGAGGTCGGCAATTGTCAGGATAACTTAGTCGTTCTTAGACCCTAGAGACATACGCCAACGGTTACTACTTACTTTTAGGCTTAAAAGCGTTCTCATTCACACGGAATCCGAGTCACCGTCACAGAAGCCTGTAACCTTCCTGGTGGCGACCAATTACTGATCCCACTGAGACTCTTAGGAGTTAGAATGTGAAAATGGTCACGCGTGGTTGGTGCCTGCACCAATGCACGCCCCGACGCCCTCCCCCCACGTTTGGCCCTTTTTGGGAACGCAGTCCGCATAACGCCTATCGTGCCCTGATGCAGACCGCGTGTTGTTCCAGTGCACCTGTCACGCAGCCCGTTTAGAGGCACAGGTCTGACTTAACAGCGTCACCACAAATTCTGACCCCGAGCACAGTTCGGGGACCTGAAAAACAGAATAACATCTCTCCTTCCTCCCCCAACTTGTGCCTTTGTTCCTTTTCCTACTGTTAACTGGGCCAGCTACGATACACTCATTGAATTGTTCTGTACGAGGCCGACAGTCTGAATGAAGAGATCGCAGTAATCTGCACAATAATAACTAGTCGGTGCAAGTGCGGACTTATTTTCCGGCTGCAAACAAGAGGTTTTAAATTCTGATAGGATAGACAAATTCTGTTCTTTAGAATAAAAGGATTCAGCGCGTTACTCAGCGGCTCCCAGAAGTTTCACAGATTGTGAGGCAGTCTCCAACTAGCGCTAACTGCGAAGACTGCAGGCAAGCAATGCGGTTTATTACTGTATCTAGGCACAGTGTAAGAATGTTTTGTAAATAAGCACACTTGCGTGACATCTGTTTGGGCCGAATTGTGGGACAGCGCCTGACGAGGGTCGCAGCGCCATGCATCTCGCAATTCAAACGTAGAAATGATTCTGCGCTTGCGGAGCCAACCTGTTAGGAGCTGAACGTGAACAAATCCAACGTCCATATTGGACAAATCGTACCATCACAATAAAAAGTATAGCAAATTGGCTCATGTCTATCCCTCCATGTTCTTCTATTGCCTCCTTTTTAGCAGCGCACATGTACAGAAAAGGCATTGATTTTAGGCCAGTTCCTGTCCACAGAGAGTTCATTGGTGGTGAGAGTTCATCTGTAAATATTGAAAAATTAATGGTAAGCACACAGAGTTTCAAAATCCTGTGTCAGTTTAAATCCCGGGAAATCAAAGATAACCTTTACGCATAATGATTCCGGTGAAGAGACTGGCTGTAGTAGGTTTTCGTATAACCCAATCCAAGTGCGGTTATTTGAGCGGCAACTGTTGTTCCTAATTCTCTTGATGCTATAATATATCACATCAAACAGTTGATATTTATATTGAAGGGGTCCCCGATCGTTTTTTAACCTTCAAGTTCTTGCTTCATTTCATCGTAGATGGCTGAGAAGATAGTGTCTATGGCATATGCCAATGGCATAAACTACTTTGATACCGCGGAGTACTACTGCGACGGAAAGTAAGTAATTCATGAAATACGTCCATACATTGACATCCCCTTTTCAAATTGTGGTAACTTCGTGAAAATTGTTATTTTGGGAAAGTATACGCAGAGGTTGAGTTGACCCAATCGTGAAAAAACTCGAGGCGTTCGACGGGATTTGAACCCGCGGATCAGAGGAGGCCTTTACCGGAAGCCAACGCTCTAACCGCTAAGTTACAAACGCCCCGCCTCGCACCGATAAAGGCCTTCGCTGATACGCGGGTTCGAATCCCGCCGAACGCCTCAAGTTTTTTCACAATAAGGTCAACTCGAATTAAGCAAATCTGCTAAACCTCCTAATATACGCCAAGTGACAAGTTGGGTAACTCAAGTGAACTCCAGAGTTACAACTTTATGTGATTAGATTGAAATATAAACTAAACTGATTAGGCTTATGTGTTTTGTCCTCCACTGTCAGTCCACAATGCAGAAATTTAGGATGAAAAGTAACAATAAAAACGAATTTTATCCTTTGAATCAGGAAAGTAGTTTTTTTGGAATTCTGGGTTTCCGAATGACCCCATTCTCAAAGAACTTGGAGTCAACAGTATATCTTTAGGCTAATCATTGTGGTAGCGTCTGCTTATAAGGTTATGCAAAGGCTTTGTCGGACTATTGGGCCCTGATTAAGCCTGCCGACTACTTATCACCTCGGTACCTCTTTTCTAGACTAGCATTCACATTATTTTGCTGCCTTAAAATGTCACCTCTAACTTGCACCAACGCTGGGACGAATATGCAATTACTGGTCAGTACAGACGATTTAAACCTTTGTAAATCATCAGGCGATGCGGTACATGTCTGCGAAGTCAAGCTAATTTCTTACTTCTGTCAGAATAATATATTGCTTATGAAAATAAGATCGTTTTCTGACAAGATTTCTAGGTGTTTGACTGCTTCCAAGCGCATGTGATCTAAGCAATAATCCAAAACTTAATGGATGGCAGCCATGTGTTAGTTAAGCGAGGTTGTGCAACTTAGAAGTGCTTCAGAAGGTCGATATGAATTAGCAGCAAGGTGGTGGTTCGGTGTTCGTTTCGACCAATCACAACTCGCATTTGATGAATGACATCTCACAGCGTCGTCACTGCATGTAACGTGACACCGCGCATCTCTGGTGGAGCCATGCATCACTGCAAAGGACTTGAATGGTGTCACCAAAACGACCTGCCTACGTATTCCATCTCAAAAGTTTCGTATGATTTCACAGGCTGACTGTCGTGTCATTCGCGTACATTACCAGCGGGTTTTCCATTTCAGACAGTGAAGTTCCTCGCTCTTCCAGTACCAAGCACCACTTGAACTGTGGAATTGCCGCTCAGCAATTTCAACCCGCTGAGCAGCACATACGTGTACTGAAAGCGTTGAGAGTTGAACATAAACGCAGAGAATTAAAACGGATACGCGCTGCCGATTGGTCCACATACCTCGATAGCAAAATGCTGGAGGTGTTACTCTAAAGGAGCAGGCGTAGGGTTCTTGCAGGCTGTAGTACGCTGATTGGTGTTTGCTCAGTACGCCTATGTATAGGCGAATGCGTAGGCGCACATTCACGCAGTGCACGCCTGCCCCCCTCCCCCCCCCCGACCTCACGACCGTGTAGGGTTCCCCGCGCAAGCAGTCGGTGCGCGGTCCCAGCGAGGCTCAGAATTTAACCACGGAATGCCTTCGCCGGCAAAACGAATAAAATTAAATAATCGATGTCGGTGAATTCTTCTGCGTGGCCGAACGCGTTCGAGCTTTGTTGGCGAGCGAGGGCGGAGCCACAACCCGTGTGAGAGGTGTGACATGGGGGGAAGTCATGAGGTGGGTGAGGGTACGGGCCAGTGGAGTGTCGGCGCGAAGGCACCTTACGAATCTACAGAAATCTAAAAGAGCCTAGATTTTGCTATCAGGTTAGTGAATTAGGCTAGAAGGCTACGAGATTAGTTAAGCAAAACTAAATTCAGTTAAAAACAGAATAACTATAAAGCACCGTCTGCAAATGCAATGCTGACATGTTTTCTTAGCCTGCAACTTGACTGATTGACTCGAAGTCATCGCTTAGAGTATTAACACCTGGCGCTCTACCAGACCACGCCAGTAGCCCAGTGTGCGTTGTTTGTTAAGTGGTTGATCCGTGGGCTGCCAGTCACGCGGTTATAGTTCAGGTGACGTGATCATCGCTGAATTCCGCGCTATGCGCAGATAAGGAGGCCTGTCACACAATACAGACACATTTGAGCAAGACGCAATGAATTAGATCCCCTTCTTTTCCTCGGCCTTGCGCTCATTTCCATTTCCCGGACTTATTTGGCGTTTTCAGGCCAGCCTGGACTTCACACTCAAGAATTAAATCCCAATTAGTCGATCACTGAATGCTGCTCTTGTGAATGCCCCAAATGGCGACTGGGCGGCCATATAATTTTAAACGAAAGCCGTCATTATGAGTTCCATTGTTTCGATTTCTGCAATTGATATAAGTGAGCGTTAATGTGCATAAAAAGACCAATAGGAAGGTTAAGATCAACGCACTGTTACCTGTTTCGATTATACTACACTTTCAGGCAGCGCAGAACAAGTTACATTGCTGCACGAAATACACTATAGGGATTGGCAAAATTCAGCCTAGTGGTCATTCTGGTGGATTCTAGATGATTGCTTAGGAAATCCTGCTTGGGCAGTCAACTTGCTCCCGTATTGGTTGATTCCATATGAGCGAAAAGTTGAGCGGGTAATATCGATCCAAGTGTGATTAAAATCATGGCGTGAAGCGGGCGTTTGTAGCTTAGCGGTAGAGGATTAGCCTCCGGCAAAGGCTTTCTCTGATGCGCGGTTTCAAATCCCGCCAAACGCCTAGAGTTTTTCACACTTTGGTCAACTCAAAAATTCATTTAAACTTATTTTCGACCTCTCCGTGAGACACATAACTTCTTCGTTCCTTTTTTACGTAGGGGCTGCCAGCGAGAAGGGGTAGAAACGAGCAGTTTTATTCAGATGCTTTCCATTCAGTGAGAAAGAAGGCAACAACGTATTCCTTTATTAAATGCTGATTGGTTGAACTAGCTACTGTCGAACTGGCCAATTAGAGAAGCTCAACGGTAATAGTTTGCAGTGGCAAAACACATCATAGTACGCTAAATTAATGAACGGATTTAATTGGAATGTTAATTATCCATTGCAGATGTGTATTTTTGCAGTACGGAATTAGTGAAAGACAAATAAAAAGGTTTATTTTTTGGTCTCATACACACCCTTATATGCCCCACAGTCTCCGCGGATGCACAAAGACTTTTCAGTTTTCAGTTTATTTGGTGAGAATTATAGGCAATGCCTTTGAAAACCCTATTTAGCACGTGTAAATTTACCACTACTAACACAGTATTGGCAAACAGTGAGATGCATTTATTTAAAATATATGTCTGGTATTTAGAGTTCAGACTTGGAGAGAGGAGAGGGGACGCATGTAATTATCCAAGCGTTGTTTGTACATTTGAAGGGAAGTTGCCTCCACGACTGACTGTGGAAAGTTGTTGCACTGTTTTATGACACGTTGCGTTAAGAATTCAGAGCGGAGGTTTAGCTTGGACATTTTCGTGCGCAGCTTCATTGTGTGCCCACGGAGATGAGGCGAAAGGTGCCACTGAAACATGTCTTCAAAACGTAATCCTTTCTCAAGACCGTTTATTATCTTGTAAACTAGGATAAAATCCCCTCTTCGTTGCCTGTAATGCAGAGGGAATACATTTAGGCATTCTAGTCTATCTATGTAAATGTGGTTTTTTACACCTCTTACTAGCTTTGTTGCCCGACGCTGCACTTTCTCCAGACATGCTGTGTCCTTTGCTAGCCATGGCCGCCACGCCTGTATGCCATACTCTAGGTGTGGTCGAACAAATGTGCCGTACAGTCTGCCAAAGGGATCTTCATCGAAGGCTAGAAACGCCCATTTGATAGTGTGCAGCACTCCCGTGGCTTTATTTGCAGCTTTGACAGACTGTTATGAGGGCTTCAGATTACTCTGTATCCAAATGCCGAGGTCTTTTTGCGTAGATGCTACGGGAATTTGGATATTTTTCAAGTGATATGTCCTGCTGCTCTGGGGGATAGGGTAGTTTGTTGGACGCAGGTGGAGGACGGCACACTTTTGCACATTGAAATCCAGCAGCCATCTCTCAGACCACGTGTGCAGTTTGCAAAGATTTTTTTGCAGAGCATCTCGGTCGCTTGGGCACTTAATGACCTGCCAGAGTTTTACATTATCGGCGAACATGATTTTACCGCAGTCCAGTTCTTGAAGGCTGTCATTTACATAGAGAATGAAGAGTAGAGGACCGAGAACGGAGCCTTGAGGAACCCCACTAACTACGTCAACCCAGTCCGATTTATCCTCCCCGATGCAAACGCGTTGTTTTCGACCGACTAAAAATGACCTGATCCAGTCCAAAATTTTTCCCTTGATGCCAAGAACGCTCAGTTTGTGTAAAAGGCGTTGATGGGGCACGCTGTCAAAGGCTTTGCGGAAATCGATGTACACTACGTCCACTTCGAAGCCCTCTTCTAAAGCACTTGTCCAGGCCTCAATTGAAGTCAGTAAATTTGAAAGGCAGGAGCGCCCTCGCCGAAAGCCATGTTGAAAATTTTGTATGATGTCACTTTCATCGCAAAATCTTAGTATGGCCTGCTTCACAAGGACCTCCATCATTTTGCAGGAAAGGCAAGTCAAGCTTATGGGCCGAAAGCTGTTTGTAGACATCTTGCTACTTCCCTTATATAACGGTACGATGTTGGCTGTCTTCCACTGCAAAGGCAAGTCCCCTGTTCGCATGGAAAGCTCGAACAGAATTGAAGGAGGCACCGATAGCTCGGTCGACAGTTCTTTAAGTATCAGTCCAGGGATCCCAGAATAGAATGATAGTAGAATGCAAAGAGCTCATAACTGCCCTCGGCGGGAATTTAAAATAACATAAGCAATTTTTATCCTTAGTTTTCATTTCAAGCCTATGCGGTGTTGTGTGACTGAGGAGAAAATGCCGACGCAAAAAAGGCTGTTAAACAACAAGGCGCCAGCTAGGGTGATTATCCATTTGAATCCATAATTCACGTGTCGACTCGTTAGTGCCTTGAATCCATGAGGTAATTGAGCCGGTGCGAAGAGAAAAGGTGCTTCACACCGACCAACGTTCCGGTACCCTTCTGTCTGTCTACTAGAAAGGAAGCAACACTAAGTGCCAGAACCACTGAATCAAAAGCTTAATCGGCGTTGCTTTGAAGGTCTCCGCTAGCGTCATCAGACGATTCCGGTCTGTACGGGTCTCTAGGACGAAACCCAACCAAGCCGGATGCGTGGATGTGTGTACAAGATATTCACACTAAAGCACATTCTGGCACTCCGTTATGGCTACCAGCAAGAGACGGCCGTCTGATTTCTTGATTATCTGCCTTAACAATCTCTCCTAACCGTTCGCTATCCGGTATGATGTTCAGCTCGGTTCTATCCAGTCGTTCATTATGTTAACTTATGCCAGTGACCAGAATCTGGTGAAGTCCCTACACGAAGTTGGCTGGACCCGGACGCCGGCTAACCGACCTAGACTGCGCTGAAAATATCGCCTTACTGGGTCCTAACTCTGGTGATCTGCAGTCTGTGATGCCTCAGATGAATGAGCTCGTTCTTTCAATCGGTTTGGCCATAAAATCTAAGGAGAGCTACATAGTTAACATGAAGAATTCATCCCTGGCTCAGGCTGTTGCCAAATGGACAGAGTAGGGACAACATGTTTCCCCTAACTCAGTGCTGCTCCCGTGGTTTTTTCGATCCTTAGAAAGTGCAAATGGATCTTAGGCAATCACCTTAGCGCTTCGAAGATCCTTGCTTATCGTACATCTATCCGGTAAATTCTTCTCTATGGCTGTGAATTCTGGGCCTTGTGCGTGAAAGATGAGCGATGACCGGTGGCTGAGTTCTACCTTTCGAGTAGAGTACACCGACTTTGTCTCAAATGAGACCGTCCGCACTGGCTACAATAATATCGTGAAGATCAAGTCAAGTCAAGTCAAATTTATCAAAGGAAATATAGGCAAACGCCTTTGAACTCCCTCTTGGTGCATAGGATTTAAGAAATGCATGGGTAAAGCCGAACATTCTAAAGAAGTCGTTGACACAATTTCAAACGACTACTCGCTTGTTTCAAGTAATAAACTCACACGCAGTTTACACGAGCCAGCAGTTTAACTGAGGAAGAATAGCAGACAGTGAAAAAACTCCTAAGGCTGGCTCATAATTCAAAATGGAATGTCATTTTTGGTTTTTAGGAGAAAAAGTGTCGCTCGTGGGGAAGTATGTGAATGGTAGGGGCATGATGCTTCTGTGAATGTTGACGGTAGCCATGGCGTCCATGACGAGTAATATCTACACCCGAAGGACCATACGAGGAGGAGACCTCGGAGTCACGAGAACGTCCCGAAGACCGGAGATGCGACCATGATACGCCTTTGCTGTGCCAAGAGCCGAGGAACCCACCAAGTCGTCAGCAATCGGTCGATACGAGAAAGGGTGTGACAGGGCCGCGTAGCCTAGGATCATAGGTGTGGTAGATGCGTCCTCAGACACGATCGGCGCAGATCGCATAGTGAGTAGAGACGTCATAGCTAGATAATGTCAGAAACGCATTTGGTTAAGTACTAATAATAATACTACTTACAAATTACTGTTAGCATATATTAATAGCATTTGTAGCATTTCAGGGTTTGGATGTAGAGCGCTTCAATTTGTCGAATCGGAATGCTTCAGTGATTGGATTTGGAGTACTTAATCGTGACGATACTCATTATATCGGTCTAGGTTTGCCTTAAACATCCACGGAAGGGGACATGACAATATCCGAAGGCAGGGCATTCCATGCCTGGATTACCCTCTTAGAGAAAAAGAATTTTCTTGGGTCAAGTCTTGCCCCAGTCACACGTAATTTGAGGGGGTGTCCTTGCAGCCTAGAGGTGGTGGCCCGCTCAAAGAAGTCATTTGTTTGAAGGCAGCAATCCTGACCACGCAACATGCGAAATGCCTGGATTAGGACCCCACGTATCTGCCTGTAATCCAGAGGAAACAAGTCAAGATTTACCAATCGGGTCTCATAAGGGAGGTTCCGTTGGCCTCGTTCTAATTTTGTTGCGCGTCTTTGTACCCTTTCGAGGTTTTTTTGTCTTTGGCTGTCCAAGGTCTCCAGGCTTGGATGGCGAATTCCAGTTCAGGTCGCACGAACGTGCCGAATACCTTGCCAAATACAACTTTGTCAAACTTAGCAAAGGCTCGCTTGATTAGATACAAGCTCGACATTGCGGATGTAGCCACTTTCAGGACGTGGAGTGATGGCTTCAGTGAAGGCGTGAACCACACCCCCAGGTCTTTCTGAGCCTCTACCTCTGGCAGCGGCGTGTGATTCAGGTAATACACCCTCCGAGGCGTAGTGCTGGTTCTACCAAAGCGCATTAGGTTGCATTTGGCCACATTGAATGGCATGAGCCAAAGGGTCGACCATTGCTCCAGTCTATGCAAATTTGCCTGCAGGTTTAATTCATCGTCTTGGTTGCGTATGACCTTCCAAAGTTTTATGTCATCAGCAAACATTGCGATTTCACAGTCTAGTCCGCTTATGCAGTCATCAATATATATAAGGAAGATAATAGGGCCAAGAACAGATCCCTGTGGAACCCCGCTCTCAACTGCTACCTCCGCCGACCGCTGTTCGCCAATACATACGGTCTTGGTACGACCAGTCAAGAAGTTTGCTATCCACTGCAAAAGGTTTCCCCTTACCCCTATGCAGCTGAGCTTGTATAAGAGACGTTGATGGGGCACCGTGTCAAACGCCTTCTTGAAGTCTACGAAGACTCTATGCACCGTATTCCCTTCATCGATCGCTCGGGTCCATTGTTCTAGACAATAGAGCAGATTGGTCAAGCAGGACCTTCCCCTGCGGAATCCATGCTGCTTATCAGAAAGAAGTTGATGTTGCTCCAAAAAGTGCATCAGCTCGCGTTTGACTATGCGTTCCATAAGCTTGCAGGATATTGAGGTGAGGCTGACCGGTCTATAGTTATTTGCGGTCGCCCGACTTCTACTTTTGTGGATGGGTGAGATCCACGCTGTCTTCCAATCGGGTGGCACTTGTCCAGTATTAAGAGAAGCTCGGAAGATAAGGTACAGGGGTACCACCAACTCTATGGCTAGCTCTTTTAATAGCTTTGCAGGTATCTCATCCGGACCTGACGACTTCGTTTCTTTAAGCTGTAGAAGTTCTCGCAGAACGGTAGCTTCCGTGAGTGCAACCGAGTCTATGGTCTGGATCACACCCACACTGCAGTTAATAGCGGTGAACTCAGCCTCTCTCGTAAAGACCGACTGGAAGAAGCGGGATAGATGTTCCGCTTTTTCGTTAATCTCGCAAACTTCTACACCGTCGTCTGTTTTTAGCAGAGGAATAGGGTCTCTATTTCGATTACATTGCCTAACGTAGCTGTAGAAAAGCTTTGGGTTTCCTACTGCACGATTGATTAGATTACTCTCGAATTTTTGTCGGCTAATTCGTATCAGGCTCTTTACCTTGTTTCTCTGTGCCTTATACCTATTGTACGATTCGGGGGTCCTCTCTCTGCGATAGATTTTGAACAGCCTTCCTTTGCGGTTTACTTCCCTCTTCAGCGTCGGCGGTAGCCATCGAGTTACTTTCTTTACCGTGATAGGACAGAAATCGGTCATTAGTCCGTGTAATACGGCTTTGAATGCCGACCAATCATCGAGAACGCACCCGGTGAATAGTTCGTTCCAGTCTATCTCGCTCACTGTGGTTTTCATTTGTGTAAAGTCCCCTCTCCAGATGTTGCGTCTGGTTACCACACTACGATCGGGCACAGAGAAGAGTGAATATTCCCACTGTAGCACTACGTGATCACTTTTTCCGAGAGGTGGTTAACAATTTACAATGTCCACGCTATCAGGTGCTTTGGTAAGTACTAGGTCTAAGCAATTAGCTTGTTGCCCTTCGCGTAATCTGGTCAGATATAGGACGTGTTGCATTAAGAAAGATGCCTGTACTGTGCGCAGGAGTCGTCGATCGAAATTTACGTCTGAGTCGGGCGCAGAACTCACATTCCAGTCGATATGGGGGGCGTTAAAGTCTCCAATGACCATGACATCAGACCTCCTAGCAATTTCTTCGACTCCTTCTATCAGACTATTGTCTGACTGTTGGTTGCTCGATGGTGGACGGTAGACCGCCATGATGTCAAGGGTCTGTGACCCCGGTGTTCTAACGGTGAGCCATATTGCCTCTATATTGCCCGAAAGGTTTTCGGATTTGTCGGACACGAGCAGGCCGTGTCTAACATAGATTAGCACACCCCCACCTTGACGCCCGACTCTATCTTTTCGGAAAACTTGAAAGCCAGGGAGAGCAATTTCCTGGTCGCTTACCTTCGTGGACAACCATGTTTCTGTTATGCAGACGACGTCTGGTTCCAGTTGGCACGTAATAATCTTAAGCTCATCTAATTTGGAGAGCAGGCTTTGTGCATTGGTGTACATGCACTTTAGTTTCTTTGTACGGTGTAACCCGGTTGTGACAGTCACTTCCTGACCGTCGTTCGGAGTAGTAAGGTTTGGTTTGATGTTTTCTTCTGAATTATCTTCCCGTTGAAGATTTTTAGGCCTACCTCGCCATTCTTGTTCCTCGACTGTAGTTCCGCTACTAGTTCTCGGCGTTTCAGCCGTTCCTCCAGGGAGAAGTCCGGTTGAAAAAAACCTCTTTATGCGCGTGACGTAGGTTAGTTTTTTTAGACAGGATTACCTGAACAAGTTCCTTGTTTTTAAATACTATTTTAAGCGGTCTGGGTCGGGTCATGTCTGCAGTATCTGCCGGCCTTTTCCCGATACGAAATGACTTGAGCACTTCAAATTCTTTACCTGGCGGGAAAAGATCGCTCAGGACATCGTTAAAGAAAACCAAGTTTGGATCGTTCTGGTCGTTTGAGCGGTCTGAAATGGCTTCTTTTAGCCCCTGTACAACTAGACAGTATTCATAATCCTCTTGGTGTCGTGTGCCCTTAGCTGAGGGTTTCACCACCTTTTATGCAGTGGGCCTGGAGCTCGACCTGTGTGGTGTTACTGCTTGGCCGGCAGAACTGTCTGAAGTTGCTTCTTGTAACCCCTGAACAACTACA